>CM052710.1:15570771-15700116 GCA_028551405.1 Uromys caudimaculatus | reverse complement strand
ATCTCTAGGTCTTGAATTCATTTGGGCTTTAAAACATTTATTAAGCCAGGCAGTGGTGGCGCACGCCTTTAATCCCAGCACTCGGGAGGCAGAGGCAGGTGGATTTCTGAGTTCGAGGCCAGCCTGGTCTACAGAGTGAGTTCCAGGACAGCCAGGGCTACACAGAGAAACCCTGTCTCGAAAAACCAAAAAAAAAAAATAAATAAATAAAAAGCATTTATTAATTTTAGGGACTGGAAATGTAGCTTAGTGGAAGCTCTGATTCAATCTTTAGCACCCTAAAAAATTTTATTTTAGAGAAGTCTCCTTTGGGCAGCATGAAAAGAAACCTCTGTTCTTTTTAACTGTGTTGTTTGAAGCTATCATAAAAGGGGTTTTGTTTCTTTGTGTCACCTCATGTTTAAAAAAAATATTGTGGGCTGAATGTATAGCTCCATGGCAGAACACTTCCACGCATGAGACCCTGGATGTGATCCCAGTTGTCCCCACACTACAAAATATTACCAACAACAAAACTTGGGAATGACACTTGGAATAGACACAACCCTGGGAAAGGAGGCTGGGGCAGGGGATTGGGGGTGTGATCAAAGTGAAACTAGAGAGAATATTTACCTCTCCACATATTGAGAAAAAAAACATTTTATTGCCACATGAAGATATTACTGCCTCTGTACATTAGAGTGAGTGTCTTTCATTTACTTGTATATATTTCTAGCCTATAGTTGAATCTTCAGTGTTGGGTATAAGAGAGTGTGTGTGTGTGTGTGTGTGTGCGTGCGCATTTCATATAAAATGTTTGTTTGTTTGTTTGTTTGTTGAAAGGCAAGGTCTTTCTCCTTAGCCCTGGCTGTTCTGATTGTTACTATTCAGAGTTTCACCTCCTGCCTCTGCCTCTGCCTCTGCCTCTGCCTCTGCCTCTGCCTCTGCCTCTGCCTCTGCCTCTGCCTCTGCCTCTGCCTCTGCCTCTCAAGTGCTGAGTGTTTTGGGTTTTTTTTTGTTTGTTTGGTTGGTTGGTTTTTTGGTTTTTGGGTTTTTGGTTTTTGGTTTTTCGAGACAGGGTTTCTCTGTGTAGCCCTGGCTGTCCTGGAACTCACTCTGTAGACCAGGCTGGCCTCGAACTCAGAATCCAGCTGCCTCTGCCTCCCGAGTGCTGGGATTAAAGGCGTGTGCCACCACTGCCCCGCTGAGTGTTATATTTTTAGTAAGGCCCTTTATTTACCTTTTTGTATATAACTTATATTTATATATTTAATTTTCTGAGTGTTTTTGTTTCTGTTTTCTCCTAGGTATTTACCACCAGAGTGTTTTGTGGTTGGGAAAGAGCCACCAAAGATCTCCAATAAAGTCGACGTCTGGTCAGTGGGCGTGATCTTCTACCAGTGTCTTTATGGGAGGAAGGTGAGGAGGAAGGCAGTGGAGCGGCGGGCCACGCCCACCTCAGTGTGGGTTCTTCTTTGCAGTTAATTAGTGGGGTCCTCACAGGAGTGGTTTAAAGACAATACAGACTCCTCAGTAAATGCTTTGTGTATACCTACAAATTCCAGGCTGAAGAGCACCTACTGAATTCTCCCAAGCCATCAGAGACATGCATGCTGCAATTCTCAAATATAAGACACGTTTTAATTCCGATGTGAATTCATGTAAAATAGGTTTTTTGTTTGTTTGTTTGTTTGTTTGTTTTTTAAGGTCTTGCTTTGTAGCTGTGGTTGGCCTGTGCTATATAGCGCAGGCTGATCTCAGACTCAAGGTAATCCCCGTGCCTCAACCTCTTAAATGCTAGTATCATATCACATCTGTCTTGAAATCATTTAGTTTTTCATGAACAGTCTACCCAAAAAAATTTCCCAAGCTTTCCAGTAGGATCTGAAACTTATCCCCTAGATTTTATTTGTAATCACATTAGGTAAAAGCTATTGTTAATAAAAAAAAAAAAAACAAAACCATACTGTGTGCTTGTGTGTGCTTGTGAAGCCTAGAAGTTGACCTCAGGTTTGTCATTAATTCTCCTTATTTTTGAGTAAGGTCTTTGACTGAATTTGAGCTAGACTAGCTAGCCAGCAAGTCCCCATGATCTCCCCTGTGCTGGGACTATAGGCACATCCTGCTGCATATGGCTTTTTTATGTGGGTGCTGGGGACCAAAATCAGGTCCTCATTTTTGTAAGCACTTTATCCACTGAACCATCTCCCCAGGCCCCTCATACTATTTTGTTTGTTAATTTTGTTTTGTTGAGACTGGTTCTCACTATATAGCCCTGGCTGGTTTGGAGTTGTCTATGCTTAGATCAGACTGGCCTCAAACTTACAGAGATTGTCCTACCTCTGCCTTGTGAGCACTGGGATTAAAGGAGTGAATCACCATACCTGGCAAAGATTGATTATTTATGTGTGTGTATCTCTGAGTACATGAGTGTGTGTGCCCATGGAAACTGGAAGAGGGTATCAATCAGATACTGTCCTTGTTTGGTTTCTGTTGCTGTGATGAGCACCATGACAAAAACAAAAAGCTATCTCAGGAGGTGTTGTTTGGCTTATATATCTGGATCATAGTCTACCATTGAGAGAAGTCAAGGCAGAAACCATGGAGGAATGCTGCTTACTGGTTTGTTCTCTGTAGCTTGCTCAGCTTGCTTGCTTGTATCAGCCAGGACCACCTACCCAGAGTGACACTAGTCACAGTGGGCTTGGTCTTTCCACATGAATCTTGAATCAGGAAAGTGCTCCATTGACTCGCCCATAGGCATTCTGATGGGTACACTCAGTTAAGGTCCCAGATGACTCTAGCTTGTGTTAAGTTGACAGAACTAGCCAGCACAGATACTGTGGTGCTAGAGTTACAAGAGGTTGGAAAATGATTGACTTGTATGTTGGGAACTGAACTGGGGTTCTCTACAAAAAAAGGCAAATGCTCTTAGCTACTGAGCCATCTTTCCGGCTACCCCTCCCCTCCTTTTTTCTTCTTAGAAGATGGTGTTAGAAAGTATCCCTTGGCCAGATGTGGTAGTTCATACCTATAATACCAGTATTTTAGGGTCTGAGACTAGAGGATCCAAGGAATTCATGGGACATCTTTAGTCCCAGCACTTGTGAGGCAGAGGCAGGCAGATCTCTGAGATTAAGACCAGTCTGGTTTACAAAGAAAGTTCCAGAACAGCCAGGACTATACAGAGAAAATCCTTCTCAAGAAAACAAAAAATAAATAAAGCGTAGAAAGAAAACCCATCTTAGAAAACCAAGGGGCCAGGGATGTAGTTCAATGGTCCAGTACATAGCTACCATCTACAAAGCCCTGCGTTCTATTCCCACGCCCACACAAACAGTATTTCTTGTCTGTTTCTACTAAGGTGTTGTGTCATTGGAACAAACAATAAGGGTGTTTTTCCTTGTGAACATATTTTTTTATACACCCACACGTGTATAGTATGCACACATACTAGGGGTCCTGTTGTATATTCATATTCCTTCTGCCTTTAGTATGTTTGTTTTAGTGTTTAGTTAGGCTGAACTTAGGCATAAAGCAGATGGGAGTTTTGTAGGCCCTGTGAACTCAATATTTTTATTAGATTCCCAGTGCAAAATCTTAATGTGGATAACGCCTTTCCTCTGTAGCCTCTTGTTTTTGGACCAGCCTCTACAAGACAAGAAAACTATGCAGAACTAGTAGAGCTTAATTATCTTGTGTACTGTTTAATAATGTTGGGTTGTTACTAATACTAGTCATACAGGTTATGTAGAATTATTTCAGATCTATTAGGAACACTGAGCTTTTAGCCTGTTTTTTTAATTTGTTTTTAGGAAACTGCAGCTTGAGGCACATTTAAAACCCCTAAGTGTTCCCAGGTCTTTGTTGTGATTTGTCAGGTTTTGTTTCTTGAGGTAGGATCTTTGTTATATAGTCCAGACTGGCCTAGAGCTCACTGTATAGCCTTTGCTGGCTTTGAAATCAGTGACTCTCCTGTGTCCGCTTCCTAAGTCGCAGTTCCCATCCCTCATACTGGGTGTGAGAAAACATCTTCTCTTCTAACCTTTTTCTTTTTTTAGATTTATTTTTATTTTATGTTTTTTTCCTTCTGCATGTGCATATGTTCACTACATGAGAGCCTGGTACCTACTGAGTTCAGAACTGCACACTGGATCCCCTGAAGCTGGAGTTCCACATGGATAGGAGCCACCATGTAGGTTCTGAGAGCTGAACTCAGGTCCTCTGCAAGAACAGCCAGTATTCTCCATTTCTGAGCCATCTCTCCAGCCCTACTCCCACCCACGATTTATTTTTCCGTCCTTTTTTATGTACATACTAGGTTGGCTAGTAGCACATAAATATGTATAGTCACCAAAGGTGTGACTCAGAGTTCAGGAGACAATTGGTTTCTTTCTGACTTGTTTGCTGTGAGCAAAACTAGAGATAGGAGAGACTGATTCTACTTCTCTGTTCTGCCTTGAGTGGCCTTTAAGCTCTGGGCCCTCCCTGTTAAGTGTCAAAGGTGAGGGCTGGAGAGATGGCTCAGCGGTTAAGAGCACTGACTGCTCTTCCAGAGGTCCTGAGTTCAAATCCCAGCAACCACATGGTGGCTAACAACCATCCGTAATGAGGTCTGATGCCCTCTTCTGGTGTGTCTGAAGACAGCTACAGTGTACTTACATATAATAAATAAATAAATAAATAAATAAATAAATAAATAAATAAATAAATAAATAAATCTTTTAAAAAAAAAAAAAAAGTGTCAAAGGTGAGAGTTAAAGGAAACCATCCCCAGTGTGGAGACTCTTCTGTGGTACTGAATTGTGGAACCAGAGGCCAACCTTAGTTTATTCTGTTTTTATATGACAGCCTTTTGGCCATAACCAGTCCCAGCAAGATATTCTACAAGAGAATACTATTCTTAAAGCTACTGAAGTACAGTTCCCGCCCAAGCCAGTAGTAACACCTGAAGCAAAGGTAAGTTTGATTCATTGGCCAACAGAAATGGCTGCTTCCTGTGTCATTTCTTTGGGTGGTAGTAACTGGATTAATATGAAATTGAGCCATTATTAAGCAGCAGGATAGGGACAAATTAGTATTCTTAAGAACAGTGGGTTGAAGAATATTGCTTATGGTCTGTCCACCTTATCCCCAAGTTCAGTAAAAGAAATATTCACAAGCTAATGTAGTTCACAAAGGCTCTGTGATATGTGACAGGGAAGGCTATATACACTCCAAAGGAGTCACACCTGGCAGTGTGTGTAATAGGAAGCGTACCCAGTTTGATGCCTGTAAGGGAGGGTGGTCTGTCTGGGGAGCTGAGACTACATAAGAGAGACGATGCAGGGTGCTAAGGTGGAAAGGGAACGGCCCCTCTCCATTTCTAATGGCTTGGCTGGGGAAGGTCTCAGTGATGAAATGCCAGCTGATCAGTATCTTGAGTAATGTGTAAATTAAGAGCCATTTGTAGTAGATTTGAGGGAAAGGTGTTCTGCAGAGAAGGGCAGGTTGTAGAGGAGGTGCAGAGCCACCGTGAAGTGAATTATTGTGGGGACATGGCAACTGTGTGGTCCAGTTGCTGCTTTAAGAGCCTACAATGGCAGCTATGTGAAGAGACATTTATTTAGTCATGTTGTAGTCTATGGGAACCTTTTATGTATTTCTCTAGGAAAGGCAGGAGTTCCATGTTCATTTCAGTGAAGAGGTCTCTTAGCTTCCAAATACCTGTGTCTTCAATTTCGAGAAACCAGAATTGCCTTTCTATCTTTATATTATGATAATCAAACATTTAAATAGAAAGTCAATCACCTGTTCCATGTTTTAGGTTTTCCAGAAAACCTATTTTACTTTATTTATTCATGCTGAAGTCTGAACTCTAGGCCCTTTGCTTGCCAGACATGCACTCGGCCTCTAGCTCCATCCTTAGCCACGCTTTACTTTTTCAGTTAGTTTTAGGTTCATAACAAAATGAAGCATGAAGAACATAGTCTCTCCCTGCTGCACAGCCTCCCCTGTCAACATGCCTTCATCATGGTAGGGTGTACTGTCGCTGATGAGCCTGCCACACGTCGCTATCAGCTTACTCTGAAGTATAGACTCATGAATGCAATGTTTATACTTAAAAACTGATGTCTTGGGACTGAGGATATAACTGAGCTGGTAGAGTGCTTGCCTAGCATGCACAAAGCCCCGTCTTCCATCCCTAGCACTGCATTAACCAAAAGTGGTTGGGTGCACATGTGTAATCCCTGCATTCCAGAGGTGGAGGCAGGAGGATCAGAGTTCAGGGTCATCCTTGGCTACATACTGAGTTTGAGACCAGCCTAAGATACATAAAGAGCCTGTTGGAAGAATAAAAATAGTTGATTAATTTAGATAAATTGCAATATAAAATTTGAATATGTTGAACTCTCTGGTCAAAAAAAAAAAAAAAAAACAGAGACAGAAAAGGCTTAAAAGTTTTTATGAGAACTGGAGAGATGGCTCAGCCGTTAAGAGCACTTGACTGCTCTTCCAGAGGTCCTGAGTTCAATTCCCAGCAACCACATAGTGGCTCACAACCACCTGTAATGAGATCTGATACCCTCTTCTGGTGTGTCTGAAGACAGCTACTTACATATAATAATTAAAAAATAAATCTTTTTAAGAAATTATGATAAGAGTTGCATAAATAAGACTATGATACCTTTTATAGTGGGTGGGAAGGAAAGGTCCATGTTGATAGTTGAAGTTAAATCATGTCTGAGCTACTCAGCAAACCCCAGAGCTGGTGCTAGCTTTTGTCTTCTCTGGTCTGCCTGATGGATTTTGGGGAAGGCTATAAACCTGTTTTCTTGAGGGAGTATTTGCTCTACGTTCTAGCAGTGGTTTTGGTGCCTCTGGTTTCCATCTGTGTACCAGGATTATCTTTTTTATGAACCTTCCTTTTCAGGCATTTATCAGGCGATGTTTAGCCTATCGAAAGGAAGACCGGATTGATGTGCAGCAGCTGGCCTGTGACCCCTACTTGTTGCCTCACATCCGGAAGTCAGTCTCCACAAGTAGTCCTGCAGGAGCTGCTGTTGCATCAACCTCTGGGGCATCCAATAACAGTTCTTCGAATTGAGACCAACTCCCAAGGCCACAAACTGTTCGGCACACAAAGTGGACACATGGCATTCAGCAGTGGGTTTGGAACATAGTGAATCCAATGGATCTCATGAAACCTGTACCAGGTGCTTTTATTTTCTTGCTTTTTTCCCATCCATAGAGCATGACAGCATCGATTCTCATTGAGGAGAAGCCTTGGGCAGCTCTGGCCAGGCCTCGTAGGAAAAGGCCCCGCCCGAGGTTCCAGCGTCAAAGGTCACCGTGGGTGACTGCTCTGAGTGAGGAAAAAAATTTAAAAGAAAAAACTGGTTCCATGTACTGTGAACTTGAAAACATGCAGACTCAGGGGGTTCCCTGACGCAGTGCTTCAGATGAAGAATGTGGACTTGAAAATACAGACCGGGCTAGTCCAGTGTCTATATTTAAACTTGCTCTTTTCGTTTAATAAAGTTGAGGTAACATCTCCTGAAAAGCTGGTAGCACAAGGCTCGGCTGGGGATGGCGTTTGACTTCGGAGGAAAAAGTTGCTACTGCCATTAAAGGCACTAGAGTTAGTGTGCTAGCCTTGAATAATCTCAGTTTCTAAAAACATGCAGCTTCCCTCACCCCTTTTTTTATTTTTGAAAGAATACATTTGGTCATAAAGTGAAACCCGTATTAGCGAGTACGTGGCAATGTTCATTCCAGTCAGATGCAGCTTTCTCCTCCATCTGGTCTCCCGCTTGTGAATGCTTCCCTTACCTCAGTAGGGAGAAACAGTGGGGGTTCTGAGATGCGTGGGTTTTGCCATCAGACAAAGAATGAGGTTAGAAGACTACAGTTTGGAGTCTCTCTAGGTTTTCAGATATTTCTTCACAATTTGAACACTTGACGGTTGTCCCTTTTAATTTATTTGAAGTGCTATTTTTTTAAATAAAGGTTCATCTGTCCATGCAGTCCTCCTGGATTCTCTGACTATATATAGTAACTATGGAAACTGCTTCTAGAGGTAGACAGAAGGCTCCAAGGGTGGCTAGCTCCTGCCCACAGTCTTCTTGCTCATTTCTTGCTAACCATGCTATTAAACTTGATGGGCACATGAGCTTTTGCCTCTGTTAGATTTCTGAGGAGAAAAAACTCTCTCTGCATTTGAATGATTGTGACTATGCTCTGTTGTATGTGTGAGCATGTACTCTCTGCTAACTCATAGATTCATCTAAAATTTCAAGGAATATAGGTATTTCAGCTTTTCTCCACTCCACCCCCCACCCCCAAAATTTGGCTTATTTCTGAGATGTGTGGTCTGCTGGAGATAGAGCTGAAATGGGGGCTGTGTGGCCCCACTGTGCCCTGGAAACAGCAGATCACTCTGCAGGAGAGTTGAAGGCTAGGGCCTGAACATGTGGTAGCCAGCTTGGAATGTTATTGACATGTGGTAAGAGAGCCAGCCAGAAATACTTAAAAGATGTAGAGATCAGAGCAGGGGCAGGGAGTCCGGAAGGGCAGAGCTCTTAAGAAATTCGTGACTCTAGTACTCTGAGCCTGTGAAAAGTACCACCGGGGACACCTTTTCTAAGACCCGTGTGAGTTTTGTAGTTCTGCCCCACTTTCCTTGGTATCAAATGATCTTAAAGGCAGAGCATTCCAAACCAAAGGAATCTGTAGGTAGGTCTAGTCACATGGTGTTCTGAGGAGAGAAAACTCTTGAGGCTTTGGTGAAATGTGTATGTTGTGTGTACCTCTCCCCTGCTTAAATGCTAGGGCTGGAGCCAGGCAAGTGCAGCTCTAGCCTCAGCCTGCACTCCCACCCCAGTCACTGCCTGCAGGGAGTGCAGCAGGGTGCAGGTCAGGCTCGTTGATGATAGGATGTGTCTGCAGACAGGAAGGCAGGGTGAAGCAGCAGCCATGTTAAACCCTCTCCTCAGCTGGCGATCCCTGCAGTTTCTAAGTTTTGACTCAGTTTGGAAAAAGATGCTGTGGCTTTAGGCTTTCCTTCCCTCACTTCTGGCCCCATTTCCTAGGTTCTTAGGAGTGTGTGGTAGGCTCGCTTTGTGTCTGCCTTTTCTCCCTTTATCCTAAAGAAGGCCACCCTCCCTTCTTGTGTGATTCAGTCTGAGTCTTGCCTGGCCTGCCTTGAATCTGGGGGTGGCATCTTTCCACTGCCTGAAGAAGTCCCAGAGAACCTACACTGACCTCTTCCTCTTTGAAGGAGCCAATAAAATCATTGAGTGGGTTTCTCTGATGTCAAATGAGTTTCACTTTCTCTAAGCTTTAGTCTCTTACTGCCACAGTGTTGACTTTCTCTGTCCAGTGCATCCAGCATCCTTTTAACATTGAGAGATGACTGTCATCTTCAAATATGCTAGACTGCATTCATGACTATTCTAGGACACATGTGGCCCACAGTTGGACTCTCCTGTAAAACAATGACCAAAAAAGTATTAATTTATAATTAAATTTGTCCAGACTATTTTGACCTTTTCCAGCATTGGGTGTAGGGCAGAACAAACACTTAAAATAAATTATAAGAAATTAGGGTGATGAGATGGCTTAGCAAGTAAAGGAACTTGCTGACAAGCCTGATTACCTCACTAATCCCCGTGATCCCAGAAAACCAATTCCTACAAATTGTCCTCTGACCTCCACATACCTGCCTTGGCACTGCCATTACCCACACATAAATAAATGTCATTTTAAAAGAAATTCATTCCCAGCCTCGTGGTCTCGTTCAGGGTTCATTCTCCAGCCTTACCCAGGACCCTCTCTTTATAAAGGGGATATCGCCATGGAAATCTTGGTCGCTGTTAGGGTCCTGCAGGCATAATGGAAATGTGTTGGCTTACGTAGTACTTTCTGTGTTTCTGATGTACCAAGTGGTGGAGGAACAACAGTAAATAGCAAACAGCAAATGCAGGTCTAGTTACGGGCTCACAATCCATGAGTACCTGGGCCCAAGAAGAGACAGCGTGTGGGGACCCAAGGGGGAGGGCTTGTGTTGTTAAGCTGCTAGCATCCCACTGCTGTGGCTGACCTGGGCGCACTAGCTATCTTTCAGAGATGGGCCTATTTCCTTCACTGTAGTTTAGGAAGGACAAGCTTTCTTCTCGGTAATATTAGCAGAGAGCATCGTGTTCTTAATTCAGAAATTAGTTCTCTTTAAACAGTTAATTTTGTAGGATGTAACATGGCCACCTCTCATGATTTTTTTCTTTCTGAGACTTCTACTAGCTTAAATGTTTCTAAGGTTCCTCCTATTCCTCCTCCCCTTTCAGTTTCTTAAGCAGAGTTGATCAGGTCAGGCCTTAAAAGTTAGGACTGAGTTCAAATCCACCTTTGCAGTCTCTAGGGACATCTTGCATTGGGAATGTAGGTAAAGCGCCTGACACACCAGAGTGCAATAAGAAATATTTAAGAAAGATGACAAGACTCTGCAAGAGGAGCTGAGTTTGGAGTCCCTGGATTCACTGGTTTGAAGTTCAGAACCTTCTTGACATGTTGGCAGGAGATCATTTGGCCACTCCATGTCAGTCAGTGAGTCTCATTCTGCCTGCAAGGCAGCTTCTGGCCGAGTCATCAGCAACATAAGGAGTTTGTTAGCCATGGACATTCTCGGGCCCCATCTCGCTGACTACAAAACTGGAGGTAGAAGCTTAAATATCTGTGTCATTCCTAGGTTACCCATTCAGGTGCGTATTTGAGAGCATAGCCATGAGCTGTTTGGCCCCCAGGGTAGGATGAGTCTGGAAGGGTGCCATTTCTATCCACCTACCTGCCAGTCCTGTAGTGATGACAGCAGGATCATTGGAGATGAGCTGTGAGACCTCAGTGCTGGGGTAACCAACCCACCTGGCAGGTGCAAAGATGTATTAAAAAGATACCTGTCCCTCCAAATGATTGCGGAACCATTTGACAATGTGCCCCAGGAAACTAGGACTTCCTGGGGAATCTCATGCTGGGGAAGAAAAATCACCTAAAGCCAGCCAGTGATGGGTCATTGACAGAGGACCATCCCTGGATCAGGACTGCTTCGTTATGCATATATCTTGCTTTCTACGAAAGCCTAAGCCTCATGCTAGGACTCTGAAGATGGACTTGGATGCGTCCATCACTGGAGCACTTTAACCCACCTCACAATGTGGCTACATTGCTTTTCACTACTTTCAGCTCTTTCAATTGGCGTATTGAAGATGGATGGCAGAATCTGGCATGTGGGAGCAGCCACATGGAACCCAAGGCCTTGCTCACCTAGATACTTCACTTAGCTCTCTAGCTTCTTCCAAACTCACCCAACTGCAAGAGAGATGAGTTCTGTTTTATTTTTATCTTTAGGAACTAAAGTCTATCTTAAGCTTAGGGTTTCTGGACTGTTATTAGACACTGTCATTATGTGGAACAGCAAGAAGACAACTACAGGCCTCAGAACAATACACTTGGGAGCCATTCTTCCCTCTGAGAAAACACTGACTATCTTATTATGAGTTAATTATTCGGGTTTTCCCCCATTTGTGAGGGGTCCAGGACTACAGGAGAGAGACTGCTTCAACTGGCTATCTGATTAAGCAGCTATTTGGAGGGGTGAAGAGGGTTAAAGGGGAGAGGCCTGGGGATTGAGAGGACCTGCCAGAGGCTGGAAAAACAGGCAGTTCTGTGGCCAGGTGGGGGCAGGGAATACAAGAGTGCTTTTGTGCCGACTGAGCCCAGCAGGGGCCCTAGACTGACTGGAGTCAGCCTTGGGGGCCTGTGGAGGAGTACCGCTCTGGGCTTGAGACCCCATGGTAAGAAGGGTCAGAGAGCAGAGGCTGGCTGGCCCAGCCCCACCCATCTGGCCCTGGGTCAGGCCCCTGGGTGTGGTAGTTAAGTGTGCAAGTTAGAAGACTGTTAACCTCAGGTCTGCTAGCATCAAGCTTTCTTCCCTTGGAGATTGCATAGGGGAGGAGGAGCAGGGGGCCTTGTAGAAGGGGCTTTAGTACTGTTGCAGACCGGGAAAGTGGAGCCCAGAGCCATTTGCTGACAAGCAGTCGAAGGAGCTGTAGTAACTGGGAAGGTTACTATGGGTTGAAACTTTTAGAACTGGATTCAGAGTGCTGTTTGCACAGAGTTAGGTATAGGCAGAGATGGCACGTGGGCTTCCAGACAGAGAGACGGAGATGTGTGTTTGTCCTAATCTCTGTCAATCCTAATACTGCCATGTTTTTTTCTAACCCTTCCCCTCCTGGCTAGTGGTCCTCAGGAATCTACATTGAAGTGCTGCCCAGACCTCCTCTGCAGTGCTAGACTGGAAGAGAGCGGAAATGTGGCTCATAGAACTTCATTAGTTCCCTAATATCTAGCCTCTCTCTCAGCTTTGATTTATATGTATTCCTCAGAATGAATTTATATATGTGTGTGTGTGTGTGTGTGTGTGTGTGTATACAGTGTATTTTTTTAACGTGGGTTCTTAGAATATAGCCCAAGCTGTTCTGAAATTCATTGTGTAGCCTCGGTTGGCTTGGAACACAGTCCTGCTTCAGCATCCTGCTTCAGTACCAGGATTACAAATCTGCTTCACCAAACTTGTTATCTTATGTATAGATTAGGAGGTAATAGGACCTGGGGAGATGCCTTGGTTGGTAAAGTGCTTATGAGGCAAACATGAGGGCCTGAGTTTAGATTCCCAGCACTTGGAAGGCAGAGATAGGTGGATCTCTGAGTTCAAGGCCAGCCTGGTCTATAATGAGTTTCAGCTAAGCCAGGGCTACATAGTAAGACTCTGCCACAAAATAAAAGAATAAAAGTTGGAGAGCAAGCCGGGCAGTGGTGGCGCACGCCTTTGATCCCAGCACTTGGGAGGCAGAGGCAAGTGGATTTCTGAGTTCGAGGCCAGCCAGGTCTCCAGAGTGAGTTCCAGGACAGCCAGGGCTACACAGAGAAACCCTGTCTCGAAAAAAAAAAAAAAAAAAAAGTTGGAGAGCAACTGAAGAATGAATATACTTGATGCTGACCTGGGTTCCACACACAGGGTTCCACACATGCATATACATACATGTACGCTTGTTCACCTGAACATGTAGACACACACAGATTTGAAAGGCATAGTTCTTCTTGTCCCACTTCTAGAAACTGTCTATAATGGATAAATAAGAATAAATCTTTCTGCCATGGTTTCTGTTGCTGTAAGTTTGATGGCATGGTAGGGAGCGGGCCAATGAACAACAGGTATGGCTAGTCGCTGTCTCTGTCAACAAAAGCTCTAGAATATATGTTGACAGAACACGCATGAGCGAGCGCGCGTGCACGCACACACACACACACACACACACACACACACACACACACACACACACACACACACCCCTTAGTATGGCCCTTTCCCTAGCATAGTGCCAGACCTGAGCCCAGTGCCAATGCCCTATGATGAGGTTTTGCTACTGGAAGATAAGAGAGGTGTGCCCCTCCAAATTAGCCCCAGAAGCCATGGCTCTGTGTGTCTACAGGCTCTTTGCTTTGTTGTTGTTGTTTTGATTTGGCTTTGTTTGTTTTTTCTTTTCAAGACAGGGTGTTTTTGTATTGCCCCTGTTGTCCTGGAGCTCTGTAGACCAGGCTAGCCTTGAGCCCAAGGGTTCCACCTGCCTCTGCCTCCCGAATGCTGGGATCTAAGGTTTGTACCGCTACCTGCCAGCCTATGTCTGCAGACTCATGGGTTCTTAACCTGTGGTTATCTCCACAGGGGTCGCATACCAGGTAACATGCATGTCAGACATTTACATTATGAGTCATAACAGCAGAATTAGTTATAAGTAGCAATGAAAATAATTCTATGGTGGGGGGGTCACAAGAACATGAGGAGCTGCTATAAACAGGTCACATCAGAAGGAAGATTGAGAGCTGCTTTAGGGCTTCCTACAACCTCAACAGGAGGGTTCCATGCCCAAGTTTGCTAGTGGTTAGTCAAACTGTCAAATTGACAGAACCTCCTAGGAAGTCTCTTGGTTTTTTTAAGAATTATTTATTTTATGTATATGAGTACACTGTAGCTGTCTTCAGACACACCAGAAGAGGGCGTCAGATCCTGTTACAGATGGTTGTGAGCCACCATGTGGCTCCTGGGAATTGAACTCAGGACCTCTAGAAGAGCAGTAAATGCTCTTAACAGCTGAGCGGTCTCTGCAGCCCCTTCTTGGGAAGTCTTAATGAGGAGTTCTGTAGATGAAGTTGACCTGTGGATTTGTCTGTGGAGGACTGTCTTGACTGTTAGTTAAGGGAAGATGCAGACCATTGTGTTAGCCAGACAAAAATCTGCCCAGGAGCCGGGCAGTGGTGGCGCACGCCTTTAATCCCAGCACTTGGGAGGCAGAGGCAGGCGGATTTCTGAGTTCAAGGCCAGCCTGGTCTACAGAGTGAGTTCCAGGACAGCCAGGGCTACACAGAGAAACCCTGTCTCGAAAAACCAAAAAAAAAAAAATCTGCCCAGGCTTAGAATGGGGATGAGAGTGACAGTGGGGCTGTGTGTGAGACTCAGGCCACCACTCTACAACTTAGTGCCACAGATGCCACATGGGTACTTTTCTAACACATCTGACACATCTGTGGAGAAATCTATGTCCATCAAATGCTAGGCTCAGGAATATGATGAACTCCATACTAGAGAGGACCCTGGGAACTTGAGCTCTGGGCTCTGGTGACACTTTAGCCTTCTTGTCCTTATTTCATCTACCGAGTTGTTTAATTGTACAATAATTGCACCACTGCCTGCTGGAGAAATCCAGATGACCCAGCCTGCCAAGCGCCTGGGAAAGGGTGACCTTAGTGATAAGACCAAGGACCTAAGAGAGCATATTAGGTACATACTGTAGTCAGGAACTGAGTGGGGAGCCTGGGTGGCTAGGTCGGCCTAAATAGCAATCTTGTTCAGATTCCTGGAAGTTGCCAGCAGTGGTGGTGCTTCCCTTAGTCCCAGCACTTGGGAGGCAGAGGCAGACGGAGCTCTGAGTTCCAGGCCAGCCAGAGTTGCATAGTGAGACCCAGTCTCAAAAGCAAAAGCAAAGGGGCTGGTGAGATGGCTCAGCAGTTAAGAGCACTGGCTGCTCTCTCATAGAACTCAGGTTTAATTCCTAGTATCCACAGAGAGACTCACAGTTGTCTGTACCTTTAATTCACGAATACTGACACCCTCTTCTGTCTGTAGGAACCAGACACACACATATACAGACAAACATGGAAGCAAAACACCTGTACACATAAAAAATAAAAATTATCATTATTTCTTGTTTTGTTTTGTTTGAAACAAGGTCTCATTATGCAGCTCTGTTTTGGAATTTGATTTGTAGACCAGGCTGGCCTTTAACTCACAGTGATCTGCCTACCTCTGCCTCCTGAGTACTGGAATTAAAGGCATGCACCACTACATCCAGCTAAAAATAAAAATCTTAAGAACAGAATGAAAAAAGATTCATGGATGGCAACCCACAGCCTGATATACCTACCACCTCGCCCAGTCCACAGTCCACAGAACAGTACTTAGCTCGAATGCATTTGCACCCAGTAAACAGCTGGGAAACAGAACAGAGCTCCCCAGGTGCCCAGTCTACTATGACTTGCTGCTATACTGGAAGCTGGGGAAGGGCCGGCCAACGTCTTCGGGCTGGAGTGAAGACTGGGCCAGCTGGACACAGCCACTTGGCTCCTCTTGGTCTAGGGCTCTACTCCACCAAAGGCCCTGGGTGGAGTGGGGCAGTTCAGTATTTTGAACTTTCTTTTTACCCTCTTCTGGGTCACTGTAGGAGGGACGGGGCCCAGCCTTGTTGGGACAGGATCTCATTCTAACACAAGCTGGCTTGGAACTCGCTCTGTAGACCAGGCTAGCCTCAAACTCACAGAGGATCTCTTGCCAGTGTGTTCAAAGTATGAACCAGAGGAAAGGAGAGTAGAAGTTCTAGGTTGAGTGCACTGTATTCCAGGTTGGGGAGGCCTTGGAGAACAGCCAGGGTGACACATAGCAGCTGGGGGACAGTTCTGGAGACTCTGTCCCACCCAACCGGTTGGTTCTTTAGGTCATCTCTTTGTCTCCTCCGTTGTTTGCTATGGTTCCTCGGAAGAACCTCCACTCCTCTCTGGACTCCATTATCAGCATGTGTCTGACCTAGGCAGAGCTAACAGCAAGGGTGCCTGAGAGGCAGGCATTTTGAATCCGGTGGCATCCTGGGCTCCCAGTCCGGAGTCTGTCTGCCCTGAACTTACTCCAGGGCCCTGCTGACAGCTAGCAACATTCCTGTGGCTTCTCTAAGTAGACGTTTGTGTCCCAAACTCCTGGGAGTCAAAAGTCTGGACTCCTAGATTTGGGGAGGAAGTGTGTACCTTTTGAATCCTACAAGGGACTGCAGCCATCTCTTAGCTTCTGGGAGCTAAAAGGCAGGTTGGAAGTCAAAAGAGCACTAACAGTCTTCAGGCTGAACCTGAGAGAGACAGACAGGGAGTCCTTCCAGGGAGAGGGGAAGGACCAAGGGACAGCTGACAGAATTCTCAGGTGGCCATGATGGGATTGTCATCTTGGGATAGCCAAGAGATGACAAATGCCAAAGTGCTCCCCAAGAAGTCCCCAGTAACAGGATAGGGAAGAGATGGGCCTTTGGGTGAATGATAAATCTCTAGAACTGCACAGCCTGGAGCCGTCTCCAGCATAGCTTCTTTCCTTTTCCCTTTAGCCCAGTCCCTCTGGGACCCTCTCCTCTGTGCTGGGGAAGAGGCGGCCTGCCTGAGTGGAGCCATTGGGGGAGATTGCTTTGTCAGAACTAGGAAGAGATAGAAAGGGTAGGGTCCAAGTCAGACTCTAGCATGGAGAGGATGTGGAGTGGGACAGTCCTGTGGGCCTCTTTGGGCTCACATTTCTTCTCTAGCTGCTTCGAGCAAGAGCGGCCAAGTCTCTCAGCCTCCTCTGACCATCTAGTGACATCCCCACTGTCTCTCGTCGTCCTCTCTGAAGCCTTGCTGTGGGTCTGGCCTGCTGGGTAGTTCTGCCCCCTTGGCATCGCTGACTGTAGAGGCTGCTGAAAGAAAATGGAAACAACCTTTGAGTACAGGAGTCACTATGTGCATCTCAAGAGTCCTGAGACAGAGAGGGCAGTGACTGTCAAGTGACTGAGTGAATGGGGGAGCCAAAACTTAGCTCACCCACCCCTGGGCATCTGCACCAACCTGTGCTGTTCTATGTATGCATTTATTAGCCAGCCGCACAGGGCATCAGGACACTTCTCTTGGGACTTAGTTACACTTTGGGATGCCATTTTTTGTACATAGTTAAACCCGGAAAGGTTTAGTGACAAGGGGAGGTTATATTTTTCCTCTATGGCACCCAGTGTCTCAATCATTTATTAATCTGTCCTGAGCAGATCTCATGGGTACTGAGGCGGAAACAAGGCAAGCAGGGTGAAGGGTCACAATTAAGGGAGACTCCTTGATATCCAAACAACAAATCCCAATAAGGAGAAGGTTCTGTTTCCTAAATGGCTCCATAGAGTCAGGACTGTGCCATCCCTGAGTGTAAATGTTTAATACTAGTAGAAATCATGACCCCACTTACAAGTCACTATGAACTGAGAGAGCATAAGAAACTGCCAAAGGTTACCAAGAGGATGAGTGGGGGAACCTGACTCTTCCTGTACTCCAGAGTGTGGGTTCCTTCCACTGGATTGCTCTAGTGAAACCGTCCCTCCAAGCCCATTGTGGCTGAATTAGTCCACATTTGAAGGGCTTTGTCACAGTCTGAAGAAGAGCTGATTCTCAGTTCCCGATTCACTATAGCAAGAACTATCTTAGCACCAAGTCCACAGACCCATTCAGAGACCCCACTGAGTGCTAAGCATCTGGCCAGGTGCCTGGCGTGTAACCGGCTGTCAGTTAAGAACTGTCCCACATATCGGGCAGTGGTGGTGCAAGGGAGGCAGAGGCAGGCGGATTTCTGAGTTCGAGGCCAGCCTGGTCTACAGAGTGAGTTCCAGGACAGCCAGGGCTACACAGAGAAACTCTGCCTTGAAAAATCAAAAACAAAAACAAAAAAAACCTGTCCCACCACTAGATAGTAGACCCTGGGTACAGACCCTGGCCCTTTTTCATAAGAATACAAAAGTATGGGGGTGCTGAGTGCTTCAAGTCTCAGCCTTCGTGATATCCCGGCACTCCCGATAGCTGTGGCCATATTCCATTGACAATCGAGCCACAGGACCCTTTGTTTTTATGTGTATGTGAGTGTGCTATGGTATGCACGTGGAGGTCAGAGGACAGTCACCTTCCGTATTCAAGACTGTACCTTTTTATGTTGTTTGCTGCTCTGTGTGCCAGGCTGGGTGGCCTCTGAGTTTCTTTACCTCCTAGCTTGCTATAGAAGCATGGGGGGACAACCTCTCAGCTTTGGATGAGTTCTGGGCCCCGGTTGGGTTTGTTTTGAGACAAAGTTTCACACTATAGTTCACGTGGCCTGAAACTCGGTATATATAGTCCAGGATGGCCTTGAACACTAGGCAGTCCTTCTGCCTCAGCTTCTCAAATGCTGGAATTACAGCCATGTACCACCACGGCTGGCCTCATAGGGCCTTTTTGCAATGGAGGACTGGGCCAGAAGTCACTGTAGACTTGTCCAGTTTTGACCCAACTCTCTGCCTAAGATCTAAGCTAGCTGATAGTTATGACAGAGGCTGGAACAGGTATAGCCAGTAGGCAGTAGGGCCTTGAATAAGACTCTGCTAGCAGGTCATACCTTCCAGCCTCCCTCCCCACCCCCA
Source organism: Uromys caudimaculatus (assembly GCA_028551405.1). Taxonomy (NCBI): domain Eukaryota; kingdom Metazoa; phylum Chordata; class Mammalia; order Rodentia; family Muridae; genus Uromys; species Uromys caudimaculatus. Next base: position 15,681,334 of record CM052710.1, on the reverse strand, counting down.
GCAGACTCTTCTCAGATATGGCAAAAAGTTTATTTTTCCCATCAAATGAAATTCACAGGACAACAAGTGTGTTAGCTTGTCTGTGTTTTCACAGCAGTTGGCACAGGATGATGTTTGGTGAGGGGACATGAGAGGACCGATGTGTGAGTGAACACAAAGTGGGTCTTGTGTGGGCAACTGGCTGGAGCCATGTCACACCCGTATGATGTCAGGGTGTTGGCTTTTGCTCTGCCAGCTGGGTAGTACCAAAACCTACTCTGGCTGGTGGAAGAGAGATCCGATTCTATTCCGTAAGCGTCCTGTTTTTAGTCCGTTCAGATAGGGAAGCGCAGCTCATCCATAGCTGGCAGATTCTCAAATCCCTCAAAGAGGACAAGACTTGTAAGGATGGAGGTGTCAAGAGAAGGCAGCCCTCACATAGCCAGGTGTGTACAGGAGGACCTTAGTATCCCAAGATGTGTCACCAAGAAGAGAGGCTCCAAGGGGCCAGTGAAGCCAATCTGCAACCCCACTCAAGTTACCCTTAGGGTAAGGGGCTTTGTTCACTTGGCTGACAGACAGGGCTGTGGCTAGTGGAACCTTTCCAGGGTGCTCCTTTTGAGGACCTGCAATCAGTGGGCTACATTAAGCCAAGAATCTCAGTTGGCAGAGCTCAGAAGGGCCAAGGTGGAGGCTCCCTGGAGCAGAGCCTTTATAGCAGAGGCAGGGGAAGAGTACCTACATCAGGAGTCATGAAAAGTCATGTTTGTTATTTCTAAAAGAGCCCCGCAGTGGCTAGTCCAGGAAACAATAAAACTTACATTACAGTTTTATAGTGTTTTGATCACTTGTGATGGGAGAAGGTGAGTCTGCTTTGCACTGTTGGACTCCAGAAGTCTCAACCCTGCACTCAGCTGGGTTCCCAAGCATCACTTTCAAGACTGTTTGGGAAATCAGGGGTAGGTGTCGGCTGCCCTCCAAAATCCAGATTCTCACTCCAGTGTTCTGCGCTGCCATCTGACCTGTTGCATAATGCTAAGTAACTGGATTGTCTTCATGAAATTTCCGTTTTGTTCTTTGCTGCCGGCCAGCAGCCCAGCTGGTGGCAATGATGTTAGTCTTCTGGGACATGCAGTGGACCGCTTTTGTCCCAGGTCTCTGGATGGTAGAGGCTCCTATCAGCTCAAGTGTTACATTCTTTGTGCCAGAGACACCGACACAGGAGTCACACACATGCTGAAACAAGATGATCAAGAATTGTTTGTCCTGCTCACAAGCCACAGGAGCGCTACCTTCCCCTCCCCCAACCTCCGCGCGGGTGGCGGAGTTCTGGGCTCCTCCTCTTCTCCGCCAGACTAAGGGAGGGGGTCCTAGTTAAGGAAATAGCTGATCTTAGCGGCTGAAACCTGGCAGAAGAGGCAGGATGGAGGGGATGCTGGGGGCCCAAGTTTGGCCACCTGAGTCAGTCGCGCACCCCCGCCCTCAGCTGGCCAGGCCTCGCAGCAGCCCAGATTTCGCCACGCGGTGAAGTTCTTTTCTGCGGAAAGTTTTGCAGTTGCTTCGCCTCTCGCGCCAGCAGGAGAAGCTGTGACGCAGCGTCTGGGGCTCCAGGCCCGGGCTGAAAAGAGAGGGAAGACAAGGCGGGAAGGAATTAAGAAGCAGAATAAGGGAAGATAAAGAGCGCACGCTGGGGTCCTTGTGGACCACGCCGATCCTCTCCTCCAGCCTTTGCCTTCTCTTCCTCCCGACACGCCCTCCCTTGCGGCCGGGTCCCCAGCCCTGCGCCCCCGCGCCTCCTCCTTCCCCTCCCACGCTGCCCGCTTCCCTTTCCCTCTGCCCCTCAAACCCTCCTCCAGGGTTCTGCGCTCCTCCCTCCGCCCTCCCTCCGCGGGGCCTGCCTCCTCCCTCCTCCTCTCTGGGAGGCATCACTTCGTCCGGACCCGGAGGAGGATGCGATCCCCTCGCCGGCGGTCCTCCGAGCCCAGCGCTAGGGCTGTGTCTGCACGCAGCCCCGCCGTGCGCCCTCGGTCCTCAGGTCCTCTGAGCGCCGCCGGGATGGGACCCATCCGACCTGCCCTCGCACCCTGGCCTCGTCACCTGCTGCGCTGCGTCTTGCTTCTCGGGGGACTGCGTCTTGGCCACCCGGCGGACTCCGCCGCCGCCCTCCTGGGTAAGGCGCTGCCAATTTGGCCAACTTCAGGGGCCGGCCCTCGGGGGAAGTGGGGCCTCTTGATTTTTCCCTCCTTTTTTTTCTCACTTCCATCTTTTCTGGAGAAGTGTGAGTGAATGTGTATGTGTATGTGTGTGTGAGTGTGTGTGTGCGTGCGTGCGTGTAAGCGTGTGTATGTGTGTGTGTGTGACTGGGTTTTTAAAATTCGTCTCCACTTTTCTGGGAGCAAGGGAGGAGATGGGAGGAGGAGCGCGCCTGGAGGTGGGGGAGGACCTGAGTGGAACCAGATGTGGCAGGCGGCGGGGGAGGGGAGCCGAGGCACTGCGGCTGGGAGGGAAGAGGGAAAGGGTGACTCGAGTCCCAGCCACTCGGACCCCGGCGCCCGCCCCGCGCTGGTCTGGGTACCTTAAGATACAACCTAAAAGCCAGAGGCGCATTGTCTCTTACTCTGTACGTGAGGGGTCAGTGGTCTGTTCAGCGTCTGGCAGTGGGGTCCTTATGTTTTCTTACTTGGTCTTCAAGGACAGCTTGTGGCAGAGGACTTCTGCAGCGTTAGATCTGAACCCTGTGGGACAGTTTTGTGCCAGGAGGACCGAGTGCGTGTGCGTCTGTGTGTTCGTGTGTGTGTGTGTGTGTGTGTGTGTGTGTGTGTGTGTGTGTGTGTGTGTGTGTTCGTTTCTCAATTCTGGCCAAACTGGCACTTCTCCAGAGTGGACAATCTTTGCTGCAAAAGAGTTTCTATAGATGCAAAACCACAACCCACAGAAAACCAGCCACATAAGCCTCCAAAACTATACCCTTCTCTTTTTTGTATGGTTTGTTGTTTTTGTTGTTGTTGTTGTTGTTGGGTTTTTTTTATATGTAACTAACTGAAATGTGAGGTCAGACAGGTCCCTCACCAAGAAGCTGAGCACTGATAAACATTGATGGGGTAGATCTTGGGGGACGGGGGACACTCGGACTTTTTAAAAATGTGCTAGGTGCTGCCTCCACATCCCTTTTTTGTTTAGCTGGGGGCTGGGTGAGTGAAACGGGATGGGGCTGCAGCTGCAGCTTTGTGCCAGGACTGGAGGGCCCCCTGAAGAGTCTGGTGTGCGGTGGGCATTTGCCGAGGGGAAAAGGTAGGACCTAAAGCCTGCAGAGACAGGAAGCAAGTCAGGGATCCTTGCAGCTTGGTAGCACACAGCCTGTCCCTTACCTCCAGCTGTTCTTGTCAGAGCCTTGCTCCTCTGTAAAGGACATGGGACAGCAGGATGTGAGGGAGGAGGGAAGGGCTGGCCGATTCCAAGAGCCTTCCTTAGCCTGGGTTTTAAAACCAGGCCCTGGGAAAGAGCTGGGCCAGAGTGCTGACTTGGTCTTTTCCCCCAGGGAGCTTTTGACAGGGGGGTGGAGATGCCTGATGAGGGGCCCAGTCAGGGAGGAAAAGGAGGCTTACAGTGTCCCTATGCTTCCTGGGCTCTGCTTCTGTCCCTTCCAACTCTCTCAGACTGTCCTATACACAAAATGCCCATAGTCTGGGCTGTTGTGTGGCCTGGATCACCCACCCGAGCCCTGAGGAAGCCTGGCCTGGACTTCACCGCTGGGGGGGAGGGGCCTTCACTAAAGCAACTGAACCGGAGGGTAAAAATGACACAACTTCCCTATCACCGAACAAACACAACACCGACCCGTTTGCCTTGGGTTCTCCTACCCCTACCCTGCCAACTTCCATGGGTCCCTCATTTGGGAGGCTGGGTTAGAGCCCAATGAGAGAGGCAAGCACTGGGTAAATTTCACCGGCATGGGGAACCTGTGGCTCAAGGAAGAAGTGCTTGTGGAAGGTAGGATTTGAAAGGCAGTTGAGGGGAGGGGCTGGGCTGGCAGCTTCCTGATCCCCAGCAGACCAGGCTGGCCTCGAACTCAGAAATCCACCTGCCTCTGCCTCCCGAGTGTTGGGATTAAAGGCGTGTGCCTCCACTGCCCAGCAGGAATTCTTAACATAGGATGTCAGAATTCCTCTTTACTTCTTCCGTGACCCCATAAAATATGCTTTTGCTGGATGCTGGTACACTCTCCACGTGTACAGCACTGAGCTAAGTGCTTCAGAAGAGTTAAGATGCATCTTAGGGGAACTGAGATCTTTCAGGAAAATGACACAGGTTGAACCATTATTGTGGGGTAAAGGCTCTGTGTGTGAGTGTCATCTTAGCCTGGAAGCCCTGTCAAGTGCTTGCCATCCAATTTCTCATTTAATTCTGGTGCTGACCCAAAGAGGTAGGTATTGCTGGACCCATTTTGCAGAGTACAAAATAGAGTCTTAAGAGGAGTCTGATTTATTTTGGGCACGTCTAGAAAGTGAAAGGCTGGGACCAAGGATGGTAAATGACCAGAAACAGGAGAGCATGTGGTCCAAGGAGGAGAGGCTCTCTGGAGAGAGCAGGAAGGGCCAAAGGGAGAGCAGGTCAGGAAGGTGGTGGTGCCGCTTTGTGGAAGCTTCCTGGATATCTGGAGGAAAAGGTGAAGGGAACTGGGCAGGTGCCTGGAAGGACCGGACAAAGACCCCACCTGCCGGCTGGCTGTGGAGCTCTGAAGTGCTGGAGGGTTCTTAGTACAAGAATGAGCTGTGGAATAGAATAGAGGTATCTGCTGTTTAGGAGGAGCAATGAGGAAACCTTGGGAAGCCCTCCTGTGGGTGGGGAAGGACTTCTGTCTAAAAGTCAGACAAAGATGGCTGGCATTCCGTCTGAGAGGTGTTGGGTTTTGTCCCTGCTATCAGAGTAACTGGACAAACCACTGCACGTTTACCCAGCTCCTGACCAGGTGAAAAGCTCTGAGCACTGCCCTCCATAAAGTCCACCTACCTGGCTCAAGCAAGCTGCCAGGGCCGCCGTGCTCCTTCAGGGCCGCTGTGCTCCGTGTCAGGTTCCTCTTCTATTCTGAGTTCACCTGGGCAAGGCGAAGGTTGCACACAGGGGAGCAGGAAGCTTGGATTTGGTTCCAGTGTGCTCATATCAGAGAAGTCTGAGGCCCACAAGTTGGCGTGACTGTGGATCGGACCAAAAAGCCCTGAACTTCTTAGGGTCTTTGCATTCATTATTAGTTTGAGCAAGGGGGTGGGGCAAAGTAACAACAGCAGTAAAAGCCCTTGTTTCTTTGGTGGTGGTTCCTCAAATCTCCTAGCCCTGGGAAGAGCTCATCTCAGCCCCTGGGAGTCAAATGTTAGAGCTGGTCTTAGTTTGTCAAGATCGCACCACTAGAAAACCTAAACTTTAGGCGGGATTCAGAGCGCCTAAACCTAGCAGCACCAAGCTGAAACAAAAGCACTGCAGAAGCAGGAACATTGCCAGGGAGCCCTGAGCCTACAATACCCTGTGTGTTAGCTAGCTTGTCACTGTGGCTCAGTTGCCTCGGCTAAACAACTTAAGGGAAGTAGGATTTATTTTGGCTCTCAGCTTAGAGACTTCAGCCTGAAGTCAGCTGGTTCCATTGCCTTAAGCTTGTGAGGAGGCAGAAGCATAACAAAGGGTCATGGAGGCAGAGGTAGGCAGCCAGGAAGACAGGGAGGCACCAAAGACAAGGTCTACACTTCAAAGACAAGTTCCCAGTGATCTACTTCTTCCAGCCTGATTCTACCTCCTGGTTGCTCAATAATGCCATTAAGACCCCGTCATTAGAGCGGTTCATCCGTTAGGTTAAAGCCCTTGTGATCTAATCAAAAGACTAACTCCAAACTAGGTACTGAAGACCAAGCTTTTATACCCAAACAGAACACCCAGCCACGCGTCCTCTTGAAAGGGACAGTGAAGAAGAGAGGATGGGACAGCTCTCTGTTGTCAGCTATTGGGGCAGTTGGTTCTCATACGTCTCCATGGGGCCTGGAGGCTGAGACTAAATTCCCTGTTCCTGCCCTTGGGTCTCTGAGATGTTCCCCTCCAAGGAGGCGTTGGTAAATAATTGCCGAATGCCTGAAGAAGCTGCAGCCGGGCACCCCAGCTCATGGAGGAGGGGATTTCATTCACATAGTCATTTCCATTCATCCATTCCTCATGTTTACTGATCCTGTACAGTGACGAGATCAAGATGACCTGTTCTTCCAGGCTGAGCAGTGGTGGTGGAGGCAGGCAGCTGCACACACATTTAATCTCAGCACTCAGAAGGCAGAGGCTGGTAGACCTTAGTGAATTCAAGGCCAGCCTGATCTACAGAGTGAGTTCCAGGACAGACAGGGCTACCCAGAGAAATCCTGTCCTGAAAAACTAGATAGATAGGTAGATAGACAGACAGACAGACATTCTTCCTTTGAATCAACTCCCTGCTCTGTACCTCCATGGGGGTCTCCCTGGACTTGGGGGGCTTCAGGCTTCACAAAATGAGGAGAGCCCCTTTCCCATGACTGAGTCCTATAAATCTGGGTGGAATGGGTCACTGGAGTGGTGACCATCTTCCTGCCCATGGTGACACTGCTCTTAGACATCACCCTGAGCTCTGTAGATTCTAGTTACTCCTCAGTAGGCTAGAGGAGGGTTGCACAGTGATATCTATGGCCCAGGAAATGCTGGGGACAGTCAGCTCCAACCACCCAGGAAATAGACTGGACTGTTTCCTCCAGACTGCACACCATGGGCTGCAGCGGGAGCTTTAATTGTTGGTTCCTGTCTACACTTAGTCTCAGGGCCACTCTCCTCTCTCTGTACCTTCAGAGTACAGCTCCTTGGAGCTGGAGAGATGCTCTGTGGTTAAGAGGACCTGGTTTTGATTCCCATCACCCACATGGTAGCACACAACTATCTGTAGTTCCAGTCCCAGGGAATCTAACACCTCTTAGGGCACCAGAAATATACATGGTGCACAGACATACATGTAAGGCAAAACACCCATACTCCTGAAAATTAAATTACATTAAAAAATAAAAGTATAGACCCTCCACTGACTTGGATTCAGCAAGAATCAATTAGGTTTGAGACCTCAGTGTCTTAGCAACTCCCCAAAGCCCATGACACTGTAATGCATGAGCCTTGCAGGACAATTTAGGTTTAAGCCATATAGTTTCTACGGGACCCCGAGGGGTGTTTGAAAGGGTCATTGGTGTGGTCTTTTGTAGACTGAGGCAGGGAATAGGTATGGCCTGGCTTGTTTCCTTTCTCCCTCAATCCTCTGGACTTATGAATGGGGAAGAATCCTTGAGTCAAGAATTAATTAAAAGGCTGTGTGACCTCAGGCCGGCTGTCTTCTTTTGGCAGGTGAGAAAAAGAACAGTCTACCTTGTAGAGTGTTGTGCAAGAGTCACACACAAGTCAGATGATAGATGTTGAGATACACATCCTATGCCACTGGACACTAAGTTATTGCTGTTTTTATTACTAATAAGAAAGAAAACCTGTGACTATCAAGGGGCTTAACTAAGATAACGCAATCCTCAACACCCTCGACCCTGGACTGGAGAGATGACCCAGCACGGTTAAGGGCACTCACTGTTCCTGGTAGAACACCCAGGTGTGGTTCCCAGCACCCATGTCAGGTGGCTGACAACCATCTGTAACACCAGCTTCCAGGGGCATCCAGTGTCCTTCCAGGCTTCCATGGGCACCAGGCACACATGTAGTATCCATACATACGTGCAGGCAAACACTCATCCACATAAAATAAAAGTAAATAAATCTACTTTAAAAAGGGATTAAATGAGAATTCTTTGGTTGGTTGGTTGGTTGTGGATTTTATCTTTTTGAGACAGGATTTCTCTGTGTAGCCCTGACCATCCTGGGACTCACTCACCAGGCTGGCCTCGAACTCAGAGATCCCCCTGCTTCTGCTTCTAGAGTGCAGGGATTTAAGGCCGTGCACGTGGCTCTACCTTACTTTTTGAGGCAGGGTCTCTTACTGAACCTGCAGCTCACCATTGGCTAGGCTCGCTGACCAGTGTCCCCGCCCTGTGCCTTCCTTCCAGCGCTGGATGGCAGGTGCACCACCACTCCTCAGCCAGCTTTTTACATGGGTGCTGGGCGTCCAAACTCAGGTTACCATGCTAAGGCAGCAGGCCCTTTACTCACTAAGCCATGTTCAAAGCCCCTGGATCCTTCGCTTTTGGTTCCACTAAAAGCCTATATGCATCTCAAAGCCAGGTGACTTTCTACAAGTAAATTAAAACCAAATTGGGGAGGAGGTTACCCTACCCTAGTGACCCTGCCTACCTCAGGCCCGTATTTATCACACCTCTGCATCATTTCATTCCCTTACTTAACCCTGGGCACTTAGGGAGCATTTTGCAGCCCTGGAGTGGGCAATGCCTAACCTAAGGCCACCCCAAGAACACCGGGTGCTGCCCCTAAAAGCCACCGCACTTGCTTTCCTCCGTGCCCATGGTGCCAGCGTCTTGCAGGTCTGTCTCTCTCTGCCTTGCTCACACCTGAGCATGCATGCCCCAGGCGGGACACTGCCTTCAGCATGAAGCTCCTGAGCTCCTCTGATATTTACAGCTCACACACACACACCAGCCTTTGTGTAGCCAGTTCTCTCCTGCCTCTCTCAGCAGGGTGGGGAGTCTCTCCAAGGGCCTCCCGCATACTAAGCATATAGACTTCTGCCTGGAAGCTACACCCCAGCTCTTTAATCCTTGCATGGGTTCAGTGCCTCGGACACGGTGGCATTGAGGAAATATTTATTGAGTTGGAAACAATGAAAGCAAGCAGACAAGTGTTCCAAAGACAGTAAGGAACGTTTTAGATGATGTCATGATCATGAAAAACAGATGACATTGGGTTAAATGAACGGTAGAAAGTCCGATGGAGGAGGGCAATCCCCAGAATTTAGAGCTTTAAGCTGTTGTAAAAATGTAATGGGAGGCACACCAGAAACAGCACTTTGACAGAAAATGAACTTTTTACTTTTAAATGTAGTTGGGACAACTGGAATTTACAATTAAAAAATGCTGGGGGCCAGCAGTTCAGTGGTGGGGAACATGGTTAGTGTCTAAAAGGCCCTGGGTTCAACTCCCAGCTCTGCATCTCCCACTGAAAAAAGAAAAAGGAAATTTAATTTCAATTTGCAGCTAATCATTCCTGAAGAAATTCAGATAATATGCTGTCAAATCTTAGACATGATATGCATAGAAGGTGCAAAGATAACAAGAAATTCAATTGGCTCTTGGAGCTGGAGAGATGGCTCAGTGGTTAAGAGCATGTACTGACTGCTCTTGCAGAGGACCCAGGAAGAAAGCTATTGAGGAAGACACACAATATGAATCTGTGGTTTGTTCATGGACACATAGTCATACACACACATGAGGGCACACGCCCAAAACAGTCAGATGTTTACTAGTTTTATTTTATGTAAGATTTATAAAGTGCATTTCTTTTTTTTTTTTTTTTTTTTTGGTTTTTCCGAGACAGGGTTTTTCTGTGTAGCCCTGGCTGTCCTGGAACTCACTCTGTAGACCAGGCTGGCCTCGAACTCAGAAATCCGCCTGCCTCTGCCTCCCAAGTGCTGGGATTAAAGGCGTGTGCCACCACTGCCCGGCTATAAAGTGCATTTCATTCAAAGGGGAAAAAAAAGAAAGTAGCTGGGCGGTGATGACACACGGCTTTAATCCCAGCATGCAGGTGGCAGAGGCAGGGGGATCTCTGTGAGTTTGAGGCCAGCATGGTCGACATAAAGTTCCAGTTTCAGGACAGCCAGGGCTATACACAAAGAAACATTGTCTCAAAAAACATGAAGGAGGAAGAGGAAAAGAAAGAAAGAAAGAAAGAAAGAAAGAAAGAAAGGAAGGAAGGAAGGAAGGAAGGAAGGAAGGAAGGAAGGAAGGAAGGAAGGAAGGAAGGAAGGAAGGAAGGTATCGCCGCTCTGAGATCTCCAGTAGGAACATAAACACCTGCCCGGCAGCTAAGAGACACCTCTAAAATCCATAGAAAAATGCAGATACGTGTATTAGAGAGTAAGCACACAAAAAATTGGTTTTGTGTGAATGAATGAGCCCCCATTTCACGCAGCAGCTTGCAAAGAGGAGAATCCAAAGGACATACTATTTCTCAGGTTATGGCTACATGTGAAAATATCTTTACTAGGTAGTTTTGTCAGCTTGACACAAGCTAAAGTCATCTGAGAGGAAGGAACCTCAGTAGGAAAATATCTCCATATGATCCCTGCAGACAACCTGTAGGGTAGTGGTTCTCAACCTGTGGGTCTCAGCCCTTTGGGGCCACATATCGGATATCCTGCCCATTAGATATCTACATTACGATTCATAGCCAGAGGCAAATTTACAGTTATGAAGTAGCGACAAAATAGTTTTTATGGTTGGGGGTCCCCACAACACGAGGAACTGTATTAAAGGGTCGCAGCATTAGGGAGGTTGAGAACCACTGCTTTAGGGCATGTTCTTAATTAGTGATCGATGGGAGAGATGGGTTTTTGTTTTGTTTGGTTTTTTAGTGCATAGTTCATGTTTGGATTTTCCAGTTGTCCCATTAATGTGTGTGTTGGCTTATTTGTGTTCCTTTGGGTTTTTTTTTTTTTTTTTTTTGGTTTTTCGAGACAGGGTTTCTCTGTGTAGCCCTGGCTGTCCTGGAACTCACTCTGTAGAGCAGGCTGGCCTCGCCGCCACCACCACCACCACCGCCACCACTACCACCCGGCCTTTGTTTTTATTTTTTAAGTCTCCCTATGTGGCCTTGCCTGACCTAGAACTCAGGAACTCACAGAGTTCTGCCTGCCTCTGCTTCCTGAGTGCTGAGATTGAAGGTGCATATCACCCCACCCAACTTTTACCCATTTGGTTGCTTTGGTTTGAGGTCTCATCTCACTATGTAACCTGACTGACTTCAAAGTCTCCATCCTCCTGCCTCTGCCTTCCGAGAATTCAGATGACAGGCATTTGTTACCACACATAGCTCCTACTAATTTTTTTTCTTTTTCTCCTTCTGTTCATTGGTTCCTTTCTTCCCCCCTCCCATCCCCCTTTTATTCCAGACAGAGTCTTGTTATAGAGACTGAATTCACCATGCAGTCTAAGGTGGCCTTGAATTCACAGTAATCCTCTGCGACCCAGTAATGTATTGTTTTGAAACTGGCTCTCATGTAGCCCAGGCTGGCCTCAAAACCTGTTGTTGAGGATGACCTTCAATCCTCCAATTACAGGCATGTACTCCTAGTTCATGCAATGCTGGGAACAAACACTCTATAAACTGAATCATGTCCCTATTAATGACTTTTTAAAGAGATTTATTTATTTTATGTATATGAGTACACAAGCTGTCTTATAGACGGGTGTGAGCCACCATGTGGTTGCTGGGAATTGAACTCAGGACCTCCGGAAGAGCAGACACTGCTCTTAACTGCTGAGCCATCTCTCCAGCTTCTCGTTAATAGTTTTAAAGACTGTTTTAGATTTAGCTGTCATGGTTCTTCAGTGTCCTTTACTCTGACGATTTGCTTGGCTCCTATGTTTGTCCTGGTATTGCACTGCTGAGAGTTCTGGGTCAGCTGTCTTGTCTACATTACTTACCCATTGCTGGATATATCTTAAACATTATTGTGGAGAAAGCTGCATGGATCTGTGTCCTTCCAGTGTGTCATGTTGGTGGCAGTGTGTTCCCTTGTTTTGTGTGATGCTGACTGATGACAGAGACTCTCCTCAGGCGCCTCAGACTGCACCACTCACCAGGCACCTTTTCCTCAAGTGTATTTTGTAGATAACGTAAGGGATTTAAACTACATTTATTTTTTTAAAAGAATGCTTATAGCTGCAGTATTCAAAAAAGTCCAACCTAGTCAAGCAGTGATGGTGCATGTCTTTAATCCCAGTACTCAGAAGGCAGAGGTAGGTGAATCTCTGCGAGTTCAAGGTCAGCCTGGTCTACAGAGTGAGTTTCACGACAACCATTGATACACAGAGAAACCCTGTCTCAAAACAAACAAAAAATCCAAACTAACTATCAGCCTCCAGTGAAAACTCCCCAAGTGGCCCTCAACAATAGAATTCACAAAGTCAGGGATTATAATGCACAGTAGTGAATGAACAACCTACAGCTTCCTGCAGTGGTGTGGGTGAGGCTGAATTGTACATATGACCCCACCTCTCTCAAATACTGAAAACTCACTCCGCACTCCGACAAGTAGGCAGAACTAATAATCTGTGTTGTCCGTAGTAACAAGAATGGGAATAGAACTGCTGAGGTCCTGTGATCACAGCAGGTAAGACTGAAAAATGTAATCAGTTCAGTCTCTCACACGCATACAAACCAATCAACAAAGAGAAGCCAAACAATGCCTGGTAAGCCTGTCAAGAATGACCAACACTCACAAAGCAGAGGCTCAGTACCTCAGCAGAGCGCCTGCCTAGCGTGAATGGACACCTGTGTTTGATCCCCGGCACCACATGTATTGGGTGTGGTGGTGTGCTTCCGTAATCCCAGTACTTGGGAGGTGGAGGCGAGAGAGTCAGCCATTCAAAGTCATCTTTTGCTGCTTAGTGAGTCTGGGGTTAGTCTAGGGTAAATGAGACCCTGTCTCAAAACAAAATACCCAAGCAAGATACTGTCTGTACATCTCAAGATGGTTTCAACAGAGACTAGCACAATAATACAAAGTACTTAGCAACTCTGAGATGTCCTGATAAGTTCACTGTAAGAAGTCAAACATTGGAAAAGCACTTCATATTGTCTCTGACTGATGTCACAATTGAGCCGTGCAGCCTATAAAGCATTGGCTGTCTCTTTGGTGGATACGGAGAGAGCTATGTTTCAGCACTGCTATCTAGCGTGGATGGAGAACCAGATCACACACTGCCTACCAGGAAAACATGAAAAATCAAAATTCAAAGAGTGTCTTACTGTATTAAAGTTGAAAATCTTAAGTTGGGCATCACAAGTAAGCTCAACATAGCATTTATGATTGAGTAATTATACTTATTAAGTCAGGTGTGATACAGCTTTGATCCCAGCACTTCAGAGGCTGAGACAGAGGCAGGCCAATCTATTGAATTTAAAGCCAGCCTGGACTACAGGGTCAGTTCCAGGCCAGCCAAGGCTACATAGTCAGGCTCTATCTAAAATAATAATAAAGATTTTTATGAAGTAATAGCTAAGGAATAAGTGATATATGGTGTATGATACAGGAAGGCATTTAGCTATAATTTTAAGATTACATATATATGTATTCGATGTATATGTAGGCATGATGGACAGCTGTACCACACAAGCATGTAGAGGTCAGAGGGCAGCTTGCTGAAGTCTGCTCCCTCTTTCCACCTGGTGAGGTACGGGGACTTGAGCTCAAGTCCTCTGCAAGAGCAGTGTGGCTCTCAACCTCTCTTTTTTTTTTTTTGGTTTTTCGAGACAGGGTTTCTCTGTGTAGCCCAGGGTTTCTCTGTGTAGCCCTGGCTGTCCTGGAACTCACTCTGGAGACCAGGCTGGCGTCGAACTCAGAAATCCACCTGCCTCTGCCTCCCAAGTGCTGGGATTAAAGGCGTGCACCGCCGCTGCCTGGCGGCTCTCAACCTCTTAACTGCATCTCTATCCTCCATTTCAAAAACATCTCAACAATCCTTTCAGTCTTCTGATTGTCAGCATCTGCATCGCTTTTGTGTTCTGTGAGGAAGGGTAGCAGTTCTCTGATCCCAGCACCAGACACAGAACAGCTTCTAACAGCAGGTAAGGGAGGGAGAGCAAAGCTGATTCGCCACACCTACTTCTACCTACTTCCGTCAGGACAGCTTCTCCACACACGTCTGATTATTTAAAAAATGTGGTTTTTTACATTTATTTATGTATTTACAGGGTTTCAAATTGGGGTCATGAGGCTTTCAAAGCCAGTGCCTGTACCCACCGAGCCACCCCTGCCACTCACCAACACCATTATTTTTAAATTAAGATGCCAGGCGATGGTACACACCCTTGATCCCAGTACTTGGGAGGCAGAGGCAGGTAGATCTCTTCGGAGTTTGAGGCCAGCCTGGTCTACAGAACAAGTTCCAAGACAGCCAGGGCTACACAGAGAAACCCTGTCTTGGGGAAAAAAGAAAGAAAGAAAAAGAAGGAAAGGAAGAGGAAAAGAAATCAAGATTAGGACAGTGAGGCGGTGAGGGCGGTGTTTTCTGTATTTTCTTACAAATGCTATGGGGAACAAAATTAGGAGACAGGATCAAAAACATGGGGAAAGAGAAATAATTTGAATGGCTGGGCGTGGTGGCACACACCTTTAACCCTAGCTCTTAGGAGCAGAGGCGGGTGGATTCCCAGTTGAAGCCCAGCCTGATTCCAAGACAACCAGGGCCATGTATAGCAAGACGCTGTCTAGAGCAGTGGTGGTAGGCGGGGTAGTGTGGGAGGGAGGGAGGGAGGGAGGGAGGTAAGGAGGGAGGGAGGGAGGGAGGGAGTGGGTATGAATGAGTTTGAGGAAGATGCTCGGACTTTTTCAGGAGAAGCCTGATGTGTTTATTACAGATCCAGAGGACGTCACAGTGGTGGTGGGACTTTTTGTGGCTAACTAAAGGTCATAAAGTGAGCTCTGTGGCAAAAGCAGTGGTATTCTGTTTTTTGTTTTGGTTTTGGTTTTTCGAGACAGGGTTTCTCTATGTCCTAGAACTCACTCTGTAGACTAGGCTGGCCTCGAACTCAGAAATCCGTCTGCCTCTGCCTCCCAAGTGCTGGGATTAAAGGCATGCGCCACCACTGCCCGGCCTCCTCCTCCTTCCTCCTCCTCCTCCTCTTCCTCTTCCTCCTTCTTTCTTCTTTTAAACAAGGGACATTGAAATTTTTTTTCAGATTTATTTACTTATTTTATGTATGTGAGTACACTGTAGCTGTCTTCAGACACACCAGAAGAGGGCATCAGATCCCATTACAGATGGCTGTGAGGCACCATGTGGTTGCTGGGAATTGAACTCAGGACCTCTGGAAGAGCAGTTTGTGCTCTTAACTGCTGAGCCATCTCTCCAGCCCAGCAAGTACTTCTATCTGCCTTATCTTACTGACCCCTGAGGTCTGTTTTGGTTTTGTTTTTTTAATATTTTTTTATTATTTAATTCTCTCCCCCCCCCCCCCCGCGCGCGCGCGCGCGTGTGTGTGTGTGTGTGTGTACCCACTGAGGCCAGAATCCCCAAGAGGTGGAGTTATAGACAGTTGTGAGTTTCCTAACATGGCTGCTAGAAATTGAACTCAGGTCGTCTGGGAGAGCAGTAAGTACTCCTGATTGCTGAGCTGTCTCTGCAGTACCTAAGATCTGTTTTTAACAGATTTATAAAACAGAGGGTTCAGGCCCTGTGTACACAGAACACAGGGGTGTGTTCAGCACTGAGGAGACACACTGAGTATGATGAATCTCTGGAACTATTTACTGGGGAGACAGATGGAAGTCCCCTGTAGATCTCCCCAGTCCCCTGGGTATGATGGCTTATGCCTATAAACACAGTGCTTAGGAGCCCAGCCTGGTCCATATAGTGAGGTCCAGGTCAGCTTGGGCTACAGAATGAGACCCTGTCTCAAACAAAAAAAGAAAAACCCCCGAAGAGTTTGCATCTCACAGTTTAGTTCACAGAGAAGAAAAAAAAAAAAAAAAAAAAAAAAAGAGTGCACCTCCAGTCATTAGGTTGTAAATGGCCTGAAAAAGCTGGGCTCAGGGCTAGCACTACCTCATACTGCCAGCAAGTCCCTGTGAGAGTCCCTTGCTTACTCTTGCCAGGCCCTACATCTGCCCTGCCCAGGGTGTAGGCGGCGGCATCTCACCGCCCTCCACAAGCTCCCTTCATCTGTGTGTCCTATGATTGCATTTTCCCCTCGGTCTGCCTTCAGCGGTCGCTCTGCAGAGCTGGGATGTGGCAGAGAGGGAAAGCATTCCATGGTCCCCGCCCCTTCCAGAAGCCTCCTTTCTCTCTTACTCCCTCCGCCTTCCCAGAGAGACCTGAGGGAGAGTCCAGAGGTTCAAAGGGACTGAAGGATGGTTTCGAGGTCCCCAGCGTGCCTGGGAATGCAGGGAGAGGACTCTGCATCTGGACTGTGGGTTTATTTTTCTTTTAATTCTTCTGAAGAGTAAACATTTTAATCCGTGGCCTCTTTCCCCTTATCCTTTCTTCTTATCCCAGTTGCATCTGGGAAACCTGTCTCCCAGGCTCCGGGTAATAGGAACATAAACAGATTCTTGCCTGAATATCGAGGCACAGTAATGGCTCCCCCGAGAGTTGTTCAGGTACAGGACATCACTGTCCCTCACTCACCATAGGACAGGAGTCAGGACCTAATTCAAATCAAGGCTCACAGCTCCGGGTAGCTGGCTCAGGGTCCAAGGATCTAAGCAGGGATCTGAATTTGGGTAGTCCAAATTCTAGAATGGCCCTCTCCAGTGGTGCCTTCTGGAAAAAGGTGGGGAAATGTCTCCTAGCCTTGACCTGGGCGATTTTTAAATTTAATTTAATTTTATTTTATTTTTGAGACAGGGTTTCTCTCCATAGTTCTGACTATCCTGGAACTTGCTCTGTAGACTAGACTGTCCTCAAACTCACAGAGATCCACCTACCTCTGCCTCCTAAGTGCTAGGACTAAAGTTGTGCACCACCACTACCCAGTTAGCATGAGAATAATTTCAAGACATATATATATATATATATGTATATATATATGTCATATATATATATATATATATATATATATGTCTTATATATATATAAGAGTTTTGCTAGATAGCCCAGGCTGCCCCATAAACTTACACTTATTCTCTACCCCAGCCTTTCTAGTGCTGGGGCATTGGGTGTGCACTGCGACACTCAGCTGTTAAGATTCTTAAAATTCACAGGGAAGAAGATTCTAAACTCCCTGGACTTGGAGCCAGGCTGTGCTTTTAAAACCATGCAAACCATCCTTGAAGTTGGATCAGGAACTTGACAGTAAGTAGAGTGAAAAGTTCATTACAGGACGTGTCATGTTTTCTTAGTCATATTGTGCAGACTTTGAGACACGACCCATGAAAGGAATGTAATACATCATGAGAACGGCACAGAGCACCGACCTCCCCCACGCCACCTCTGTCCACCTCTGCTCTTCTCTCTCCGTAAGACAGGGAAGTAGATTTGAAACAAGCATGGGTTTTGATGGTTTGTTTTGGGGGCACACAGTCTCCTCATTTGCACAGGTGTCAACAAAGACCAGAGGAGGACTTTTGGATCCTCTAGAGTGGATTTACAGATGGTTGCGAGTCTCCCTACATGGCTCCTGGGAACTGAACTTGGGTCTTTTGCAAGAGCAGTGGCCACTCTTAACCACTGAGCCATCTCTGCAGCCCTCCATGATTTTTTGTTTTGTTTTTGTTTGTTTTGATTTTTATTAAAAATGTAAAGACTTGTTTTATGTAGCTGTCTTTTAAATAACACCCAAAATCAAGGGTAGAGTTTCTCAGTAGCCAACACAGAGATCACCGTTGGCTGATTGGCCCCTGAGGGCCTTCAGCTTGGAAATGCTGGGATCACAGGCGTGGACCAGCGCAAGTGGTTTGTGGTGGTTATTAATAGAGACCAGGACACTAAAGAGTGCTTCAGTATAGAAATACATAGCATATGGTCTACCTCGGGGGGAGGGGGGGACGACAAAGGGGGAGAGGGAGAGAGAAAGGGAGGGAGGAAGAGGGGGGAGAGAGGGAGAGGGAGAGAGAAGCGAGTGACCCCGAATATCCCCAGATGTGCAGCTTCTCTCAGCTCCTGATTCCTGACAGGCATGCTGACGCACTGTTGCCAGCCCTCAGAGAGAAGCTGGAAATCCACATGTTCATGAGAAATCTCCCAAGTTTTAAATGTTGGTTCACTTTTTTCTCCACATGAAGTGAAAGCCAAACACAGCTTGCCCAAGAGCTATCAGTTTAAAATACCTCAGGAGCTGTCTGAAGCTCAGTGGAATGAAGCCAGTCTTCCTGACCTCCACCCTAAGCAAACTGGACATGGTGGTGCACGCCTGTCATCTAGCACTTAGAAAGCTGGGGCAGGAGGATTGCTGGGACTTCAAGATTAGCTAGGGCTACATAGCAAGACCCTGTCTCAAACAAAAATGGTCATTAAATATATCCGTTTCATCATTTATCAAATAGAGATGATAATTTTACCTAGCTCTCAGGGTTGCTATGAGAATTTACAAGAAAGTGTTGCAATTAGGGATTCAGAATTCGGCAAGTGCATAATAACCATTCACATATTATGCTGTGTCTCATTCCACAAATGCAGGCTGAGCCTCCTTTTACTGGGACAATCCTGGTTTCTGTTTGTTGTCCTGGTATAATTGGTAGTAATTCTCAAATTTCATTCTCATTATTGAACACAGGTTTTATGGGGACTACACAGATGACTCAGTGGGTCTGAGTGCTTGCTGCACAATTGCGAGGTCCCAAGTTCAAATCCCCAGTACTCACATTTGAAAAAAATAATCCAGGTATGGCTGTATCCGGTACCTGTAACCCTATTGCCCCTGGGAGTGGGTAGGGTGTGTGAGGATAGCTGGTCACCTGCTTGGCTCCAGACTCAGTGGGAGACCGTGTCTCAAGGGAATAAGGTGAGACACTTCTCGGCTTTCCACACCATGTGTACCCACACATACACACACATGCAACAGATACACACCTATCACACACACTCGCACACATGTCACAAAACAACAGTTAAATGGCTCCACCCTAGTGTTTTTACACAGACCAGTCAGAGCTCTAACTGGGTAACTACACAGTATCTGTTAGAGCAGTAACAACTACCAGACCCATTTAAAAAGGCCAAGATTCAAGCTGGCTGGTAGTCATAGTGATGGGCGCCTTTAATCGCAGCACTTGGGAGGCAGAGGCAGACAGATCTCTAAGTTTAAAACCAGCCTGGTCTACAGAGTGAGTTCTGGGACAACCAGGGCTACACAGAGAAACCCTGTCTTGGAAACCAAACAGACCAAGATTCAGGGCTAGAGAGATGGCTTAGCAGTTAAGAGCAGGTTCTTACAGAGGACTAGAGTTTGGATCGCAGCACCCCTCTCAGGCAGCTTGTACGTGCATATGATTCTCTAGCTACAGGAGTATCTTACGCCTCTGGCCAATTTGGGCACCTGTGTGCTTGTGTGCGGGTTGGACTTGAACAACCATTTAACCTTGCTGAATGCTACTTCACTTGCCAGAGGGTGATGATGAGATGAATTCCGAGCTCCCAGTTCACATCCAACTGTCATTCAACAGAAGCTTCTGAGCAAGGACTCAGGCCAGAGACAGCACAAGCCCTCATGGGCCAATCAGCCAACGGAGGTCTGTGTAAGCGGCTGAAAAATTCTGCCGTTGAGTTCAAGTGGTAGTACTTGAAATGCTCTTAACCCAGAAATCGAATGGAATGTTAATATCTCAAACCTTAATCTTGCAGTAACACGTCACTGTGTTTCAGTATAATTATATATTTCTTTGGTCTCTGTATGTGTATCTAAATTTCTCTTTTTTAGAAAAATGCTATTGGTGTGAGTGTGTGTGTGTGTGTGTGTGTGTGTGTGTGTGTGTGTGTGTGTGCACTTGTATGTTCACGTTTATGAGAGTATCCACAGAGGCCAGAAGAGTGTGTCAGATCTAGAGTTACAGGGGGTTGTGGGCTACCTCTGATGTAGGCACTGGTATGGAGCCCAGGTCCTCTGCAAAAAAGCAGGGCTTTCTGGGGGTGTTTTGGTTGGTTGGTTGGTTGGTTTTGGTTTTTGGTCTTTTGAGACAGTTTCTCTCTGTGTAGCCCTGGCTGTCCTGGAACTTGTTCTGTAGACCAGGCTGGCCTCGAACTCACAGAGATCTGCCTGCCTCTGCCTCCCAAGTGCTAGGATTGAATTAAAGACCTGTGCCACCACTGCCCGACAACAATTGCTCTTAACCACTGAGCCATCTCTCCAGACCTTCCCTAAAATATTTATTTAGAATTCCATGGACACCTGAAAACCACGGACAGCCTAAAAAAGAGCTCTACTTCAGTTGGTGCTATGGTAGGCAGGAGAAGGTTTCTTATATTTCTCTCTCTCTCTCTCTCTCTCTCTCTCTCTCTCTCTCTCTCTCTCTCTCTCTTTTCTCGAGACAGGGTTTCTCTGTGTAGGCCTGGCTGTCCTGGAATTCACTCTGTAGACCAGGCTGGCCTTGAACTTGGAAATCCACCTAAATGTGTAGCCCAGACTGGCCTCGAACTCGTGATCCTCCTGCCTCTGCCTCCTTCAGCAAATCCTACCAGCATGCGCCACCACAACCGGCAACCAGCTCTTATATATATATATATATATTTTTTTTTTTTTTTGGTTTTTCGAGACAGGGTTTCTCTGTGTAGCCCTGGCTGTCCTGGAACTCACTCTGTAGACCAGGCTGGCCTCGAACTCAGAAATCCACCTGCCTCTGCCTCCCAAGTGCTGGGATTAAAGGCGTGTGCCACCACTGCCCGGCTTTTTTTTTTTTTTTTTTTTTTTTTCATAGAACAAGCCTTGGTTTTTATTACTTAAAAAATTTCATATTAATTTTATTTTCTGACTGTATACTTGTGCTTCAGCACTTCTGCAATGATTTTTTTCCCACTAGTCCATAAGGGATCCTATTACCAGGGCTTTGAGTCAGCCTAGTTTTGTTAGAGTCTGAATTATAGGAAAGCTTATGTCAAGTGAGTGCTTCTAAACACCGTCCCTGTAAGAGCAAAAATAATATTTCTAGTATTTCAGTCCTTGCTGCCCCCCCCCCAAGTCAAAATTAAATCTAAAGGAATGCTGCTTTCCTCAAATTTGTGTAGATGTCTCCAAATACGTTCACTCAGCCACTCTTCCCCCAGCCGTTATGTGGGCGTCTAACCTGGCATAGAGGCTGGGACCCAGATAAGTGATGTTCTGAAATGATACTCTCAGAGTTCCCGCCCACGCACTGATGGCTCACAGGAGCCTTGGGGATCTGCCTTAATAAAGTATTGGCTGTCGTTGGGGGCAGATCCTCGCAAGGTTGCCGAGGGCACCGCTTTGGTGTGGATGTGTTCCACCCACGCGTGTCCGGGTCTGGATTCCAAGTTTGGCCCAGGGCAATGAGGTTGGACTGTGCTGGCCTAGAAAACCATTTCCTGCCGTCACAGTATCCATGGTTGTGCAAGCGCCCTCATCGGGAAGGAAGTGGCTGTTGGGCTGCTTATTTTGGCTGTGGGCTCGCAGACGGCCTCTGGGGAGAGGGCCGGGCGAGCTGGGCACAGATCTTAGGGCACCCCGGACAGGGACCTGTGCCAGGCCCTCGTGGGTGTGGTGGGCTCCTGGGATGATTGGGGCTGGAAGTCTGGGTCCTAGTGAAGGAGCTGACCCGGAGGATAGCAAAGAGGGTCTCTGGGGCCCCTCTGCCGCTTTTGTGGACTCTAGGGGTCTCTGATCTTCGTTATGGAAGATGGAAGCCTGGGAAGGGAGTGCTCTTAACGACTGATCCAGCCTTTGTGTATGTTTTAGAACAGGGTCTTACTTTGTGGCCCAGACTGGCCTCTAAGTACCAGTCATCCTGCCTCAAGCCTCCTGAGTGCTGAGATTGCAAACATCTGCCACGGTGCCTGGCTAAGATCCAGTAGTCCCGACAGCAAGGGAGAGAGCCAGGGTGGTGAAGGTTTGTGTTCCCAGAAAACCCCAGGGTCTAAGCCCCACAGAGACCCTTCCCTGGGCCAGGACTTGCAGATCCACTGAAAACTGGAAAGCACACAGATCCAGGCTGCCCACAGTCTCCAGTAAGGTCTCTTGTATTTAATAGGGAGACGAGAATCTCACCCCTATACTTATTCCCGTCAGGCATCGGATAACACACTTGTCAACCCACATGTTAAACCAGAAGGAAGGACATGTCTGGAAAAGAATGAGAGAGGAATCCATCCCATAGCGACTGGAGCAAGGGACGGTACACAGCAAAGGGCAGAGCAGCCTGTGCTGCCGGCTTTAGGCATAAGCACTGAAGCAGTGGGCGGCACGCAGTTTGGACCGGCGCGAACCGACTGCTGCTGAGCAGGAGGAGAGGGAGAAAGGGAGAGAGGGAAACCCACCTCAGGGGTTTGGTAGGGTGCAGTGGGGTAGGACTGTGTGCCTCGCTGGGAGGGATGACTCCGTCCCCTAGCCCAGGGTCACTGTGTCTACAAGTATATGGACACTCTAGCAGAGGGGATGTTGGGTGGATTGCTGGGTCCCCAGGGTTGGCCCCTTAGCAAAGTGGAGCTGGCAGCTTCTGCTGACTCAAGGACATTTCCGGGTTTGACCCTAAGGCCAATTGAAAACAGCTGCTTCTCTTGGCTGGCAGCCCTGTGGCCAGGCGCTGGCTCTCCCTCGAATGACCCCCTCACCTCTCCCTCTGTGTGACCTGGGGAGGAGACTAATAAGAGAGATGCTGAGCAGCTGAAGGCCATCCTGCAGTGCCTTCTTTAGGTCAGATCTCCCTCCCACTCCCTAAAGTCACCAGCTCTCCAAGAGCTGAGCCAGATGGTGGTTGGGGGCCCCCAGTTTCAGATTCCAGTGTCTGGCCTTTGCGCCTGTGGTTCTCCAGCTTGGAATAGCCTCCTGTCCTCGCCTCTGCTGGAGCCTTCAGGGTTTCGTCGCACATGCCTTTCGATCAACAGCGATTTCCTGAGTCTGCGGCTGCATGCCAGGCACTGTGCTAGAATTAGCTTCTCAACCGCTTCC
Source organism: Uromys caudimaculatus (assembly GCA_028551405.1). NCBI lineage: Eukaryota > Metazoa > Chordata > Mammalia > Rodentia > Muridae > Uromys > Uromys caudimaculatus. The sequence continues at coordinate 15,658,576 of CM052710.1, read as the reverse complement.
CTCAGCAACGATGTCTTCAGCTTGTCATAGAGAGCAACAGATTAGCCAAGGGCTCCGACCTCTGGCCCGGTCTGCTCTGGAGGAGTCTGGTAAGCTGCAGGGGCAGCGAGGAGGTTTCTGTGGAGAAATAAAACCTGCCTTTCCACCCGGCGATGCCGGCAGAGGGGAAGTGACTGAGAGGACAGGCATCTCTTCAATCAAGGCACATTGCTTTAAAACCCACTCTTTGTGCATGGGAATACATTTCCATGGTGATGGCCCGGACATCTGAGATGTGGGAAGGGTGGACCACCGCCTTGGCAGCACCAGAGAGATTCCTGCTACACTCTGGTGACCTGGAAAGCTCTTTTCAACCAACACCTTCCTTCCAACCATGCAGCCTAAATTCGGGCTGACTGGTTTGTACGTGTTGATGTGTGGCTTGTAACTTTTGCATGGATTGCTTCGGGATGTTCATATCTTTGGCTTCTCTGTAAACAGCTCGAGGGCAGAGGCCCTGTCATCTCACTCAAGTTCAATCTCCCTGCAGTACCTAGGAAAGTGCTTCGTACAGGGTTGTCATCAACATGGGGAGAGAGGACTGGCGGGTGAGGGAGCAGCCAGAAGGGTGTTCAGGAGAATGCAAGGGGGTCCAGCCTCCTCTGAAAGGATCCCCATGCTACCATAGACCCAAGGAACAGGTCCAGCAAAGGCAGAGGGATCTTGGAGCATCGGCTTCCCAGAGAGTAAGGAAAATGCTGAGGTGGGCTCTGGTCCCAAGGATTCCTGCAGTTACCAGGAAAACAGAAGCATTAAATTGGACAAGCTCAACACAAGCTGGGGGTGTGAATCGAAGGCAGAGCACTTGCTCAGTGTAAAGCCCTGGGTTTAAGTCCCCAACACAGAGAAAGAAAAACAAAAGGACATGATCCTGGGTGATTCATGGAGAGCAGAGTCTGGCAGAGCCACAGGAGCCCAGGGATGGAGACTAGATGTCCGGAGTCACAGGGAGGCACATCTTCTAGTATTCAGCTATTTCTCCTTCAGAATAGGAAACCTGGCTGTTGGCAGCCTCCAGCTAGAAATCTCTGCAGAAAGAAAACTTTATTCTAAGAGCATGCTCTGACTGATTGGCCTGGTCTGAGTCAGGTGTCAATCACATCAGAGTGGCTAGGGGGGCTTGGGTGCTGTCAGTGGTCAGAAGTGGGCCTCATGTCCACCCACTTCGCCGTAGCTTATTATTTATATAGAAAGAGGCGGGGTGGACGGGGAAAGAGGAGGGAGAAGAAATGAGAAGTTCGCCGGGCAGGCAAAAACAGGACAAGAGACTATAGGCAGGCAGCTCACTGAGGCTAAGGACGGCCACCATCCCTACCACCTCAGTTCAGCACACTGTGACGAGGACTAGGATCTGTCGCTGGGGCCTCAAGGCCTGGCACCAGGCCTGCCATCTGTGAAACTCCTTCCTTCTCCCTGACTGTTTTTGGTTTTCAACCAAGTCTCATGTAGCTTAGGCTCCAACCTGCTATGTAGTTGAAGAAGACCTCTTCCTGGCTTCAGCTCCCAAGGGCTGGGATAGTAAGTATGTGTCTCAGTGTGGATAGATGTGCTTGTATGAGTCAAATATGTGAACACTGGGTGCTGTGTGTGTGTGTGTGTGTGTGTGTGTGTACGCACGCGCGCGTGCACACGTGCGAGTATGTTTCTGGCAATTGAACACAGGGCTGTGTACTTGCTGAGCCACTTACCATACAGTTACATCCCTGGTCCTGAAATTCCTAACAAACATCTGTTAAATGCATGACTCGCACCCAACCAGAGCCCAGTCAGTGCACCAGTCCCTGAGGAGCTTCATTTACTTCTTCATTCATAAGTTCATATGGAGCTGCAACCTGACAGCTAGCACTGTCCCAGGCATGAAATGGTTACCAGCACAAATGCAAGTGCTCACTTTGTCCTGGCAGGACAATCTGAGATCCCAGTAAGAGCAGGAGGCTGAAGTCTGGGGATGGGCGTTCTCACGCTCTGCACTGGCTTCCTCTGCTTCCAAGCGTGTGGGTGTCCTTGGGTATGGATGAGGCTGGAGGGGCCCTTTGGGGACATTAGGCCTCTGCACCTTAGGTCCCCTCCTGTCTGCTCCATAGGAACTTGATGAGGACACAGATTCAAAGAACTAGGAGCAGTTCTCAGCAAGTCTACATCCCCTCCCTCCCTGCTTGGCAGTTTCTGCTCTACCAAGACTGTCTGTGTCTGTGCTCTCTCCGAGAGCCACCTCCAGGAACTCCCTCCGCCCTTTTCTTTGCTTCGTAGCTCTCCCCAGGCCTTTGTTCCTCATCCAACACCTGTTTTTGGTCACTAACACAGTAGCTCATGACCTGCATTCCTGCCCTCTGCTTCCAGATCCCAAGAGTCCTCAGAGCTCTGCCCTGAGCTGGCTTTCTGACCCCGAGAAGGCAAGCTCTCTCACACACACAGCCAGACACTTGGAATTTAAGGGCTCGTTTGTTCAAAGTCAATGTTTTCCTCTAACTGGATTACAAATCCCAAGAGAGCAAAGACGGCGGTGGGTGCTGGGAGTTTCCCTGGGGTTCATCTTGCCTAAATGTTTGGTGTAGTGTAGCAAGTGCTCCAAGAAGTTAGGTGGATCTGAACCCAGGTCATAGGAGCCCTGCAACCTTGTCTCAGGGGATAGGAGGGCACCCAGGTCTTGAAAGGCACTGTGGTTGGGCACCCCGGCCCCTCCTCTCTCTGGGTTTCCGTTTTCTCTTCTATCAAGTGAAAGGGACTTGGAGTGGCCGTTACCGACCAATATGGACTCTTTTGCTCCTTCCATGGGGCATGTATTATCACAGCTTGAGTCTGATGAGAATTGGGCTGCTAAACATGTGGACATCTGGCTGTGAATGAGAGAAAGATACTGTCCCTCTGGGAGCCCACAGCAGTCGGAAGTTTTTCTGGGTTGGTTTGTTTTTAAAGATTTATTTATTATATATGTGAATACATTGTCGCTGTCTTCAGACACACCAGAAGAGGGCATCGGATTCCATTACAGATGGCTGTGAGCCACCATGTGGTTGCTGGGAATTTGAACTCAGGACCTCTGAAAGAGCAGTCAGTGCTCTTATCCACTGAGCCATCTCTCCAGCCCCCAGCCAGAAGTTTTGAGAATTATTGTCCAGTCTTATCTCTGAAAAACATGTATAAAAGCAAGCCTTATTTTCTCTCTTTTCTGGTCCCAACTACGGTCGCTTTCATTTGCTGCTGCTGTCTTCCCTGGAGTGGAATTTTAGAGAAGGAAATAGACAACCTATGGGTTGTAATGATGGTTCAGTGGGTAAGAGTGGTTTTTTTTGTGAGGACCTGAGTTCAATCTCCTGTGTCCATAAATTAAAAAAAGAAAACAGAAAAGAAAGTCAGGTGTGTGTGCGTGCGCGCGCGCGCGCACGTGCACACCATAATCCTGGTGCTATGTGGTGCAGAGACAGAAGGCTTCTCAGGGCTTGTTGGTTCCCAGCCTAGCTGGTTCAGTGAGAGACTTTGTCTCAAGGAGCAGGGACCAATAAAGCCGCATACCAGCCTCCAGACATGGCATATGGACTCCATGTACCCACATACATGACATGACACCTGCATACATCATAGCACAGGCACACAAAGGCGCTCAACCTTAAAGGAAGTTTGGGTAGGTCTGGAACAAATCCTGGCCCAGTTATATTTCACTACTCCAGCAACAGAGGGTGATTTGAAGGTGAGTTCATCACAAAGTATCACAATTAGGAGGGTTGTAAACAAGAGGAATTTCTTTGGTCCTGGATTTGTAAGCCAAGAAGCCAAAGATCGAGGAGTGAAGAGGTTCAGTGTCTGGTGAAGCTAATTCCTCCCATACTATTACCTCCCAGGTTGGAAGGGTAGGGAGACTCCCTTAGCTTGGGTTGGCTTTGAACACCATTATGTAGCCAAAGATGACCTTGAACTGACATCTCTACTGCCATCTCCTGATTGCGATGGTGGGATTATAGCCATGCACCCACCGTGCCTGGTTTGGTTTGTGTGGTGCTGAGGATTGAACCCAGGACTTTGTGGGAGCTAGGCAAGCACTCTACCAACAGAGCCACACCCCAGTCCTGACCTTGGAGTCTTTTATAAGGGTATGAATCCTGTTAATTAATGTTATGACTCTAATAACTTCAGCACTTCCCAGAGGCCCGCACCCTAGCACCACCACCTCCAGGGTTAAGATTTCAAAGTAGATGCTTGCAGAGGGATGCAAATACTCAGACTTTAGGAAAAGGACGGATCGGATTAAGGGTGGAGGACCCAGGGTAGGAAGTTTAGCTGTGGCAGCCACCCAGGTGGTACTTTGGGAAGCTCCTGTACATCTTGCCAGAGAGGACCCTCTCCCCCTCACACAAGGAGACACACCTGTGCTGTCAGGATAGCGGAACAGGGCTCTGCCAGACCTCCCACCACGACAGAAGTTTGTGGCACTATGTATTAGAAAAACCGGGAGCCGGGCAGTGGTGGCGCACACTTTAATCCCAGCACTTGGGAGGCAGAGGCAGGTGGATTTCTGAGTTCGAGGCCAGCCTGGTCTACAGAGTGAGTCCCAGGACAGCCAGGGCTACACAGAGAAACCTTGTCTTGAAAAACCAACAAAAACAAAAACAAAAACAAAACAAAACAAACTGGGGCTGGAGAGATGGCTCAGTGGTTTAGAGCACTGGCTGCTCTTCCAGAGTCCTGAGTTCAATTCCCAGCAGCCACATGGTGGCTCACAACCATCTATAATGGGATCCGATGCCCTCTTCTGGTATGTCTGAAACAGCTAAAGTGTACTCATATAAATAAAATAAATAAATCTTAGAAAGAAAGGAAAGAAAGGAAGAAAGAAAGAAAAGAGAAGAAAAGAAAGAAAAACCAATCTAGCAATTTGGATGGGGAACAGAATGGCAGGCCGATTGGTTGTACCAGATATGAGATTTATTCATGTACTCACACACTTGTTACCCAGCATCTCCTAAGTACTGCTATGTGTCAGGGCATAGTGATGGAGAAGCCACAGAAAGCCTTCAGGAACTTAAAAGCAAGAGGAAAGACAAGAAATAGAACATGTTGGATAATAAATTCTGGTTCTAGAAATGGCAGGCTAGCTTGTTCAAGTCTAACTATGACCAAGAATGCTTAGAGACTAAGAATAAAATACAATGTATGATGGTCTGAAGGCATTGGAGAACAACTAAGGCCAGACAGATGTAGAGAGGGAAAAATATGTGGAAGACAAAAGGAAGGTGGGTAAGACAGAAGACTTAGCTGGCAAAGATGCCTGCCGCCAAACCTGGTGATCTGAGTTCAGTTCCCAGGATCTAAACAGTGTGTACTGGCTAGGTTTGTGTGTCAACTTGACACAAACTGAAGTTATCACAGAGAAAGGAGTTTCAGTTGAGAAAATGCCTCCATGAGATCCAGCTGTAAGGCATTTTCTCAATTAGTGATCAAGGGGCAGAGGGCCCCTTGTGGGTGGTACCATCTGAGGGCTGGTAGTCTTGGGTTCTATAAGAAAGCAGGCTGAGCAAACCAGGAGAAGCAAGCCAGTAAGGAACATCCCTCCATGGCCTCTGCATCAGCTCCTGCTTCCTGACCTGCTTGAGTTCCAGTTCTGACTTCCTTTGGTGATGAACAGCAGCATGGAAGTGTAAGCCGAATAAACCCTTTCCTCCTCAACTTGCATCTTGGTCATGACGTTTGTGCAGGAATAGAAACCCTGACTAAGACAAACTGGTACCAGAGTAGTGGGGTATTCCTGTGACAAGCTGACCATGTTTTGGGGAGGACTGTGGAAGGACTTTGGAACTTTGAGCTAGAAGAGTCATTGGGATGTTAAGAGCTCTGTGGAATGTTCTGTAGGAGCTTGGAAGATAATGTTGAGAACAGTGCAGAAGATGGAGGCCTGGCTTGTGAAATCTCAGAGGGAAGATTAAAGACTCTTATCAGGGCCATTGCTAGTTTGATTTAAGATTCTGTGGTTTTGGTTAACTGGGGCTGAAGAAATCAGCTGTGATAAACAAGATACCAAAACTACTAAAGCAAAACCATTGCATTACTGGGACAACTGATGCTGGTTAGCTGGAGCTGAGAAACTGGTGGTAATGAAGAAGAGACCAGCATCATTGGTGACATCTTCTGGGAAGTGTTTTCTGAGAGCACAAAGAGGCTGTGTTCCAGAGATAGCCAGGGTTGTACCTTGTGCTGTGGCAGGACTTGGTAATGTGTAAGAGTCACCCAGGTGGTACTGGTTTTGAAGTCATGAAGGAGTCGTGAAGAGCAGCTGAGGCCTGGGCACTGTGAGAGGTCATGGAAGGCCATTGGTGAAGGTGCAGCCTCAACTGCATTGACAGCCCAGGATTGAAGGGGTCATGCAAAAGACGTGAGGCTTGGCACCATGAAGAGAGCCTATGAAAAGCTGTTAGTAAAGCCTAGTTGCAGCAGAAGACAGTAGTGTTTTGGAGATGCCAGTACCATGAGATGACCACCAAGAACAGCAGCAGCAGTGGAGTACAGGCATCTGGAGCCTAGAAGACAAGGTGTGTGCTACAGAGGGCAGAGCTGGAGAAGTGACTCAAGCCCTTGGATGAATTCAGAAGATCGTGAGTAAATCCCAGACATTGGACGGTTGGAATTTGATTTTGATTTTGATTGTTACTGTGGCCTGATATATATTCCCTCCTGAAGAAAGAAGGTATTTTAGTGGAGCCCACAGTTAAGAGACTTTGAATTTTTAAAGACTTTTAAACATTCAATCTCTTAAAATTCAAAGGGACCGAAATGTTAATATGTAAGAATTTGTAAGGACTGTGGGACTTGTAATTTAGATCTTGGGGATGAATAAGGAAGTAAGAGTCGAGGCTTATTGGTGACGTGTTTGTGTGTCAAGTTGACAAAGGGTCAATTGTACTGGCTAGGTTTGTGTGTCAACTTGACACAAGCTGAAGTTATCACAGAAAGGAGTTTCAGTTGAGAAAATGCCTCCATGAGATCCAGCAGTAAGGCATTTTCTCAATTAGTGATCTAGGAGGGAGGGCCCCTTGTGAGTGGTACCATCTGTGGGCTGGTAGTCCTGGGTTCTCTAAGAAAGCAGGCTGAGCAAGCCAGGAGAAGCAAGCAAGCAAGCCAGTAAGGAATATTCCTCTATGGCCTCTGCATCAGCTCCTGCTTCCTGACCTGCTTGAGTTCCAGTCCTGACTTCCTTTAGTGATGAACAGCAGCATGGAAGTGTAAGCTGAATAAACCCTTTCCTCCCCAACTTGTATCTTGGTCATGATGTTTGTGCAGGAATAGAAACCCTGACTTAGACACAGTGGAAGGAGAGAACTGAGTTCCTGCATGTCATGAACACACACACACACACACACACCACAACAGTATGTGTGTGTGAATTTTAAAATGTAATAAAAAAATTGAATACAAAGAAAGTATATTTTTAAAAAGGAAAGAAAATTAGGTGAGTGGCATGTTGAGCAACCCCAAACACACTGCCCAGCTTCCTTTATCGGAAGATTCAAAAAGTCATATTCCCTATGGCACACCATCTACAAGGCCCAAGGGACAATGAACACCCATGATATCTGATATGTAATAAAACTTAATAGACATGGGGCCTGGAGAGATGGCTCAGCTGTTAAGAGTACTGGTTGCTCTTCAGAGGGCCCAGGTTTGATTCTCAGCACCCACATGGCAGCTCACCACCACGTGTAGCTCTAATTCTAGGGGACCCAGCATCCTTTTGTGGTGTCCTTAGGTACTGCATGCATGGGATATTCATATATACACTTGGGTGCACATGCATACACATTAAATAAATAAATCTAAAAACAGTTAGTGGATATTATCCACAATGACTAGTAGATAATAAAAATTAACAGATAACATAGGCATCAAGTTCACAGATAACTCACGGGGGGGGGGGGAATCAAAAGTACATATTGCAAGGAAAATTATAATCAAACCATAAAATAGAGGATAACTGTGGTTTATTAGAACATCAGAGAGGGTCTCTGAAGATATAAAAAAAATTTTTTTTTCTTCTGAAATGTGAATTGTCAGGTGGAAGAAACAGTGCAAAGGCCTTGAGACTGGAAACTAAATGGGGCAAGGGAATCAGTGCAGCTTGAGTGAAGAGAACTAATGTGATCTGAACTCAGGCAGGCGGTATGGCTTCCGTGTGTGAAAGGTCATCACTCAGATGCTTGCATGCTTCTAAACACGGGGATTGTCTTAGTTAGGGCTTTTATTGCTGAGATGAAATGCCATGAACAAGGAGACTTGAAGAGCAAAGGTTTATTTGGCTTTGGCTTCCCCATCAGTGTTCATCACAGAAGGAAGTCAGGACAGAAACTCAAGGAGGGCAGGAACCTGCAGGCAGGAGCTGGTGCAGAGGCCATGGAGGAGTGCTGCTTACTGGCTTGCTCCTCATGGCTTGCTCAGCCTGACTTCTCCTTGACCCACAAAGGGCTGGGCCCTTCTCCATCAATCACTAAGAAAATGCCCTACAGGCTCGCCTACAGTGATCTTATGGAGGCATTTTCTCAGTTGAGTTCCCTCCTCTCAGACAACCTTAGCTTGTGTCAAGTTGACATAAAACTATTCAGCACGGTAGGGCTTAGTGGCCCATAGTAAGGAGCTTAAACTTTATTTGAAAAATGCTGAATTGCTTTTGAAGGAATTTAAGTGAGCTATTGTTTCTTTTTTGTTCATTGCTATGAGGTTATCCTTTGTGTGTGTGTGTGTGTGTGTGTGTGTGTGTGTGTGTGTGTGTGTTTTCATGGCAACTGCTACCAAATGAACTATCTGCCTGGCTTCTTACATTTTCTGTATGCATGGTGCAGGGAATTTAACCCAGGATCTTGCTCACGTGAGGCACTCTTTCATTGAGGTACATCCTCAGCCTTTCATTTCAATATTTAAAAGCCAATTATATTTCACATGTTTAACATTCTTTGGATATATTTAGTTTTATGCTGCATTATTAATATTTTTTCCATAATACATTTATTAATATTGATGGAAGCTCTCTTTATACTAGGGAATTAACCCTTTGCCTCTAATAAGTTACATGTAATTTTATAACATGATTTCTCCCTTTTTTTTTTTTTTTTTTTTTTTTGAGATAGAGTCTTCTGTAGCCCAGGCTGCCTTGAGCTTACTGTGTGTGACCTTGAACTCCTGGTCCTTTTGCCCTTACCTCCCAAGTGCTGGGATCACAGGCCTGTTTCACTATGCTTGCCTATCATTTGAGTTTGACTTGGCTTTTGACATTTATCCTGCCATGAAAGATTCATATGCCATGAAAGCCATCTGTTTTCCTTTTGGCCTTCAGTGTTCTAATATTAAGTTTTTTTGGAATATGTTTATGCCTTTGGGAGAGCATTCTGGATGCATTCTAAGGGTTGAAAAGACCAGCACAAGAATAGACAGAATGTGGGGTTTGGACTGAAGAGACAGAGTCCAAATTAAAATGCAGCTCCATCTTTCACCCGCCTTGGGCCTGTGCTCATCAGATCTCTTCATCCTTCACCTCTAACTCATAAACAATGTGTGCCAGACCCAGTCCCAAACACTTTGCTTGTGTCTCAGTTACTTAATTTCTGCAGTAGTTTTACAACGGAGAACTCTATCAGAAAAAGGTTAGGCTCTTGCCCACGTTACCCATGCACTTCACAAGTTATCCCGGAGTGCTAATATCTCAACGCCATAGTTTCTGTTGCTGCTATAAAATGCCCTGACAAAAACAACTTACGGGAAAGTTCTGCTCACAGTTCCAGGCTATAATCAATGATTTCAGGGAAGTCAGGGTAACAAGAACTTGAAGCAACTTGTCACATTATTAATGCATGTTTGTACTAAGCTTGGTTTCTCCACTCTTATGCCTAGGGAATGGCACGGCCCATATTGCTTGGGTCTTCCCATTTCAATTAATGGAATCAAGATAATTCCCCATAGACACTCACACAGGCCACCCTGATCTAGATGGCCCTTCGCTGAGACTCTTCTTGGTTGATTCTAGATTGTGTCAGAGTGGCATTTCAGACTAACCATCCCACTAGTGGATACAAACAGTCTCTTCAGGCTGGAATGTGCAGTGAGTGTGTGCTATGTGCATAAGTGGCAGCCTGAGCACAAGAGGAGTGCGGTGAAGTGGGGGTGTGAGAGGCCCAGGTTTGTTTACTGTCTGGTGGACACCGTAGTCACGTTGTGTCTCTAAGCCCCAGTCTATCCTATCTCTTGTTTTTTTCCTTCTTTCTTGTCTCCCTGAGGTACCACTCACATATTATACCATTTATCCACTTATAATATGGTTAATTGGGTTTTAGAATATTCCCATGATAACTTAATTCTAAAGCATTTTCATAATTCCTATCCAAGAAATACCCTAAAAATGTTTTAAGCCACCATTCCCCATTCCTGTCCCTGGACTGCTACTAATTCATGTTATGTTTTATGTTTTCATCTGAAACTGGTGGGAGGGGGTTGGAGTGTGTGTGTGTGTGTGTGTGTGTGTGTGTGTGTGTGCGCACGCGCGCATGCGGATGAACTCTATGAAGCTGAGTCTGTAATGTAGACATCTCCTTCCAGCCTTGTAAGGTCTTTGGGAAGGTCCAATCATTCTCCTTCATGTTGGAGACAGCCCAAGAATGCCTGAAACCATAGTTAATGCCAGGCCTGAAACACAATGTGGTTTTCCTACAAAGACACGCCTGCGATAAAGTTTAATAAATTGGGCCTAGTAAGAAATTCATGAGGAGATAGGACAATTATAAAAGTACTTTAATGACAGCTATTTAAAATTTAGGGATTAGTCAGGCTGTGGAGGTGCACTTTAATCCCAGCACTCAGGAGGCAGAGGCAAGCAGATCTCTGTAAGTTCAAGCCCAGCCTACTCTATAGAGCAAGTTCCAGGATAGCCAGGGCTACACAAAGAAACCCTGTCTCCAGAAACAAAACAACAACAACAAAAAAAAAACCTTAGGGATTATTTATTTCTAGAAATTTTCCATTTAATATCTTTGGACAGCAGTTGTCAGTAGATAACTGGTACTGAAGAAAATGAAGCCACAGATAAAGGCACATGTATGTGTATGAAGCACATGTGTGTGTGTGTGAAGCACATGTATGTGTGAAACACATGTATGTGTGTGTGAAGCACATGTGTGTGTGAAACACATGTATGTATATGAAGCACATGTGTGTATATGAAGCACCAGATGTGCTATGTAGAGCTGGGTTTGATTTTACAGTGGGGTAGAGGCCTGGGTCCTGCTTCCAGGTGGACATGGGGCTGAACAGGAATGAGCTATGCCACTTCTGGGTACAGGGACAATGGCAGTGCCCTTCACCTTACCGTGACAGAGAGGACCAAGTGATTTAACACGTGAGACACATGCTGGCTGATGGTCAGTGTTTGCAGGCCTTAGCAGTCATCAAGGCCAAGCTATGATGTCTTCCTCTCCTGCCTTTCCTTCCAGAACCTGATGTCTTCCTCATCTTCAGCCAGGGGATGCAAGGCTGTCTGGAGGCCCAGGGTGTACAGGTCCGAGTCACCCCAGTCTGCAATGCCAGTCTCCCTGCCCAGCGCTGGAAGTGGGTCTCCCGGAATCGACTCTTCAACCTGGGTGCCATGCAGTGCCTGGGTACAGGCTGGCCGGTCACCAACACCACAGTTTCCTTGGGCATGTATGAATGTGACCGAGAGGCCTTAAGTCTTCGATGGCAGTGTCGTACACTAGGGGACCAGTTGTCCCTCCTTCTGGGGGCCCGTGCAAGCAATGCATCCAAGCCTGGTACCCTGGAGCGCGGTGACCAAACCCGCAGTGGCCACTGGAACATCTACGGCAGTGGAGAAGACCTATGTGCTCGACCCTACTATGGTGAGGGGCTGTGGCAGATAAGAGGTGCCAAAGTGACAGGTTTAGGGTAACAAGGCCTTTGACTGCTGTGGGCCCTTGACAGTCACTGTTTAATAGGAATACGTTTTAAATAATTAGGAAAATTAACTTCAAAGGGTTTAACTTACTTTTTAAAAAATTAGTGGTTGGGGAGATGGCTCAGTCAGAAAAGTGCTTGTCAAATAAGAACGAGGACCCAGGTTAAATCCCAGAGTCTACATAAAAAAGATCTATGTGTGGTAACATGCCTATAATCCCAGCACTGGGAAGGCAGAGGCAGGAGGATCCCTGGGAGCCTTGTTGCTTCTATAAGCCGGAGGTTAATGAGAGAACCCAAGGTGTGCTGGGTGGTGGTGGTTCACACCTTTAATCCAATAACTCAGAGGCAGAGGCAGGTAGATCTATGAGTTTGAGGCTAGCCTGGTCTACAGAGCAAGTTTCAGGAGTTTCATAGAGAAACCCTGTCTCGGATAATAAACAAACAAACAGAAAGACCCATCATACATAGATAACCCAGATGGAAAAGAAAAAACAAATCAGAAGCAAACATTGCAAATAAAATTATAACCCCATAAAAATGGAGGATAGTTGGTTTCTTAGGAGATGTGACATTTTTCTTTTCTTTCTCCTCTGAAATGTAAACCATCATCAGGAGAAGAAAACATTGCAAATGTCTTGAGACTGGAGACAACCAAATAAGGGTGTGGAGGTCGGTGCTGACGTCTCGTCTCAACACGCACATACATGCCTGTGAATACATACCAGCATGCGTGTAAACACCTGTGCATGGGTGTGCACACAAACAAAATTAAAAAATTTGGGACCAGCAAGGTGGCTCAGTGGATAAAGGTGTCTGCTGCCTGGGACCTACATGGTAGAAGTAGTGAACTCCTGAAAGTTGCCCTATCTCTCTCTCTCTCTCACTCACACACACACGCACACACACACACACACACACACACACACACACACGTACACACCAAATAAATAAATAATAAATAAATGTAATAAAAAATTTAAAGATTAAAAAAATGTGAAGATTAAATAGCAATAATCAAGAAAATTTCAAAACTAGCTTGCACCATCCCATCAAGTGGCAGAGAGCACATAGGCAAGGTTCTCCCTATGCCCAGGGAAAGTGGCATTATGACAGGAAACAGAGTGACTGTGGAGGCTAATCTGATTATTCTGGAAAAAGGCTAATGCGATAAGAGGATTGTGCTGAGCTTTGAGTGTGTTAAGCCCAGTTAAGGGCCTTAGAGAGTGGTGACTTTTAAGACATGGCAGGCCTTGTGGCTCAGGCTGGGGCAGGGCAGGAGCACTAAGGCCGGCTTTGACTACTCAGTGCATTGGAGGCCAACCTGGGCTATGTCTCAAAGAGAGGGGATAGGGAAGGGGGGCTGCAAGCATTTTGAACTGAGAGGAGATAGGAGAAGCAGTCAAGAGAGCCACTCCTAAGCTGCATGTGTCAGGAAGACAACAGAAACGTGTCATCAGGGCTGGCGAGATGGCTCCGTGCGTGAAGGCAACTTGCCGCCAAACCTGACAACCTGGGGACCCACATAGTGGAAGGAGAGAACCAGCTCCCAAAAGTTGCCCTCTGACCTTTTATATTATGTGTCTTCCCTCCCCGTAAAAAATGTAATCAATTTTTTAAAAATCCTGATAGCATATTAAAACAATTAAAAGAATGTAAGATTACTACTGCTTTAAAAAGGGATGGCTTACATAAATGCCTCTGCCTCCCACTCACTCTCCAGAGAGATCTTGTGGCAGCACCACACAGGTTTCCCAGGTGGTTAATGGGGATCTTAGTCGCCCAAGAGCTTGTGACCGGATCCATCGTTGGAATTCTGTCCTGGAAAGACACCTGTGTCCCAAGATAGACCGTTTAGGGATAGCCTGGAGTCTTGGTTACGTGCCTAGCTGGCTCAGCTCACTGTGGCACTGAACAGGCACTGGAGGGGTTGGGGAGCCCCTCCTAGTGGGGGTGTGCAGCAGGCCTGTCCCACGCCCCTCAGCTGTCCCAATGGCAAGAGTTGGTTCTCTCTTTAAAGCCACTGTCTGGTGCCGTTACCTCTGACCCTGACTCCCCAGACGCCCGCTTTCTCCCATAGTCCCACTCTCCTGGGTTATAAGGGGTTTCCCTGAGGGGTGAGGACAGACCTGTGGGTCTCCAGTCACCAAGGCGTGGCTCTCTTCCCCTGTAGAGGTCTACACCATCCAGGGAAACTCCCACGGAAAGCCATGCACTATCCCTTTCAAATACGACAACCAGTGGTTCCATGGCTGCACCAGCACTGGCCGAGAAGATGGGCACCTATGGTGTGCCACCACCCAGGACTACGGCAAAGACGAGCGCTGGGGCTTCTGCCCCATCAAGAGTGAGAAGCAGCCGCCAGGGTGGGAGAGCCCTGGAGGGAGGGCTGGTGATGAGGAGCTGGGGTGGGGGTGGGGGGACTCAGAGTGGGCTGAAGAACTTTCCAGGACAGATGGCGTAGCTTGTGGGAGTTGTGGAGGGACCTATGGTTCATCTGTGGTGGTGGCAGGTAACGACTGTGAGACATTTTGGGACAAAGACCAGCTGACTGACAGCTGTTACCAGTTTAACTTCCAATCCACACTGTCCTGGAGGGAGGCCTGGGCCAGCTGCGAGCAGCAGGGTGCAGACCTGCTGAGCATCACGGAGATCCATGAGCAGACCTACATCAACGGTGAGGTGAAGGGCAACCCCCTGTGGCTGAGGTTTGACCCATGGGGGGCGGGGTTTAACTCCAGCAAGTCTGAGATCAGCCCCTCCCACCACAAGACAGGACACCCACCCCACCCCCACCCGCACCCTTCCATCTTGGGAGGGGCAGGTGGCGAGAGAGAGAGAGAGAGAGAGAGAGAGAGAGAGAGAGAGAGAGAGAGAGAGAGAGAGAGAGAGAGAGAGAGAGAGAGAGAGAGAGAGAGGTAGTGGGCAGGAATTCCCTTTCTCAGTAAGCACTCTTTCTCTGACAGGACTCCTCACGGGATACAGCTCTACGCTGTGGATTGGCCTCAATGACTTGGACACCAGTGGAGGCTGGCAGTGGTCAGACAACTCACCCCTCAAGTACCTCAACTGGGAGAGTGGTGAGGTCTGGGGACCCCATGGACACTTGGCTTCCTTCTACCCTACTCTAGAGGTGGGAAGTCTGGGTTTCTGCCCTCCTGGATTGGCCCTGTAGCCTGTGGATTGCCTTGGTATGAAATGGGAGCTGCCTGTGCCCTCTCAGGTAGATGAGTCCTGGTCCAGGGCTTGGTGAGCAGATCTGGTTTTAGTCTCTATTCGAAGCTTTTACACACACGGCTGCATCCGTTTACCTAGGGCCAGGGAAATAAAGGCTAAAGTACACATTGCTGGTTAGGGGGTTCAGAGTGGCATGAGCCCAGGCTAGAAAGCAGGTGACCCAGTGGTGCAGTATACAAAGCTGGATGGAGGCTGAGCTTCTCTGGCTAATGCCGACATCCTGGGGAGTGGAGGGACAGAAGAGACTCCGAAGAGGGCTTGGGAGGGACACAATTTGAGCTTCCCTCTCCTGGGGTGCTGGCACCCTGCCTGCCCCACAGATCAGCCGGACAACCCAGGTGAGGAGAACTGTGGAGTGATCCGGACTGAGTCCTCAGGTGGCTGGCAGAACCACGACTGCAGCATCGCTCTGCCCTACGTTTGCAAGAAGAAACCCAACGCCACAGCCGAGCCCATCCAGCCAGGTGAGCCGGGTCACAAAGGGCTAAGAACATCAGGGTCCCGGTCCAGTTCAGCCTTTCTTGTTCTACAGACACAAAGTGACTCTGGTTCTCTCTATTAATTATTCAGCTAGTCTGGAAAAATTGGAATGTGTCATAAATCATCGGTGAAAGTAGATTGGGAACTGTGTGACAGGCTAGCCATATTCACCAGGCCCAGTAGAGACTGCAGTCTGATGGGGGTCACAGACACCTTAGAATGCCCTGAGCTATGGCCTATCAAAATATGTAATAGATGGGGGCTAGGGAGAGTGACACAGCGCCTGAGAGCTGAGGGTTTTATGAATGTGATGTTGGACTTGAGGTTTTCAGATTGAAAGTGAGTTTAAAAGACAGAAGGACGGCTGGGGCAATAGCTCGGTTCAAGACCTGAAAGCATCCATATTGAAATAAAACGCCAGGTGTGGTGGGAGCACCTGTAATCCCAGTGCTGAGGAAGCAGAGACAAAAGGATCCCTGTGGCTTACTGACCTCCCGGGTAGCCTACGTGTTAATTCCAGGACAGCTGGAGACTTAAATAAACAAAGGAGAATGGCCCCTAAGGAAAACCTGTTTGTCTTCTGGCCTCTGCCCGCACACGTGTGCACCTGCACATGCACACAAAGGCAGGGGGAGGGGTGGGAGGGGAGTGAGCACAGGACCTGCCTGTGGGAGGTGTGGGTGCCTGCCGCACTAAGGTAAGGAGCCCTGCAGTTTAGGGGGAACCAGACACCAGCCCCGCAGCACCCGGAGGCCTGTTAGCAAAGCAGACTGGGAGGACCCGCCCCAGATGAACTGAATCAGGACCTGCATTTAACAAGACACCCCCCTCCCTCGGGTGATTCCTAAGTAGGGCGTTTGACATGAGTGCAGAAAGGCAGGTCACAGCCGGTCTCTGAAGTCTGAGTGGGGCTGGGTAGCCCATGGGAATCTTCTGGCTTTTAAGCCTTGGAGTGTCTTGCTCAAAGGTGTGGTTGAAAGAGATAAATCCCAGGGCTTCCTGGGAGAGATGAAGTGCTGGGTGACGGACAGGACCTGCTTCGGGGACTGCCCCTTCCTGACGTGTGGCCTTGGCTCTCTGGGATGTAGAACCTTCATTTGCAAATTGAGAGTGTTTGCATCCCCTCTTGCAAAGCTAGTGTAAATAAAGCTGGAGCCCTGGTTTGGCTTGGCCCAAGGAGTGTCTCTATGGCTGGCATTTTCCAGGCAGTGTAAACGAGAGGCTACTGTAGTCCAGTTTATGTAGCTGTGGGGTTGCTAAAGTAGAGATTTTCACAGAGAAAATATGGCTTGCCTGTAGAAACCTCCACAGAGAGGAAGACAGAGGGGACCCTGCAGGGATGACCCTGTGGCTCATCTGGGGAGCTCTCCTCTAGCCACTAGGACCTAAACACAAGTCTGTGGCGTGGATTTGCCTTCCTGCCCCCGTTCAGCACTCCAGACCTTTGCAGGAGGCCTATTCTAAGTGAGTGGCCAGTCTCACTATGAAGGACATGTCATTTCCAAAGCAGGGACCGCATTTCTACAGGACCCTTTCTTCCCTCAGGACTCTAAGGACTTGAATAGCTACTAAAATCTGTTCTGGGCTGCAGCCTAGAGTCATAACCCACTGGCTAATAAAAGATGGTTGCAATCTCTTGCACCATGGAGCTTGTCTGTCCCCTTTCTCAGCCCACCCACTTGGAGGAGTCTCTCATCAGAGGCATGGCTGGAATACCCCTCAGTTGACCCGGATGGAGCTGGTCTCAGAATGCTAATCTGGAGCAATGCATAGGATAGTCTCGCATCTTCACTCCTGCCTAGACAGGATCTTGCCCGAGCCTGATTTTGTGGGTGGTTTGACGAAATTTTGTTTTCTTCTGCCAAGACCCAAGTGAGGATTTGTTCGCTTCAGCTGCCCTCAAACTCCAGTACATCTGTGGGTGCAGGGGAGGAACGTCAGAAGCAAGAAGAGGTGTGGAGAGGGAAGGAGCTAGTGAGCGATTCTAGCAAAGGGATGTGACCCGTCTGCTTGACTTCATGGGCCCTGCAATGTTCCTGGCTGCTCACCCCACCTCTGGTCAGACTGGGCCTCATTATTCACCCAAAGCTCCCTCCCTCATTTCTTTTATCCAAGACTGCTGGGGCCAACACAAAGAGATGCTATTTGATGGAGGTTTCATTTATAAGCATAGTGTCCTTGAGCTAAGTTTGATCGTCTTAGCAGGAAACCCTATTTACTGTAGATACTGGCTTAGGAGGCTAGTGTGACCCACCACTTGTCCATCTTTCTGAGAGACTACGCCAGAGATGGTCTGGCTATATCTGCTATTACTGGGTTTTAAATATCTTAAGGCTATTGTCATGCAGAAGACATGTTACAGATGAGACAGGTTAGGGAGGGGAGCGTGACACCCATTGGATTCTGTCTGAGCACCTCCATGTGCCTCTCCATAGACAGGTGGACCAATGTCAAGGTGGAGTGTGACCCCAGCTGGCAGCCCTTCCAGGGCCACTGCTACCGCCTGCAGGCTGAGAAGCGCAGCTGGCAGGAGTCCAAGAGGGCGTGTCTACGGGGCGGGGGCGACCTCCTTAGCATCCACAGCATGGCTGAGTTGGAGTTCATCACCAAACAGATCAAGCAAGGTGAGGAGGGGCTTCTTGGCCTCAGTCCTGGGTGGAGGTGAGGGTCTGTATGTCTAATCCCTTCCTACCTAGGAAGCACAAAGCATCTTCTTTCCTTTGTTGCTGGCCTGAGGCTGACCTCAGGGTCTCCCTTTCTCTCCTCCCCTGCTGTACCCCAGAGGTGGAGGAGCTGTGGATCGGCCTCAATGATTTGAAACTGCAGATGAATTTTGAGTGGTCTGACGGGAGCCTCGTGAGCTTCACCCACTGGCACCCCTTTGAGCCCAACAACTTCCGTGACAGCCTGGAGGACTGTGTCACCATCTGGGGGCCGGTGAGACTCTCCTTTCTCACAATAGTACCATAGCAGCCCCCCCCCCACGCCCCATATTCCCAGTGCCTTCCCTCCCCAGCTGAAAAATAAGTGTCTATTATGAGCCTTTGTGTACCCCAGGCCCATTCTTGCAGGGCCAGAAGAGCTAACTTTCCAGATGCCTGAGGCAAGCATGGCAGACCCATTCTTGGTCTCTTGCCAGTGTTCCTTCCTACCAGCAGATGGCACCAGAACCCACTTAATGGCGTAGCTGGGCAAACAAGGCCACTGGGTTCTACCCCTTGCCCGCCAGGTCCTTTCTCAGTTCAGGGTTATGTCTTCTCAAGAAATCATGGATAACGGTTGCTTTGCCATGCCTTGACTCAGACCCAGTGTGGGTGGGAGAGGAAACTGAGGCAGGTAATTTTTTTTTTCTTTCTTTCTTTTTTTTTTCCAGACAGGGTTTCTCTGTATAGCCCTGGCTGTCCTGGAACTCACTCTGTAGACCAGGCTGGCCTCAAACTCAGAAATCCACCTGCCTCTGCCTCCTAAGTGCTGGAATTAAAGGCATGCGCCACCACTGCCCGGCCTGAGGCAGGTTTTTGACAGAGAAGAGCCCTGAGGCCTGGGCATAGTCTTCTGCTATCACTGCAGTCTAAGCAGCAGATCTATTTGCATTAAGGAATTCTATTTAAAAACTTAAATGATTTGGTGAGCGTCTTCTATGTGCCAGGAGTTTCCTGATTAGTGGGATGAATAGATGCTATGCTGTCAGAGCATAAAGGCAGACTCAGTGCTGACCGGGAGGCCCCAAGGCCTAATTCTTCACCATCTGAGATTCAGCTCTGGGCATACCAACCTTTACTCTCCCTGGTTCTTCAGTAGTCTCAGGGATAAGACCTATGGGCTCAGTTTTCACAGTTCAATTACCTAAGATTATCCACAATCCAAATAGATAGAGAATTTCAGAAACAGTTCATAAGCATTCAAGAACTTTTTAAAAATTTATGTTTTATGCATATGGGTGTTTTACCTGTATGTATGTTTACCTACCACTTTCATGCCTGGTGCCTGTGGAGGTCAGAAGATGGCACTGTATCCACCCAGAATTGGAGTTATAGATGCTGTGAGCCATCTTGTGGGTGCTAGGAATTGAACCTGGGTCCTCTGGAAGAGCAGCCAGTGTTCCCAACTGCTGAGCCATTTCTCTGGCCTCTGAACAATTTGTTCTTTCATCTACCTCCTGGGACCTAGAAAATGAGGCTGGTTGCTAGGGATCACACAGCAAGTTCAGGTTCAGGTCCAGGTCTAGAAAATGGGCTGGAAAATTTTTGAGGAGTGAGAGATTTGAGGTGAGTCTTCTTGATCATGTGTCCTAGGAAGGACGCTGGAATGACAGTCCCTGTAACCAATCTTTGCCGTCCATCTGCAAGAAGGCAGGCCGACTGAGCCAGGGTGCTGCTGAGGAGGACCATGGCTGCCGGAAGGTGAGGGTGTTTTTGAAACTGCTCAAGGTGGGGTCAGGGGGTGGAGTGGGGACTTGGGGGGAAGTAGAGGGCCCCACCCCATCTCTGGGTCTCTTTCCACAGTCAAGTGCAAGTCTGGTGTAGTCACGGTGCACCCCGGTCCTCTCCTCAGTGCACCCGTCTGATGACAGAGTGTGTTTGGTTGTCTTCTCTGGAGGAGAGAGGCCACTCTGTGGGGAAGGCTTTCTCCCTCCTCATCCTTTAACCCACTTGGCTCCAGCAGAGTTTTGGGTAAATGAGAGGGACTGTGAGTTGTGAAGGAGGATAAGCATGTAACAGATCTTCTCCACCATGTTTGGCATGGCCCGGTTGCGAGTGAGTGGTTTATGGGGAGGCTACTCATAACGCTACCTCTGTGGCCTTCTGTGCAGCAGCTCCTTGCTGCAGGTCCCGATCCTTCCTGTTTTCCTTTGAATTAAACTCCTTCGAAAGCCCAGCCCCGGGGCTGGAGAGATGGCTCAACGGTTAAGAGCACCGACTGCTCTTCAGAAGGTCGTGAGTTCAAATCCCAACAACCACATGGTGACTCACAACTCATGATGCCCTCTTCTGAGGTGTCTGAAGACAGCTACAGTGTACTTACATATGATAAATAAATAAATTTAAAAAAAAAAAAAAAAAGAAAGCCCAGCCCCAACTGAGCTCTCCCCAAGAAGCAGGATCACACTTGCTTGCAGAAGAGGGAAGAACTTGGGTAGGGGTCCAGCTGAGGAGTCTGAGGGTCAGTGAGCTCGGGGCTTAGCTCTTTCCTGGTTTGAGTACAGTGATAGGCGATCGGAGGCCGGCCTGGAATGGAGGCGGATACCATGTCCAGGGGGAAACACTGGGAGAGGCAGGGGTCTCTTCCTAGGCCCTGTGTGGCATCTGGGGGCCTCCCCGATGGTGTGACAACCACTTCTCTTGTCCTGGCTCCTGTTGCTACTCTGGAGCTGTCTCTGCACCTAAGGTGGTCACTTCTCTTGTTGATGAAGGGCTACCCTGGCCTCCCTAGGTGCATCCTGCCAGACTCCACTCTGCAGAGTCCTAAGGACCACTCAGCCCTCTCTATGTCCTCCATCTCTCTGTAACTTCTCAGCTCTGGTGTCCAAGCCAGATGCTATTTTTTAAATTTTTTAATTTTTTTATTTGTTTGTTTTTCGAGACAGAGTTTCTCTGTGTAGCCCTGGCTGTCCTGGAACTCACTCTGTAGACCAAGCTGGCCTTGAACTCAGAAATCCACCTGCCTCTGCCTCCCGAGTGCTGAGATTAAAGGCGCGCGCCACCACTGCCCGGCTATTTTTTTTTTTATTAATATTGATTCTTTATCTTATTTTTTTAATTTGTCGTTACTATGCTTGTGTATATCATATGAGTGTGTGGCATGCGCAGGTCAGAGTGCACACGCAGAGGCCAGAGGCCAACTTTTGGGGTCAGTTCTCTCTTTTAACCATGGGATCTGTGGCTCGAACTCAAATCAGTGTGGCAAAGGCCTTTACCCTTTGAGCCACCTTGCCAGCACCTGGTTATTTTTATGTATTTATTTTTATGACTGTGTGTGCACATGGGTGTATGTGTTTATGTTGGGGCCAAAGGTCAGCCTCAGGAGGTTGGCCTCCTTATTTTGAGACAGGGTCTCTCATTGGACTGGGTCTTCCCAGTAGGTTAGGTTGGCTGACCAGCAGATCCTCAAGGATCCACTTGCCTTCTCCTCCTCAGTGCTGAGGGTAAAAGTATGTGCCGCCACACCTGCTTTTTCCATGGGTGCCAGGGATCTGAACTCCACATGCTTGCTTAGCAAGTGCTTTACCAACTGAGCCATCTCCGCAGCCCAATTGATTTTGTTTTGTTGTTTCCTTCTTTTTTCCCCCCATACTGAGGATTGAACCCAAGGTCCCACATGTGCTATAAATGTGTTTTCATCACTGAGGTATATGCCCAACTCCTGTATTTCTTGGTTTAAATGCTACTTATTTCTCAGAACCACGCCTTAGGCAGGTCCATCAGCTACCGCAGCAGCGTTTCCACCCTGATCCAACAGTTGTTGGTCGTGGTAGGGAGAGCTGAGAGTAACCAGATGCAGAACTTAGTACAGGCATTGCTCTCTGGCGCCAAATCAGTCCCCTCTGTCCTGCACACACACAACGGTATCCTGATGTCACCCCTGCTCAACCATTCGCAGGTAAGGGTGGGATCTTCCTCCCACAGACGCCCCTCTTCTGCCCTCTCTCTTGAGCCAGGGTTGGACGTGGCATAGCCCATCCTGCTACTGGCTGGGAGAGGACCAAGTGATCTACAGTGATGCCCGGCGCCTGTGTACTGACCATGGCTCTCAGTTGGTCACCATCACCAACAGGTAGAGAGGGTGGACAGAAGTCCTGGCCAGCCCTCTCCTATGACCTGGTCTGATGGGATGATAATCTTGGCATCCTGCCCAGAGGGACCCAGCATTCTTTAAGCCTCAGTGTGTTCCAGACACTGTGGTTAAGCAATCCCAGGGTAGTGTAGGATAGGTTCAGATTTGGACTGAACGACCAAGAAAGAGTGTGGGCAGTAGTGGGAGTCTGGTTACTGTGTGAGTTCTTTGGATCCCCATTTCCCTGGGCACATTATTGGCTTTGCACAGTACCTGAGCTTCTGGGATGGGGTATCAGCCCTATGGACCATGGGCTTGTGGGAAACCACTAATAAGTGCTGTGCCTTGACTGGCTTCTTTCTGAAGGTTTGAGCAGGCCTTCGTCAGTAGCCTCATCTATAACTGGGATGGCGAATACTTCTGGACAGCCCTACAAGATCTCAACAGCACCGGCTCCTTCCGTTGGCTCAGTGGGGATGAAGTCATGTATACCCACTGGAACCGAGACCAGCCTGGTGAGCCCTTAACACTGTTTGATTGGCCTTGAAGCAGGGCAGCTGTGGTGGGCCCAGAGCTCTGTCAGGACTTCGGGTGAGGCCTTCCCAGAAAGCTGTTCCTCTGTACCATGTGACCTGCTAGCTCTGGAGCCTGTGGCCCTGCTCAGACCCTTGGCACTGCTGTTTGCCAGCTGGGCCTTCTCCGAGCCCCAGTCCCTTCATCTTGAAATGGTGTGTTCCTTATTGAGTTGATGTGAAGCCTAAATGTGTGTGTGACTGTGGGAAGGGGCCACATACGCAATGTGTGCACAGCAGTCACCGGGAAGGGGCCACATACGCAATGTGTGCACAGCAGTCACCGGGAAGGGGCCACATACGCAATGTGTGCACAGCAGTCACCGATGTCCCCTGTTCAAGTCTCACATTCGCTGTCATTTCTCCTTTTCTTGAGAAAGGGTCTCACTATGTAGCTCAGGCTGGCTCTGCAGCAGTCCTCCTGTCTTAATCCCTTCAATACTGAGATTATAGGTGTGTACCACGTCACCTAGCTTCAGTCTCCTCCTCCTCCTCCTCCTCCACCTCTTCCTCTTCTTCCTCTTCCTCCTCCTCCTCCTCCTCCTTCTTTTTGAGACAGGGTTTCTCTGTGTAGCCCTGGCTGTCCTGGAACTCACTCTGTAGACCAGGCTGGCCTCGAACTCAGAGATCCGCCTGCCTCTGCCTCCTGAGTGCTGAGATTAAAGGCATGGGCTACCACCTCTTGGCTCAGTATTGTTCTCAACCTTCCTATAACCTAATGGGGTATATAATGAGATAGGCTCAGAAAGGCTAAGTATCCCCACGCTGTAAGTAGTCATGGAACTAGGACTCTGCCTCATGCCTTCCCCCCATTGGAGTGCTCCCCCCCCGCCCCCCAGCTCATCCCTGTAGAGACAAGCTCTTTCTCCTTCTCAGGGTACAGACGTGGGGGCTGTGTGGCTCTGGCCACAGGCAGTGCCATGGGATTGTGGGAGGTGAAGAACTGCACATCGTTCCGGGCTCGCTACATCTGCCGACAGAGCCTGGGCACACCAGTGACACCAGAGTTGCCTGGGCCAGACCCCACTCCCAGCCTCACTGGCTCCTGTCCCCAGGGATGGGTCTCAGACCCCAAACTCCGACACTGCTATAAGGTGGGACACCCTATTGGCGTGGTGGGGAGTGGGGGTGGGGGCAGAGGGAAGACAGGAGCAATGAGGAAGTTCATCTGGGGGGACCTGGGGATCATCATGACCCTGAAGTGCCAGCCTAGGCTGCAGACTAGAGTAACTGCTGATGGGGAATTTGTCCAGTGGGTTCCGAGGCTTGGTGTGTAGTGAGTGCTTAAATGTGTGAAGAGTTGAAGAAGACAGACCCCAGAGTGTTCTTCAGAACCCCTGGGGAGCCCGATAAAAAGAGAATCTTCCAGTACAGCATGTGTAAGGCCCTGGGTTCCATCCCTAGTACCTCTTCTGGGTACCAAGTGGAAGTTTGGATTTGGAAGGTCTGGGTAGGGCCTGGTGATTTGCCAAGCTTGGGAGCCAACAATGTGTTTTTGTTGTTCGAAAGTTTAGTATTTTCTTTTGAGACAGGTCCTGCCCTGTAGGAGCCAGGCTAGCCTCAACTCTCTTCAGCACTTGTATCCCAAGTGCTGATACAGGCATAAGCCACTATGTCCAGCTTCTCTTGTGTAGCCCAGGCTGGCCTCAAACTTACTATGTAGTTGAGGATAACCTTAAAGTTCTGACCTTTTGCCTCTACTTCTCAAGTACTAGGTTTGCATGCACCTGCCACAATGCCTGGCTTCCAAGGCCTTTTACTACATACAGAAACTGAAGCCCGGGAGGCGGGGGGTGTAAGGACCTATCTTCAGTCAGTTGTGGCTCTGCTGGGATTAGAGCCCAACTAAAAGTCTGAGGGAGAGGTCCAGGGGCTCTTGCCAGGAGCTGACAGTGTCACTTGCCTTCCTGAGAGAGATAGAATTGTCTTTAGCCTGAGGAGGTGACAGATGCCCTTTGGCCCATGGCCATAGCTTAGACAGCTGGCTCTGCTCCTGCAGGTGTTCAGCTCAGAGCGGCTGCAGGAGAAGAAGAGTTGGATCCAGGCCCTGGGGGTCTGCCGGGAGTTGGGGGCCCAGCTGCTGAGTCTGGCTAGCTACGAGGAGGATCATTTTGTGGCCAACATGCTCAACAAGATCTTTGGGTACTGAATGGGTGTGGTGGCCCGCACTTGGGTGGGGGCAGGCATGACTGCCAGATTCTGGTCTGTCACGATTGGGGTCAGAAGGCAGGCGTTGACAGTGCCCTCAGAGGGCCCAGCCGAGGCTTGGAATGACCTGCATCTATCAATGATGCCAGAACCATCCTGTTTCTTTCAAGTTGCTATGGTCCCCTGGAATCTTGGTCGGATGCACAGGGGCGACCCACTTCTAAGGAGACTCTGTTGCTAAGCAGTGTCACGCAGCCAGCAACAGCCTTGTAGACACAGTTCTCATTTCAGGTCCACCCCACCCCCACCCCCAAGACATGTCATAAGAACCCGCCCCCTCAATAAACCATCCTGAGAGACAAGGAGAAAAGCTGAAACTGTTCAGGAAGGGATGAGGAATGTGCCCAGATCCCATCTTTGCCACGGAGGCTCTGAGGGCTGTAATTTATGGCAGCATGGTGGTGTAATCAATTACTATCAGGGAGAAAATATTTTTTCCAAGTGGACCCAGGCTCCCTGAGATCTTAATTTCAGGGATATCTCCTCCCAGCTGTCAGGGTTTTGTCACTTGACTGGTAACTACAGCTACACGTGTTCGACACTCTTTTCAGCTCACTGCGTGGATGCTGTTCACGTTCCCGGCACCCTGTTCCTCATGCATTCCCAATGTTCTCGTGTTGGACCCATGAGTTAGGTTATGTGTTCAATGTAACAGTGGGTCTGTATGTTCAATGTAACAGTGGGTCCGTGACGAAGCACGATCTGAATCCAGGTATTTGAGCTCCAGATCCTTAAATTTCTCTCACCCCCCATAGGCCCAGCGACTTCCTAAATTCCCCAAATGAAAAAGCAAGCAGTCTCCTTCGGACAAGCTATCTTAGAAGGTCAAGGGCCAGGGAAGCAGGCTACTGATTTTCGAGTTAAACAGGGCACGTGCTCCAGCTCTCCTTGTCTCTAGGGAGGGAATTTCAGAGAACACACACACACATACACACACACACACACACACACACACACACACACACCCGACAGTGCTTTCGGACATCAGTTTGCAGTGTCTGAGAAGCTTCAGGCACTGGAGACTGCCCGACAGATAGCTGGCAGCGGCTGGGTGCTCTACTTGGTCCCTAGCATCTCTCACCTCCCTTCTCTTCTGTCCCCTCCCAAGTGAGGCAGAGCCTGAGAGCCATGAGCAGCACTGGTTTTGGATTGGCCTGAACCGCAGAGACCCTAGAGAGGGTCACAGCTGGCACTGGAGCGATGGTCTAGGGGTACGGAGCCGTGGAGGAAGCAGGATGGGGAGGTGGGCAGGGCTTGGTTGTAGGTGGGCACCCGCTGGGGCATAGCAGGGCCTGACATGGGCAGGGATTTTGGCCAATGTGGGTGAGTTAAAAGTAATTGAGTTATGGACTGGGTGCTTGCCCGACTTGGCAGTTCTCAGCTCAGCCTGGGCTTCTTGGTTACTTGTCCGCACATCCCTCTTTCCAGTTTTCCTACCACAATTTTGCCCGGAGCCGGCATGATGACGATGATATCCGAGGCTGTGCAGTGTTGGACCTGTCCTCCTTGCAGTGGGTAGCCATGCAGTGCCAGACACAGCTTGACTGGATCTGCAAGATCCCTAGAGGTTGGATGTGGTAGTAAGTGGGGTGGGGTGGGGCAGATGCTGGACCAGGGCTTTGAAGCAAGGAATTTGGGGGAATCCAGCTCCCCTCTTCCATAACATTTTTGACTCTGTTGTTCTGTAGGTGTGGATGTGCGGGAACCAGACATTGGTCCACAAGGTGAGACCCCCCCAGGCTACCTGATTCCTACCTTTGCCCAGAATAAAACCAAACAGGTCAAGGGTTCCACCCCAAAAGGGACTCAGTTAGTTAGCACCGGACACCACTGCTCTGCTTTCCGGGTTGTGGAAGGAGTATCAAGCCGGGGCCTGTCCCAGGTTTATCTTTGCAAGCCACTTGCTGCTTGCCTTGGCTTTGTCCAAGCCAAGAGCTTTCAGGGGCCTATTCTAATGGTCTGGCATCTGCTCCCACTCCTATTGCTGCTCCCACAGGCCGTCTGGAGTGGGTACGCTTTCAGGATGCAGAGTACAAGTTTTTTGAGCACCACGCCTCGTGGGCGCAGGCACAGCGCATCTGCACATGGTTCCAGGCAGAGCTAACCTCGGTTCACAGCCAGGCAGAACTGGACTTCCTGGGGCAAAACCTGCAGAAGGTGGGCATGAGAGGCAGCAAGTAGTTATGGGCTGGGAACGGACCGAGGTTGAGGACAGGAAGCTGCTAACCCTTACCTCCCTGTCTCCTTTCTCAGTTGTCCTCAGACCAGGAGCAGCACTGGTGGATTGGCCTGCACACATCAGAGAGTGACGGGCGCTTCAGGTGGGAGCACTAGCGTACAGCAGGTGTGAGAGGGGGCACACGTGTGAGTGGCTGGCTGTGTCCCCAAGCTAGATGTGTTGGGGCTGACCAAACGTAGACAGATAGACCTGCATTTAAGTTCAACTCTGCTCATCAGTGGCTGCGAACCTTGAACAATTAGGTGATGTGTTTCTGGCCTTCATTTTCTTATCTAAAGGTGGCAACCTGTCTAGCTTGCTTAGTATTCTTGAGACCCTGGGATCAATTCCTGGACTACAAAACAAATACTTCAAAACACCAACAAATTGTGTGTGTGTGTGTGTGTGTGTGTGATTATATAGTTATATATAACTATATAGTTATACAGTTATTATTTTAGGTATTTATTTATTTTGAGACAGGGTCTCCCTATATAGCCATGGTTACCTATGTAGACCAGGCTGTCTTTGAATTCACAGAGATCCCCTTGCCTCTGTTTCCTAAGGGCTGGTATTAAAGGTATATGTCACCATACCCAGCTTTATTTTATTTTTAAAGATTAATCATTACTGTATTATTCCTTTAATACTTCAGTATTCCTTTAATTTTTTTCTGTCCTGGAACTTACTCTGTAGACCAGGCTGGCTTCCAACTCACAAAGATCCGCTTGCCTCTGCCTCCTGAGCACTAGGATTAAAGGCGTGCACCACTGCCACCCTGATTTCTTTAAATATTTTAAATTTTTATCGACTTTAAATTTTATATATATGAGTGTGTTTCTATATGTGTGGGTTATACATGACTGTGCTGATAACTACGGAGTCCAACAGAGGACACCAGATTCCCTGGAGTGGGAGTTATAGGTGGCTGTGAGCCACCCGTGTGTGTGTGTGTGTGTGTGTGTGTGTGTGTGTGTGTGTGTGTGCGTGTGTGTGTGTGTGTGTGTGTGTGTGTGTGTGAACTGAACTGTAGTCCTCTGGAAGAACAGTACACACTGTTAACAGCTAAGCCATCTCTCTAGTCCCTCAGTGATGGGGCTAGTTTCTAACTAGATATGCAATTTTAAATGGTAGAAGCCATGATTTGCTCCAAAATACTATTGCCTACATATCATGTAGGTCATTTACAGCAGATACCAGCTTGTCAAGCTTCAGATGGCAAAATGCTATCATCCATCTGGTTGTTGCTTCCTACTCTGGAGACTCTGGGGGCATGTGTTGTGACAGGTCACAATGTCACTACCAATTCCCAAAGTCAGACCCACTAAAATAGAGCATTCGTGTCCCTAAGATACAAGATGTAGCATAAAGCCGCTGAATATCACAGTGTTCTGTTTGACAAAAAGCAATTTTAAGTTCTTAACATCATCCAGCATGCACTGGACACTACATAATGGAGGCACTCTCCTGTCATACCAGGGGTCACATTATAAACAAAACTAGCCAGGACACGGACCAAGCATATGCTGGGCTACAGGTCTCTAGTCAGTGTCTGCCTTACACGAATTAGGGCCTTTGAGGCAGGAAGACCAGGGATTGGTGGCGATCTGGGCACTTCCTTGCTGTAGGGTTTTCAGGCATCTGAGAGAGGTGACTGTGTGCTGGGCAGGGTTTAAACAGAGGCAGTAGGTCTCTGGCTGCGCTGGGCTCTGTGCTCCTTCAGTTCCATTCCTGTGGCTTCCAGTGCTGTCTGTGGAGGAGACTGAACCTGTGTTCTATGACTTTGTAGGTGGATAGATGGTTCTGTTATAAACTTCATCTCCTGGGCACCGGGAAAACCTCGACCCATTGGCAAGGACAAGAAGTGTGTGTACATGACAGCCAGACAAGGTGAGGATAATGAGGACCAGCATGAAGAAGGGGTTATGGTTAGGGATACCTAGGTGGGGAGGTTTAGGGGGGCAACTAGTCTCTTCTCTTTGTGATCTAATCCAAGAAGGGCTATATCCAAGGATCAATGGATGGTCCGTGGATCCAAGGACACAGGGCTTGAGCTCAGCCCACATTTTCAGGGCATGGGACCAAGAGTGTTGCCTGCCCTGCCCAACCCTGGGGTAACCATTCTCTTCCCCCCTTCACAGAGGACTGGGGGGACCAGAGGTGCCATACAGCCTTGCCCTACATCTGTAAGCGCAGTAATAGCTCTGGAGAGACTCAACCCCAAGAGTTGCCACCTTCAGCCCTAGGAGGCTGTCCCTTTGGCTGGAACCAGTTCCTCAGCAAGGTAGGGAGTTGGGAAGGGACACAAAGAGAGCCAGGGGAGAGGATGGGAACAGGGGTTGGTGGAGCCTCAGGCGCCCCACCTGTTCTGCTACACCTTTCGTCGTCTGTCTACACACACCTCTCTGTGGCCAATGAGAGCGAGGCTCCTTGGAATGTGGCTCAGTGTGTCCAACACCTGGTCCGCCGGGGAGCGAAGTTATCTAAACACTTTGGTGAGTTTTCTAGACCAGTAGTCGTCAAGCCTTTTAATAATGAACTCTATTAATAAAACAAAATATTGAGCATTCATACCCAATCTGTATGTGTGTATGTTATTTAAGTATATGTGCATGAGCAGGCAGATAAGACTTATAGTTACTTCTATGCTATGAGACTATCATCACATGGAGTCAAATATGCAGGAGAACAGAACTGAAAACAGATAAAGATTAAACAGTATCTTTAAAAATTCTTTATTAGTAGAATGAAAATATGGGCCATGTGACTGACCAGTTATAATAATTAATATTTATGCAATTTTAATAAGCGCATATGATCGCATACATTTCATTCTCTTGTTTTGCAGTATAAAAATCCATTTCTTTTTCATTTAAATTTATTTTTTTTCACTGGTACATAAAAACACAAAAAATGGTAGATATTCAGGGGGAGTCATGTAATACTTTGGTACATTCATACATTGTATAATGCTTAAATTAGGGTACATGCATCTGTCTCCTTGAAGTCATGATCTTGCTTTAAGGGAAAACCATCCCAAGCCCTTTCTTCTAGCTGTTTGTTTTCAATATGTTCTGTCCTGCAGTTACCTCACCACAGGTCATTTTATCATGGGGTCATCTTGCTGCACACTAGCACCAAGCAACTAGATTGTACATAACCGTACCTCAGAAAGTAGTGGCCAACCTTTCCCTGTTCCCACTTTCCTCTCATTATGCCTACTGACTGACACTCTGTTCTTAACTCTTCCCCCCCCCCCCTTTTTGATTTTTCAAGACAGGATTTTTCTGTGTAGCCTTGACTATCCTTGGAACTCACTCTGTAGACCAGGCTGGCCTAGAACACACAAAGGTCCACCTGCCTCTGCCTCTGTCTCATGAATGTTAGGATTAAAAATGTACACTACCACTGCCGCCACCCCTTTGAGACAGGGTCTTATGTAACCTAGGTTAGCCTTGAACTCACTATGTAGATGAGGGTGACTTTGAACTTTTGAAGGCCCAAATGCAGGAAATACAGGTTTATGCAGTTTTATGCGGTGCTGGGAATAGAACCTAGAGCCTCTGCATGCCAGGCAAACACTTTGCCAACTGAGCTATATGCCCATCAGAGGTTAGTTTTTGTATGTTTATGTGTGGTTGGCACATGCATGCCAGGCTAGAGGTTAACCTTGGGTATTTTCTTAATGGTTGCTGTGCCTTATATACAGAGACAGGGTCTCTCCTGTAAGCCCAAAGCTTGCTGATTTGGCTAGTCTAGCTTGCCCACACCATCTGTCGCCATCTCCCGAGTGCTGGCATTACAAGCGGCCCCCAAATTTAGAGCATTCTCATGAGTGCTGGAGGTGCAAACTCTGGTTCTCACACTTATCCAGTAAGCACATGTGGATGACATCACACCGTGTTTCGTTCTGTGTTCATTATTCAAATTCTTTTCCTTTAATTTTACTTTTTTGTCTTTCATGCTGGCATGTATGTGTGTGCACCCCATGTGTGCAATACCCATGGGGGCCAGAAGAAGGCATGAGAGCCCTCAGGGCTGGAGTTACAGACAGTTGTGAGCTGCTGTGTGGCTACTGAGCTCCCAATCCAGGTCTCCTGGGGGAGCAGCAGATGCTGAGCCATCCTTACCACCCGAGGCTTTTTTTTTTTTTTCTCTTGACGACATTTAGAAAATTGTCTTTCTTAGTGTTTTGAAGTTGGGCATGATGGTATATACTCAGACCCTGGGGGGATAGAGGATGGTGGGAGACCAGGCCAGCCAGGGCCACAAGGAGAAACCTCTCAAAACAAAAACTCAACAAAAATGGGAAGGACTTGAGGGTTTGCTCATTGGTAGAGTGCTTGCCTAGCATATGTGAGGCCCTTAGACAGACAGACAGACAGACACACACACACACACACACTAGTGTTCAATACTAGGGAGGCTGAGGCAGGAAGATCATGAGTTCCAGGCCAGCCTGGGCTACATAGCAAGACCCTGTCTCAAATAAACAATAACAAGCTCCCCACCCACCACCACAAGAATGTGGGCGTTTGTGACTTCTGTGCCAGGATGGGAGGGCGGGGCTTTGCCCAGGGAGATCCAGGCGCCCTGTGTATGAAAGCCCCGAGCATCAGCTGCTGAGGGCTACCCAGCAGGGCTTCTGGGTATGTGGACTGGGGGTGTAGAGCTGGGTATCAACTACATCCCCTGCCCCACAGTGTTTCCGAATCCAGGGCCAGGACCCCCAGGACAGGGTGAAATGGTCAGAGGCACAGTTCTCCTGTGAACAGCAAGAAGCCCAGCTGGTCACCATTGCAAACCCCTTAGAGCAAGGTAGGGTCAGCCTATGGGGAGGCGCTGGTGTCTCCCCACAACTGGCTAGAGCAGAGCAAACAGGGGCCACCCCGTCACTCTCTCCTTTCTTCTGGGGGACTGTAGCGTTCATCACAGCCAGCCTCCCCAACGTGACCTTTGACCTTTGGATTGGCCTGCATGCCTCTCAGAGGGACTTCCAGTGGATTGAGCAGGAACCTCTGCTATATACCAATTGGGCACCAGGAGAGCCTTCTAGCCCCAGCCCTGCTCCCAGTGGCACCAAGCCGGTGAGGACACAGGCTGCTGTGTTTTTCTCTGTTCCTATTGCCCTCTCCCCTACCTCCCCCTCTCTTCCAGCCTCAGCTATCCTTTGATGGGGCAGCCACTGGGATTCCCCTAAGTAGCCTCTTCCCCCCAGACCAGCTGTGCTGTGATCCTGCACAGCCCCTCAGCACACTTCACTGGCCGCTGGGACGATCGGAGCTGCACAGAGGAGACGCACGGCTTCATCTGCCAGAAGGGCACAGGTACATGCCTCGGCTGCTCAGAGACACTCCCTCAGAGACACTCCAGCACTGGCTAGCTGCTCTGGACTGGGCCAGAAGGAACCAAACATTGTTTCTCTTTTCAGGGGCCCTAGAGGTCCCTCCAGAGTCATGTATCTGCTTGGGAAGCAGGTGGTCTCAGGAGGAAGGTTGTGTGACATGCTGCTATGTCTAGGGTCAGAACCCTGAGGTTCAACATCAAGGCATCTCCAGCTCCTGCATGTTAGCAGAAGCTCACTGATAAGGATGGTGGCTAGCCATCCCCAGTGGAGACCTGCTCTGAGCCTGGTGTCTGGTTTTCCCTGGCTTAGCCTCATACCTGGGAATGGGGTAAGAGAGGCAGGGCCCAGTCTAAGTCCTGCCCCCTTTCCCTGTAGACCCCTCGCTGAGCCCATCCCCAGCAGCAACACCCCCTGCCCCGGGCACTGAACTCTCCTACCTCAACCGCACCTTCCGGCTGCTTCAGAAGCCACTGCGCTGGAAAGATGCTCTCCTGCTGTGTGAGAGCCGAAATGCTAGCTTGGCACACGTGCCTGATCCCTACACCCAGGCCTTCCTCACACAGGCTGCCCGAGGGCTGCAAGCACCACTGTGGATCGGGCTGGCCAGTGAGGAGGTGGGCTCCTAGGTCAAGATTACTCCTCCCCTAGCCCCACCCTACCTTCTGCCTTGATTTTCCCTTCCTCCTTACACCTTAAGAGTCTGTTCCCTTTATTCTCACCTATGGCTACCTAATACCCAGGGTTCACGGAAGTATTCCTGGCTCTCCGAGGAGCCTCTGAATTACGTGAGCTGGCAAGACGGGGAGCCCCAGCAGTCCGGAGGCTGTGCCTATGTGGATGTGGATGGAACCTGGCGCACCACCAGCTGTGATACCAAGCTGCAGGGGGCAGTGTGTGGGGTGAGCAGGGGTGAGTATCACCCACCAGGGCCAAAGTTTGCGCATGTGCAGGTGGTCCTGGGAGGATGTTTGGGCTACATCCTCAATCCTGCACTCCCAACAGGGCCCCCTCCCCGAAGGGTAAGCTACCGCAGCAGCTGTCCTCAGGGCTTGGCTGACTCGTCCTGGATTCCCTTCAGGGAGCATTGCTATTCCTTCCACATGGAGCTGATGTTGGGCCACAAGGAGGCGCTGCAGCGCTGCCAGAAAGGTGGGTGAGAGCAGCCTAGCCCAGATCCGGGACTCTGAGGCCTGGAGAGAGAACTTTATTCACCTCTACCTATGGGCACTTATCTCAAGCTCCCCCTCGCCTTTTGTTTGTTTGTTTGTTTGTTTGTTTGTTTTTCAAGACAGGGTTTCTCTGTGTAGCTCTGGCTGTCCTGGAACCCCCTTGCTTTTTAATACACAGACCGTACTGTGACATGTACAGAATATCCCACAGTCCACAGGTGCTGAGATTCACACCATCTTGCCCTCGGGCTGCCAGAGAAGAGGGTCGGGGTTGCTGTGAATGGGGCTATGTTAGGGGAGGAGCTCTACCACCATAAGGAGACTCTGCTTGTCCTGACATGGGCTTTCTTTGTGTCCAGCCGGTGGGACGGTTCTGTCCATTCTTGATGAGATGGAGAATGTATTTGTCTGGGAGCACCTGCAGACCACTGAAGCCCAGAGTCGAGGTGCCTGGTTGGGCATGAACTTCAACCCCAAAGGTAGGTGCTCTGTGTAGGGGAAGGGAAAGGCTCAGGCTGAAAGAGAGATGCTTGCCGCTATCTCCAGGCTTGTGACAGGAGAGGAGTAGAGGAGGTTAATGAGAGTGTGCCTGCTCCCTTCCACCTATAAAACTCCTACCTGTTCCCTTTCCCACACCTTCCCAACGGCTTCCTTCCACAGGAGGTATGCTGGTCTGGCAAGACAACACAGCTGTGAACTATTCTAACTGGGGGCCCCCTGGCCTGGGCCCTAGCATGCTAAGTCACAACAGCTGCTACTGGATCCAGAGCAGCAGTGGACTGTGGCGCCCCGGAGCTTGTACCAACATCACCATGGGAGTTGTCTGCAAGCTCCCTAGAGGTAAGCCAGGATCTCAGAAGCTGGGCCTAGGGTTACTTGGTATACAGGGGCACCTACTTTGGGTGGGAAGGCATCAGGTATATTAGATTGTATCGAAGACTGGCACAGGGCCTTAACTTTCGAAAGTACACAGCAAGCCAAGAGGCCAGCAAGCTCCATCAATCTATAGTGGTTAGGGACAAGAGATGATCAAGTCCTGGACACTCACTTATCAACTCTGAGGCCCAGGGCGATGGTCCAGTTGGAAAAGTCACACAAGCATGAGGATCTGAGTTCAGATTCCCAGCACCCCATTCAGTGCCTACATCTGTAACCCTAAAACAGAAGGGGAGACGAGTATTTGTGTGTTTTATAGGTCTTTGGAGCTCATTTGTCAGCCAGTCTAGCTGAATCCATGAGCTGTAGGTTCAGTGGTAGACCCTGCCTCAAAAAAACCAAGGTGGAGAGCCATCAAGGAAGACACAGTACGATAACATTGACCTCTGACCTCCACATCCATGATCCACTCACAAGTATCTGCTTGTACTCAGCTATAAGAACACACACACACACACACACACACACACACACACACACACACCTGTTCCACCTGAGGCAAGGCTTTGAACTCCACGGCCTCAGCTTCCTCGTATATAAATGAGAATAATAGTAACCAGGTCCTAGAGTCATGGGAGGTTCAGTGAGTCTGCAAAGTGACATTTACAAAGCAGTTCACAGGCATTTATTTAAATTGTGACTATGATTTCTCTGAGGACTGATTGTGATTTTCTGGCTCTTCCCTCTTCTACAGTGGAAGAGAACAACTTCTTGCCATCAGGTGAGTGGAGGGAAACAAGCCTGGCCTGGCTCTTGTCGCTGGCTCCTGGGTCCCTGTGGGCGGGGCTGTGGCATGTGGGCGGGGCTGTAGCCTGATGTGCACTCCCCACCTCCATCTCAGCAGCGCTCCCTGAGAACCCGGTGACCCTGGTGGTGGTGCTGACTGCGGTGCTGCTCCTCCTGGCCCTGCTGACAGCGGCCCTCATCCTCTACCGGCGCCGACGAAGTGCCGAGCGTGGGTCCTTTGAAGGGGCCCGTTACAGTCGCAGCAGCCGCTCTGGCCCAGCAGAGGCCACTGAGAAGAACATCCTGGTGTCCGACATGGAAATGAACGAACAACAAGAATAGAGCCAAGGGCGTGGTCGGGGCGGAGCTGGAGCTGGGGAGGCAGGTCAGCAGGTCCCCATCACCCACCAGTCCAGTTGGTCTCTGGATGGCAGCCCTTGGGAGTTGCTACTTGGTGCTGGGGGCTTAGCTTTCGATGGGGTGGGAGTACCGGCCTTCCATAGAGGCTACGCTGAGACTTGTCAGTGGGGCATGTCCCCTTTCTCCTGGGCCTGGGATCTTGTCACCTGGACCTGGACCCCCATGTAACTGGAGGCAATATAAGAAGGAACACGATCTTATTCATCATGCCTTTTCCTCCATGGCTTCTCCATCCCTGAGCCTAAACCTGCTGACCTGAAGCCTAGGACTCTTTCCTATTTGTAGGCTTGGAAAGCCTGCCCTGTCCCTTGGGGTGGCTCTCTGTCACCTCTCCTACTTGGCTACATCAGCTCTGTCTCCTCCTCACCCTGCCTCCGTGCCCTTGTTTCACCCAGTGCCTCCTCCTGAGCCAGGGCCCTGGGACTTGGGGTCTCTCTCTCCTCTCTCTCTCTCTCTCTCTCTCTCTCTCTCTCTCTCTCTCTCTCTCTCGATGGGTGGGGGTCAGCCGAAAGGGCTGGCCAAGCATCTGTCACTCCTGTGCCTGCTGGAATGGATCTAGGGTATGGCAGGAGGGAGCCTAGGTGGCTCAGGTCTACGAACCAGGGCACTGGTGTGGTGTCTGCTGGAGTAGAGATAGAACTTTGGAGAGACACCTTATCCACTCACGGGGTGTCATCTCCTGCTGGTCAGGGGAGGGCTCTGTCCTTGAAAGAGTCCCCTGTGGGGACCAAAATAAGTTCCCTAATGTCTCCGGCTTCTGGCTCTGGTTTGGAGAGAGGGAAGAGGATTGGGGGAGTGGGCAGGAGAAGCTGTAGCCTGGGACAGCACTAGGTGCTACCATCTGGTGTGGCCTAGGAGACCAGCACCCAGCTCCTGGAGCCACTCAGCGCCTTTTCAAGAGGAGAGACCCAGCCAGGATGGAGAGTGCCAGTCCCTGTGTCCCAGTGCGGGGCGATGTGAACAAAAACTCAAAGATGAATCTTCTGTTGTAGTTCTTAATTTTCTAAATGTGTTATTATTGTTTGTCTTATTTTTTAAAGAAGGAAAAAAAAAAAAGAAAAAAAGAGTAGCAAACAAATAAATCCTTCCAGAGGCTTGAGAAATTAGTGTTTCTGCCTCCTTCTTTGCAGAGTCTGACCCCCTTCATCCCTGTAGAGACAAATGGCAGCTTCTGTCAGGTTGTTTCTGTAGCTTGCCATTTTGCCTCTGAGCCTTGGGGAGCACTTCCTCTCATCACCATTCTGACCCTCCTAAGGAGACAGGTCATTCCTGCCTATAAGCATGTGAACTTGGGCACCTGAGCTCACTCTCCCATCAGCTTGAATAGGGCGTAGAGGACTCACCTCCTAGGGTTGGGCTGTTGGAAGGATGCTTAAAGATGAGGTGAACGTCCTCACCAAGTGCCTTTGAGTGCATGCAGTAAGCACTCCATAAATGCTAACTGCTACTCTTATTTCTAAGGTTTTTTTGTTACATTTATTCGTGTGTGTGTGTGTGTGTTATGAGCAATATGAATACCTGGACCAGAGTGGGAGTGGACCCTAATGTCTCAGAGGACCAACAGGGTGACCGAGGGAGTGTGGCTGAGTGGGTGAAGGCCAGGACACAGTGGCAGGGCAAGCATTGTGAAGAATGCGGTCAGTGGGAGTGGCTGATCTGACCTTTGACAAGTGCCTTGTGACCAGGGTAAGGGACACGGACAGTGGATGGGAAGTGGGGAGTGAAAGCAGGAAGACCACACAGAGGGAGTTCTTGTAATAATTCAGACCTCAGAAGATGGTGGTTTGTTTGGCCGGGAACGCTAGCGGTGGTTTAGAGGCATTGTGCATTCTCAGCCTCGCCCAGTCTGTGACTTTTTAAATCTTACGTCCACTTGTTTTGAATAGGCAATGCAGTCATGTGGTTCAAAGCCTAAAGGATAGAAAAAGAGACATAAAGATGCCCATTGAATCTTCTCTCTCCTTCCCTTGCCCACCCCCACCCCGTCCCCATCCACGCTGGAGCCTCCTGCCCTGATGGTTTCCTGAGTCTCTTTCCAGTGTGTGTTTCAGGGAAGAAAAAAACCCACGAGGAAACACAGGTGCTGGATTTTCCCAGGGGGCATCAGCTGCTCTCTGCAGGGTTCAGATGTGCAGGATGAATGCATGGTACCACCCAAGACAGAACTCTAGAGAGCCCGTGAGCTGCATTCCTGAGTGGGGAACCCTCCTCTAGCTGACCCTACTCTGCAGCTTTAACAAGACCAATGGGGGGTGGATAGCCCAGGCACTCCGGAAGGGACTGCCAGTCCAAAGTAAGGTCCTTAATGATTAACCCACTTTACCCTCAAGTGATTTGCTCTCCAGACAGAGGCCAGAATAGCCCCTTTGTGAGTCAAGTGCTTTGCCACACTGGCCATGGCTCAAGGGTTGCTCTACAGGCTGCTGGGAGCCGCTCTGAGGGCAGGGATGCCACTGACCATTGCCCTGAGAGAGAAAAAAGCAGCCTGGTAAAGGCAGAGTTTGTGAGATCTCTTGGGTCATTTGAGTAGCTGAAGGAATGAGGCTCCAAATGTCCAGTGCTACCCATTTATTAGAGAGAGAGAAAGCAAGAGAGCGAGAGAGCGCATGCGTGCATGTGCATACCAGCAGTTGACTGGGTAAGCAAGCCTATTGACCCCAGCAGCTCCAGAAATCTACCTATCTGCACATCCCCAGGAGTTACGAGCATAGGCTGCTGCTGCTCCTGGGTTGTATATGGGTGCTGGGGATATAAACTCAGACCCCCATCCTTACAGGGCAAGCATGAACCAACTCCCCAAACCTTGACATGTTAATTTTTCTCTTCTTTCTCTGGTGACTGGAGTCTTGCCAGAGGCCACATTCAATACAAGCTTCTACAGTGTCTTAGGCCCAGGGGCTCCCAAGAGACCATGTTCTAAGCCTTCCTGCAGATGCCCAGTGAGGAGTTAGGGAATGCTCCTGTCGTTCTCTGAAGGGTCAGGAAGAAGGCTCTGGACCTGGCCACTTGCCCTCTGGCTCCCAGCCAGTCCTAGTTTTAGAAAATGTGACAAAGACTGCTATCTTCTGGTGGGGCTCAGTTCAGTAACCACAAAGCATCTCTTCTGCGTGCCAGGTTCTTTGCCGAGCCTGCTGAGTGGCAGATGGCCTGAGACCTGTCCCAGGCCTGGGCAAAGGGCACTGTCTACCAGGCATAGAGCCCGACTTTCGCTTGCAGGCCTGAACTGGCCCAGCTTTGAGCACCTGCATATTCAGTGACAGCTCAATGAGTCTGTGAATGAATGGGAAACCAGGGCGGCTCTCCAGAGAACAGCCTTCTCCCAATCTCCTATCAAGGCAGAGATGGCCTCCTCCCAGGTACCCTGGCAGAGCTGGCCTGGCCCAGTGGGCAGCTCTCTGAGGCCTCAGGGGCAAGGAGCCAGCCAGCCTCACCACATGGCTATCCTGGAACAGAGCTGCCCAAACCTGGCCAAGCTGCCTGGACCAGTGGGGCCGGAGTCTCTGACAGACCTGAGGTAAAGAGCCAGCATTGTGAGGGAGGGCAGACAGGAGACACTCAGGGAAGTCAGAAGAGGACACAGAGGGATTGAAGAGGGGCCATGAGGAGTTCAGCATGAGAAGAAAATGCCCAGACCTTCCTGCAGGCCTGACTTTCCTCAGGAGAGTGTTGCCAAGAGGCCCCAGGAAAAAAAAACGCTGACTTCAGTCTTTGGCTCCCATCAGAATCCGCTCCATCGCATTGAAGGGGAGGGGCTGGTTTTAACCCTTCCTTGTCTGAAAAGCAAGCAGTTACAGACACTAGACAGAGGACTGAGCAACTGCCAGGCCTTTTGTGGTACCAGGGTTCAAGGCCATGTATTCAGAGGAGCCAAATACTGATTTATCAGTTGGCTGGTGGCTTTTCTGGGGATCCCAGGCAGTGATGCTTTCCTAGTTCCATCCATATTGTCTTACTTCCAGACACCCCTGAGGTCTGTGGGGTGTCTAGCTGTCCATGGGGGAGCTACCTGGCCTTCTGTTACTGTGGGTATCTAGTTGTGCAGGAAGAGATACCTGACCCTCTGTTACCATGGGGTATCTAGCTGTGCAGGAGGAAAAACCTGACTCTCTGTTACCATGGGGTGTCCAGTTGTGTGTGGGGGGACATCACCTGGTCCTCTTACTGTAGGGTGTCCAGCTGTGTGGTGGGGAAGACTTCTGGCTCTCTGGTACTGCAGGTATCCAGCTGTGCAATGGGGGATACACCTGGCCCTCTGTTACTGTGGGGTGTCCAGCAGGGGGGGACACCTGGCCCTCTGACACTGTGCTTCCCTGATGGCTTCTGCAGATTTGCAGTCCTTCCTCCTTTGGAATTTGGGGAAGGAGTATGGTGCCCTCCACGATAAGGACAGCAAAATGTTATTAAACACAATCCCCCCTTGCTATTCCAGGCTGTTCGTTCCAGGATCTGCTGCTGCTATCTATATCCAAGGATGTCCAAGTCCAAGTTCCTTGTATAAAATGCATTATATAAATAGTATCCCATATAGTCTCCATTCCCTCATATATGTTAAATAACTGCTTGCACACCCAGCCCTCCCTGATTGACAGCCTTCTCGTACCATCTCAGTTCCCCTCTCCTGGACTCCACAAGCCATCCAAAGCCCTGTTTGCTTCTCTCTTTCATTGCTTTTTGTTGTTTTTAATGCCGTGAATATGGGTGTTTTGCCTGCGCATACGCTTGTGTAGCACACACATGCTTAGTGTCTATGGCGGCCAGAAGTGGGAATTGGATCCCCTAGAACTAGAGTTACAGGTGGTTGTGAGCCGCCATGTGGGTCCTGGGAATTGAAACCTAGGTCCCTGGGAGAGCAGTCAGTGCTCTTAACTGTGGAGCCATCTCTCCAGCCCTTCTTCCAGGGGCCTTTTGCTGCACCCTTCAGCTCTGAGAGCCCTGAAATCCCTGACTGGAGCTGGTAGAAGATGCCACCTTTTCTCTTTGTCACAGAGCACAAGGGTTGGGAACATGGCTTTGTTCAACAGACTTAACAGATATTATGAACTTCAGAGTGCTACTTGAGTCCCTGGGGGTAAGCTTCCTCCCAGGCAACACAGGGTTAATAATAATACAGGCTGATTGTGAGGGTTACAGCTAAGAGTCAAGGGCTCATTTATCTCCAGGTAAGGTCACAGGAAGTGCTCCCCAAGTGAGGCCCACAGGCTCGCTTGCCTTGATGTGACTTTCTCTCTATGGGGACCTCTGTCCAGGTGCCTCTGGGCTCCATGCCCCCTCCTCTTTATGGGTTCTCATACTGGTTCATATTTAGCTGATGCAGTACAGCAGTTGTGATGCTGGCTATAGGTTTGATCTGTGTTTGTGGCTCAGTGGTAGTAGTGCTTGCCTAGCATGCATAAGGCCCTGGGTTCAATTCCCAACAGTGAAATAGCTTGGGAAGATTCTGGGACCCAGGGCCCTCAATCACACTCTAGTAAAATCTGATGAATTCACTGATTCACAGAGAGAAGGATAGCCCTTTCCAACATGCCATTTTAAAAACTTTTTAAAAAGATTTATTTATTATATGTAAGTGCACTGTAGCTGTCTTCAGACACTGTCTCTTCTCTCTCTGGCCTCACTTGCTCTGGCACCGCTCACTGTAGCCGTCTTCAGTGAGGGCATCAGATCTCATTATGGATGGTTATGAGCCACCATGTGGTTGTTGAGATTTGAACTCAGGACCTTCGGAAGAGCAGTCAGTGCTCTTAACCACTGAGCCATCTCTCCAGCCCCTTTTAAAAACTTTTTATTGCTTCTTTGTGAGTTTCACATCATGCACCCCAATCCTACTCATTTCCCCATTCCCTCATATCTGTGTTCCACCCTTGCAACCTCTTTCCCCGAATAAAAAACAAACCAAAACCCAAAGATATTCCATCATGGAGGCTGTGGTGTGGCACAGAGGTCATGAGTGGGAGAGCCAACCCCTGCCTTTTAATCAATGATAAACATGGCCCTTTGGGTACCAAGAAGTCAAAAGCATACCTGTGGGTTGCAGGAGCCAGAGGTAGACATGAATTCTCAGTGTCTCTCGTGGCTGACTTCACTGGAAACAATCCTGGTTATCCGGGTAAATCTCTGAAATCATTTTATATAGATGTGTAATGTGTGTATCAGTGTGTGTGCCATTGTGTGTGTCATTGCGTTTACCACATGCACGAGTGTGAGATCCAGAAGTCTTCCCCTGTCACTCTCTACCTTGTTTTTTTTAGAGTGGGTCTCTTACTGAACCTGGGCTGGCTGAACAAACAAAATCCGTGCTGAGATTATAGACGTGTGCAGACAGGCCTAGCTTTTTGTGTGGGTGCCAGGGACCCAAACTCGAGTCTTCATGCTTTCACAGTGGGTGCTTTAAACACTGAGCTGTCTTCTAGCCCCGTAATTATTTTCTGGTGAAAACCTTTGACAGAGCAGTGCTTCTCAACCTTCCTAATGCTGAGACTCTTTAATATAGTTTCCCATGTGGTGGTGACCCCCGACCATAAGATTATTTCATTGTTACTTCATAGCTGTTGTCAGATATGTGACCCCCAAAGAGGTCGAAACCCACAGGTTGAGACCTGCTGGTCTGGGTAGAGCTGCCTGAACCCGTCTTACTGCAGACTGGAACTGGCAGGATGTTGGCATAGCCACTTTGGCCCCCAGTCAGCTCTTGGTAAAACTTTTTACTTTCATTTGGAGACAAGATCTTGCCATGTTATCTAGCCTAGACTTCCTGTGCTCAAGGCTGGGAGTGCAGAAAGAGTTGGACGTGTACAAGACCCTGGGGTAAAATCCTCAGGCCAGAACAAAGCAGAATGTTACCTCCTGGGAGTAAAGAATCCTGCCTCCGATTCTGAGGCAGCCAAGACTATGGGCTTGTCATTATTTGCAATGACTCCAACCTAGGACCTTGGGCAAGTACTCTACTCACTGGGCTAGATCTCCAGTGCTGTAGGACTTTATTTTTGTTTGAGATGGTCTCATATAGCCCAGGCTGGCTCCAAATTTGTTACATAGTAGAAGGTAGCCTTGAATTCAATTTTTTTCTCTCATTATTGTGGGGGTTGGGCATCCGTGTATCACACGCATGTGGAGGCCAGAGGGCAACTTTGTAGAGTCCAGTTCTCAGCTTCCACCTTTCCAAGACCACAGGGGAGGAAAGAGTTTGCTCCAAGTTACACTTTCAGGTCACGGTCCATCACTGAGGGAAGTCAGGGCAGGAACTCAAGGCAGGAACCTAAAGGCAGGAGCTGAAGCAAAGGCCACGGAAGGATTCTGCTTACTGCCTTGTTCCCCATACCTTCTTCGCCTGCATTAAGAAACCACCAGACCTACCTAATCAAGAAAATGCTCCAGAGACATGCCCACAGGCCAGACAGACAGAGGCAATTCCTCAGCTGAGGCTCCTTCTTCCCAGGTGATTCTAGTGTATGTCTCATGGATTTAAACTAACCAGCACAGGTGGGTACCAAGGACAGATCTCGGGTTGTCAGACTTGTGTGGCAAACCCTTTATTCCCTGAACTATCTGGTTGGCCCTCACCTTGAACTTCTCATTCTCCTGCCTCTACATCCCAGGTCGTACCACCATACTCGGTTTATACTACTTAGTTTTACAGTTTTAAAGCACGTGTTTACTAAATGTGATGGGTAGCCAGTCTGTGTGTATATGTCTGTGAACCACATGCATGCCTGGTACCTGCAGAGGCCGGCAGAGAACATCAAGTCCTCTGAGCAAGTAGCTAGTGTCCTTAACCACTGGGCTATCCCTCAAGCCCCTATACATTTTATTTTCAAGCATGCCTTGTGTCCTCCTCCGTGCTTCTCAGTACCATGGACAAATCTTCTCCAAACCTTAAAAGTCAGTTAAAAACCAAGGGCCAATTTTTCTGTGCAGCTGGGGCCTCCATGTGCAGCCAGCGGGTTCCATGTTTGAACACAAGCACTTGAAACTTTGGATGTTATTTAGACCACAGAGC
This sequence comes from Uromys caudimaculatus, assembly GCA_028551405.1. Lineage (NCBI taxonomy): Eukaryota > Metazoa > Chordata > Mammalia > Rodentia > Muridae > Uromys > Uromys caudimaculatus. The sequence continues at coordinate 15,614,538 of CM052710.1, read as the reverse complement.
TACTGTCAACTTCAGTAGCTTGTCTAGGATCTACTAACAAGCAAAGATATTCTTCATCTTCATCTCTGGTCTTGGGTCTTGGCGGCTTGGTTGGACCCTCTTATTTCCAGGAGTTATGTCACGTTGTTTAAATAGGATATGCCAGAGGAATGGGTCAAGATTTTAGGTAGTCCAGACCAGTCTTCCTAAAAACTCCAGTGCTCCCATGATTCATCTCCAGGCTGCAGTGCCTTATCCAGAGCCCCCAGGAGAGAGTCAGGCTGGGAAGCAGGAGCCTGGGTCTTGAAGGCAGGAAGAATTTTGTCTGTTCAATCTAAATTTTGTTTATATATTATAATACTGTGATGAACCCATCATTCAAACAAATATTTTTTCTAAGCATTATTTATTTAGGGCTGGAGAGTTGGCTTAGCAGTTAAGAACCCTTGTTGCTTTGGCAGAGGACCAGGGTTTGAGTGTTCTCACGGAGGCTTACGTCTGTCTATATAATTCCTTGTTCTGACCTCAGGAGGCACCAGGCACTCACGTGGTGCATTTACATGCATGCAGGCAAAGCACTCATACATATAGTAAGGAAAAGTTATCAGCTCAGGACCCCCAAGACCAAGTTCTCAGCACGAAGGAGATGTATTTGCCCCAGAGGGCCAGAGGGCAGGAAATAGACAAGGATAAGAGACAGAGGAGGAGGTCTCCGAGAAGGGGGAGGGAACAAGGGAGAAGGGGGAGGGGGATTTGTACCCAGGGACAAAGGATAGCCTCTGGATAGAGAGGAGACAGAGGCTCAGCACATAGGAAATGGTGGTTTAGAAAGGTGAAAGGAGAAACCCCGCGTTAGGATGAGGTGTTTAATTTTAATCTGGCATGTTAATTAGGAGCCAAAAGGGGCTTTTGATTTCTGGTATTAAATACTTTGATAGCTGGACCTTGGTAGTCAGCCTCAGGAGGAGGAAGTGGCCAAATAAGGGACTAGACCTTGCTGGCTGGCTTTAGGATGTAATCTAATGGCCTTTTAGCAAGGCAGAGGGAATGGGGGAGAAGGGCAAGGCCTGCCAGAGCCATGCTTACTATACTCATCTGGCCAGAGTCCCTTCACACACACAAGTAAAATAAATCTAAGTAATTAAAACCAATAAATCATGGGCTCATTGTGGTGTTCTCTCTCTGTCTCTGTCTCTCTGTCTCTGTCTCCCCCCCCACCTTTATAATCCAGACTGTCCTCGCCTATTCCCTTCTGATCCTCCTGCCCCTCCCTCCTGAATGCTGGGCTCACAGACAGGCTTAACCACACATCATGTATGTGGTGCTGAGGACACACCCATGGTTCGTGCACGCAAGGCAATGTCTCTCTTCATTTTACCTTTTTCTTATTCTTCCTTTTTCTGTCCTGTCCCCTATTTCTGAGGACATTTCGGGGAGCACAAGTATCCCAACCAGGCTGTCACACTCCCACATTGCAAGCATGCAATTCAATGCATCTGAGCAATTTGTCCCCTTCTGTGTCTGTCGGCACATAACCACTCTGACACCTTCTCACATCCAGTTTCTGTTTCCTTTTCATTTCCTGAGGACCACAGATCTGCCTTCTGCCCTGTAGCTTTGCCTTCTCTAGAAATTGCATATAGGTGGAATCACAGACTGAAGTCTTTAGGATGTAGCTTCAGCTCAGTGCACATTTTCGCATGGTACTTTCTGCTTTCCGCCATTTTTTTTTTTTTTGAAAGCCTACTTTTGTCTTTGTTTCTTTCTCTAGATTTTTGAGACTAGGTCTTTCTATATAGCCGAGGGTGGCCTCCAATTTATAAGCCCCCTGCCCCAGTGCTGAGATTGCAGGAGTGTACCACCAGGCTTGGCTAGAGACTTCTCCTTCATGCCTTCTGCCACATAACACTTCTCCTGCAGCCCAGCTCTGATCTTTTTAATCACCCTAAGTTTTGTCGGTCTTTGATTACTGAGTCCATACCCACAGCTGATCCTAAGTGGGACCCCCTTGCCCCAGCCCATAGGAGCCTGAGATGTGTCAGACTCTGGTGGTGCGCAGCAAGCGGAGACGTGACGAGCGGGGTGGGAGGTGGGCTGGGACTCAGGACTGTCAGCCTGGGAGGAAACACACACAGCAAATGGGAGAATAAAGTCAGTTTACTGAATGCATGACTCCACTCCACTCAGGGTGGGCTGAGGCCTGAACACAGGGCCTCAGCACTGGGAGCCCAGGCTGCTGGGCTGAGGGGCAGCAGCGGGGCAGCACACTGGGGACTCAGCTGTTTTGCCTGTGCTGGCTGGGATGGTCCCTGTGGCTGCCCATAGATACTCAAGCCAGACCCTCAGGAGTGGCATGGGTGAAAATGGTAACTGGGAACACATTGGCTTCAGTTTCAGTAAAGAGGAGGAAAGAAGGGAGGCACAGGGGGGGCACAGAAAGGGCTTCTGGGTGGAGAGGTCTCTGCTGCACTCCGCGACCAGCTCCCTTGCTAGATGACTCGGCCTGGGTAAACGCTGCTTTCGTTACCGTCTCCCGACTCGGAACCTAGAAAGCAAGACCATCTCTCAGGCTGCAGGGCCACAGCAGATGGGGCACGGCTCCACTGCCATTCTTTCTCCCACTCTGGCCTGGGGAACAGACACTTTAATCTGAGGCTGGGGACTGCCCCGCACTAGGGCTCCAGCTGGGCCAGGGGCAGCTGGACTGCAGGCTGCTCTAGGAATCTATTTCAAATGCCTGTCTGGTGAGAAAGTTTGCAGGCTGGATAGTTGGTAGAACCCTTGTCTTCTCTCAGAATGATGTTCCAAGTTAACTCTACTGCATGGTGGTGACAGAGAGCAGGGCGGGGTGGCACTGGGGTGGCAGAAGGGCCCAAGCACAACAGAAGGAACAGGAGAGGGGTCCTTATTCTTGGAGAAACTCTTGTTCTCGAGGCTTCTTTTTTTCTTGGTTTGAGGAAATGTTCTCAGACTATGTAGAAACACGTTATCACAGTAGAAGAAGTGCAGGGAAGTGGAACAAATGAGCCCTGGCCCTTCACACCCAGACCCTCTCAGCTCTGCTTCTGTCTCAAGGATGCCCCAGCTTTCTCAGTTCCCTCATCCACAGAGTACCTACCCTGAAGGCTGGGAGCATACCGGAGCTGGCCCTCCTACTTGCCTGGGTTCACTCATCACCTGTATGCATATCAACAGGCCATGAGCCCTCTTCCTGGCCTTAGTTTTGGCTATGATGATGGTCATCTGTGCCACCTGGGAAGCAGCTGTCAGAGAAGCTGTGTGGAGAGCCCTGTCACAGGTTGGCTCACACATCTAAGGATCTGCCTGAGGTGGCCTCTCCTCAATGTTACTGATGGGGGTCTTTTGTTTAGAGGATGGCGCCCAGGAAGAAGGCTGACTTGGGCACCACAGGGCCACAGACAGCTCGCACCCTTTGTGCCACCCTCTGTGCCCTGATGTTTTGTCCTTTCCCGATGTTTACCTGGACTGAACTGAGATGGCAGGTCACAGCTGTGACTCGGTGCTGGCAGGCCATATTAACCAAATGCGGCCAACCAGGTGAGTCATGCCAGACTGAAGGGACCAAAGAGGAAGAATGTGGCCCAGGGGGAGGGCTGGCTTCTCCTGGCTCTACTTCTGATGCTACGATGCCAGCCGAGATTCCTTTCTAAGCATCCCCTAGGGAATGCTCTTACACTCTCCCAGGGAGAGCAGCCTCTTGTGATGTAGGTTTAGAAGCTAATGCTGCCCTTCCGGTTTGAACCTGTGCTTCGACCCATGGTCTGGGGAAGCCCCCGCGGGCTGCAGGATACAACGGTCTCACGGGGCACTAGGGGGCGCCCCTGCCCAGCAGAACGCTCTCGGACGCGCCCGGCGCCGCCAGTTCCGAACCGGGTAGCGCTGCGGGCTCTCAGAGGCGGGGCGGGGCCAGGGCGATAGGACCCTCTGCAGGTCTCCCAATTGGGGACCTAGCCCTGCAATCTGTCACGTCCCGGTAGGATCAGGAGGCTCTCACCGAAGCCACGCTGAGAACCCGTGCGCGGACGCCTGGCCGAGGTGCGGTCCCTGGGAAGTGGTGCGTGCAGGCAGCGACACAATGGTCTTTTAGACACCTTCCTGCCGTTTTCTGGGCTGCACCCAGGTAGCAAGGCCGAGGTCTGGGGGCGACTGCGCGGCAGCCCTGAGATCTGGTTCAGTTGGCATGGACCCCACATCACGCAGGAATTGGGGTTCCAGGAGCTCCTTTTGTATAAAGAAGGGCCTTCCCCATCTCTGAGCACCGCGAGCCTGGCTCCAGAGGACTGCGTGCCCTGAATAGCAAACTGACTTCCCTAGGGTTGCAGTCTTGGCCCCACCCTGGGGAGCTCTGGACTGGTGCAGTGTCTCTTCTGGTCAGGTATTTATTTGGGGGCAGGGATGAGGGAGGGGTCCACAAAGCATCCCTGCAATGGGCTGCATCAACCTTGCCTGTGGGCTGTGCATGAAAGACACATTCCAGAGCCCCACCCCACCGCTGGAGTGCAGTCTGTGGGAGGGCCCAGGAATCTGTGTTTAGGGTAAGTTCTGGAGATTGTTGATGCCAGCGTGGGAATCACTCTCTAAGGCTTGCAGGGCAGGGCAGGGCAGACTTTTGTAAATTGTCTCCTTGAAGAACCCAGGGAGACCCAGTTGTCACATCCTTCCAATTCCCCGCGACACTTATTCTCTCAGTGGATAGTCTTCCTTAAAGGCTTGCCTCTGAGCCCTCTGCTTTAATTAGGCTCATCTTCTCCAGGGGGAATTTCTATGGAATAAGAAACCCCTTTGAAGGAGGCTGGAGACCTGTTGGCTTTGTTCAACCTCTGAATCCAACAGACCCACTTGATGTGCTTAATGGCATCAAAATCAATCAAAACACTTGCTTGTCAAAGGAACGTTCTCTTTGGTAATGGCTAACCAGACTGCTTTTAGGATCTGGGAAGGAAAATCCCAGGCAGGATCCTGGCAGGAAAAACAAAAAAACAAAACAAAAAAACCCAACCAACCCTCCATCAAGGGCTAGATGCCAGAGGATCCTAACAAGGAAAGCACTCTCTTTCGCCTAGTTGACCCTTTCCCTTGGTTTCAGGATGAATTAAAAAATCTTATCTGCTCCACATCCAGCCGTCTTGATTGATTTTCAGCTAAGCCTAACGTTTCCCAAGCTTTGTGGGGTTATTTTTGCCTCTGGGTGGTGGTCATTACTTCCTTCCAGGGTATTAGGTTCAACACAGGAATAGAAAAGGAGCAACCTTAGAGGGGGTAGGACAGGATGGACCCCCAAACCTACTTTCATTTTCTTCCGGTCTGGGTTGTGGGTAATTTCTTGACAACTACGAGAGAGAAGACAATGAGACATTAATTGTTTTTACAATGCAACTATGCGCAGATGTATAACTCCCTGGCTTCAGAATGTCCTAGAACTCCCTGTGATTCGCCAAGGTGCTCAGGATCAGGGCTGCTTTTCTGCACCAATGAAGATCAGCTTGTCCCAAGGACAGTGCAGCGATAACCCGGTCACCTTTGCTGTTTTGGGGCTTCTATATTTGGCAGTGTGAACAGACTTGCTTCCTTTCAGCAATTGATCTGAATAGCAGAATCCCTTTCTTATGGTCCTGGCACAATTTACTGGCTGCGGGGAGGGAGCCTGTGCTAATTGGCCACTTGCCTCACCACTGGCTTTTAAACAATCGCTTGTATTCTCTGCTCGGCAGGAAGCTGTGGCCTCATCCAGGCCCTGGGCTCTCTTTGTTCTGACTTTATGGCATTTTATGCCACAATAAGAAATGCTGTGTACTCCGTGGGAGCCCATTGTGCCAGGCTGCAAGGATGTGGGCCCTGTTGCAGAGGGCTTGGTGCTATTTCCCTAGGAAGAACAGGGACTTTGTGACAGGCTGAAGACAAAACAAGGGGTGCTGGACAATGTCACTAGACAATGTCACTGGTCAACTCCCTGGCCTGGGTGGAGGCACCTCTTGTCCACTTTTCTGTGCTCAACGAGGGACAGGGGAAGGATGGGATTTTGTTTAGAATAGCAGGCCCTGGTTACTTGTGGATTATGTATACATCAGAACTGTACTAACCTCTGATGCCTATGCTCTGGGCAGCCCAGGCCACCTCACTCTGCCCCAAGATTCTGTGGCAGGTGCTCATAAATAGACATCTGACCAATCTTCTCATGTCATTGAATCCCTGTCCTGGTGAGCAGAGATCCTTTTCCAACACTGGGTCAAACCTGGGCTTTCCATGTTTGGGTAGATTCGACTCCTTGAGGCAAGAGGCTCTGTTTTTGTAGTGATAGTTGTAAACAGGGAGGGTCTGCAGGAATGGACCGCGGCACCCTATCTGCCTAAGAGGCGGGCCATGTGCTCTCTGACCTCTGGTACTACCCTGGCAGAGGACAAAGGGAGGGCACTCTCTCCTGAAGACACCAGTGATCAGAGACAAGAATTAGACCAGGAGGAAGGCCATGCTGGAGGTTCTGGGGGAGCTGACCCCAATGGAGTGTCCTGTGTAGGTGTGAAAGGGAAATCCACTTAACTTCACCATCCAGACCAGACTGTGCCCAGACTCTAGGGTAAGCTAGGCTGCATGAACCAAGGCTGCCGGGGTCCTGTGGTCCCTGGAGATGCTCCTGCCACAGGCACCTGAGGAAGGGCCGGCTTTCTGCTGGGCACCTTCAGTGCTTCCTCCAGTCTGTCCTCTGTGCACATAGACACACACACACACACACACACACACACACACACACACACACAACAACTTAAGCACGAAGCGGGGGAGGGAGGAAGAGAATATTATCATCACCCATGCTCTCTGCTGAGCCCCTCATCTCTTTATGCCACTGTAACAGCCACACAGCTGGTTTCTTCCAGCCTACCCTCCAGGTGTCTCCTGCACTTATCACTCAAATACCAGGATGTCAGTCACAGGCTGGAAACTGTCCAGGAGCCTCCGGAGCCAGCCCTCAGCCTTTCAGCCCTGCACCCTGCCTGCACCTCAGGCTCACTTCCTGCCAGCCCCTGCTACACAGCGTCTTGACATCCTCTGGCTGTGCAGGCTTCCATCTCTCCATGCCGTGTGTCTTCTGCGTGGGATATACCTTCTCAGCCCACCCATCCCAGTCTGTCTGCCACCATCTTTGAGATTCAGGCTAAGCATCATCTCCTTTGCATTTCAGCTGACAAAAGCCATGGCAGCAACATTGCCAAGGCAACAGGGACTGAGGGCAAAGGGCACACCCTGCTGGGTCAAAGGCCAGGCTTTCCCAGGACAGGAGACCCTGACTCCTGACTGGAGATCTGCCCTGGGGAAGTGTGTAGAGGTGGAGGATGAGAACCCCTCATTTCATCTCCTCATCTGTTTCAGTCTTTCTATCACAACACAAGCAGGTTTGCAGTCCCTTGGGTTACACACGAGCGTTCTCAATTAATTAACTTATTAAATGATTTGTTTTATTTTTGTGTGTGTGTGTGTGTGTGTGTGAGCGCGCGCGCACATGCGCGCGCATATGAATGCAGGTGCCCTTGGAAGCCAGAAGAGGGTGTCAGATCTCCTGGGGCTGGAGTGACAGGTGACTGTGAGCTGCCCAAAGTGGATGCTGATAACCAATTTAATCCTCTGCAAGAGTTGTACTCTATCTTAATGGCCGAGCCATCTCTCCGGCCCCATGTGCTCTCTCTGTAGATGCTGGCTTAGCCCCTTATAGGCAGCACTTGTCTTCATTATTTCTGTATTCCCAGAATATCATTTAGAACCCAGCACGCAGTAGGTTCACAGGATAAATGAGTATACCTTGAATTCTCTCTACAGATGTGTACTGTCCTTTCTCTAAAGTGAAACTCAAGACTTGCTACCAGAAAGAAATAGATTCTGATTCAGAATTCCTTGGACTGTGAAGTCCAACTGAGCATTTATTACATGTCAGACATTTTCCGGGCACCAGAGAACCATGGTTCTATGCCCGAGTTGATAAAGAATAACCACATACCTCACCGTAGCTTTCTTTGGCACCCAGTGTCCCTAGAATATATAGTACCCAGTGCATGGTTTGCAGTCAAACATGGGTAGCCCTGTGTCTAAATGAGACAAGTTTAGAAGGCCTGGCTTATCTTCATATAGCACAGAAACTGTCTGCTGCTGGGACCACTGGAAACCCAGCAAGGCCCAGCTACAGAAGATGTGCTATTGATTTCACAGTCTCTGTGTGCTCACTGGACCAGTGGGCTCTCCAGTTATTATTTTGTTTTAACTGTTAATGCCTAGGTAAGATGTTAAGGCCTAGGTAACTGTTACCCGGCCGGCCTGCCATGTTTTCAGTTACTAATATATAAGGAATCTTTCTCCTATGTTGTTTCTGCTGTCACTAGGACACTTTCTTATGCCCAAGCTGATTACACAGTCTGCTATGTTCTGTGCCCTTGGAAACCAATCACGAGAGAAGTCAGTAGAACTGCTTTGTATAGTTACCCACAATAAGCTTGGACCCGAACCAACCACCCAGAAGCACTTCCTGCACCTGTGTATAAGCTTTTATGGTATTTGATTTTATAAGCTGCCCCTGGGATGGACCCCAACATAAGAGAGGAGAGACACCTGCACCAATATAAGAAGCTATTTGGAATAAGACTTCCATTTTGAGTAGGGGTTGAGTAAAGCTTAAGTTTCCAAGACCTCCCTGGGGACTGACATCCTACTCGGAAGAAAGTATGTGGGTAACTGACATCCTGGTTGGCAAGTTAGGACATGAGTGTTAGACAAGGCAAATCCCCTGCCACAGTTGAGTACCCCAACCAATGGGAGCAGGATAAGTATACAACAAAGACATGTTCCTAAGGAAACCCCCGATCCCTAAATCCTGATTGGTGGAATAACTTGGCACAGATGTTGGTGGATTTTAGGCTTAAAAACCCTGTAGGATTTTTTTTTTTTTTTTTTTTTTTTTTTTTTGGTTTTTCGAGACAGGGTTTCTCTGTGTAGCCCTGGCTGTCCTGGAACTCACTCTGTAGACCAGGCTGGCCTCGAACTCAGAAATCCGCCTGCCTCTGCCTCCCAAGTGCTGGGATTAAAGGCATGCACCACCACTGCCCGGCTCCCTGTAGGATCTTAACTTAGCTCCTGAGCCTGAATTGTGGCCCTGATTGACCAGTCCTGGGGTGTTTGCACAAACTATCCATGTGAGACTAAGGTTGGTATTCATGTGGTTTGTGAGGCAACTCCTGGACCCCAACATTATAGATAAATGGATTTTTGTTTCTCAACTTGACCTTAAGCTCCTCAAAGAAAAGGAGGCATCATGGTATCATATCAGGTCCTACCAGTTGCTTTCTTTGATTGAGTTCCATCTGTGAGAGTTAGTTCCCATTGCTGGCTTGATTGCATTAAGAGACACCTAGGGTGTTAATGAGGCTCACCACGGGTGTGTCTGTGAGGGAGGAAGACCCACCCTGCATGTGAATGGAGCCATCCCATGGGCTGCTGTCCAGGACTAAATGAAGAATAAAAGGAGTCAGGCTTGGTGACACACCTTTACTCCCAGAACTTAGAGAGGGGAGGCAGACAGATCTGTAAGGTCATAAGCCAGCCTGGCTGGTCTACATATCGAGTTCCAGGCCAGCTGGGGAGACACAAGAAAGCTCTTGCCTCAAGACAAACAAACAAACAAAAACCCAACAAACAACAAAATGTTAAAAGAGAAAAGCCAGAATTCATCTCTCTATGCTTTCTAATCTGCTGAGATGTGAGTGGGTTTTCTCATGATCCTGGCCCCATAGACAAGCTGGTCTCCCCACCACGAGCTTCCTGTTATGTTGGCTATATAGCCCCTCAAACTATGTGCCAAAATACATCCTTCCTTCAGTTGCCATCTGTCTATCTTTACTTTTTCCAGGTATTTTATCACACTGACAAGAAAGTGACCAATCCTACCGCCTCAGCCTCTGGAGCGGCACAGTGAGTGCTTCATTGAGGAAGTGACAGTCACCACCCTTGCGAGCCTGTATCACAGGGTCTCGTCATGAGACACAGGCAAGACGCCTGCTATGGAGAACTTCTCCAGTCCTGCTAGCAAAGGAGTGAGGTGTCTCTTCTGACTCAGTCCATCTCCTTTGCCAACGGCTATCTACTCCAGTTCCAGGATTTGACACTCTCTACTGGCTTCCTGCTTTCATGTGGATGTTTCTTTTTTAAAAGATTGAAGTGTGTGTGTGTGTGTGTGTGTGTGTGTGTGTGTGTGTGTGTGTGTGTGTATGCGCATGTGAGTGTAGTGACTAGGAAGGCCAGAAGAGGGCGTGGGCCTCCTAGTGCTGGAGTTAGGCTATTGTGAGCCCCGATGTGAGTCTCCTGCAGCAGCAGCACAACTCTGAACCGATGAGCCGTCTCTCCAGCCCCCATGGAAGCCTCTTCGCTGGCTATTTATAACCAGTTACTGCTTCATGCTTGGAGTGGGTGAGATGTGTTTCAAGGTTTCCCAAGTTAAATGTGAGCTGGTGGTGAGAAGCCGGTTCCTTCTGGTTCCCAGCTTGCCTCTGACACAGTGTATTCCTCTTCCAGAACGATTTGTCAGAAGTTTCCTGAGACGCAATGCTGTAGGGCCTTGGTTTCATCCATGAGACCGTAGTCTGTCTGTGCAGGTTTGTTTTGTAGCCTCACTGGTTGATGTTGCTTCTGTTTGCTGGCCATCTGTGACCCACATCAACCCAGATGCTTTGGAGTTCAATGTGTAATAAAACCTTTACATAATAAATTCTTTAAAAGATATGGGATTATGAAAATGAAGGCACAGAAATGTTGACAAAAGACCACTTCCTGCTTCCGGTACTTTTCCTTTTCCTTTCTAAAAAAAAATTCCTGTGAAGAATTTATGTCACCATTAAAACCCTGGGAGGTTGAGGAAGTGCAGGCCTGGGTCTCAGAGAGGGAGACTCCTCCAAGGACAGGTTGGCAGAAACCCAGCCTGGTTTTTTTTTTTTTTTCATTGAACACTCAGGGTCTGAGGAAAAAATTTAACCCAGGAAAAAGTTGAAATGGGCCTACAATTCCTGTGACCAATGGAAAATACTAAATCCAGCATTTTCTCTTTTGGAGACAGGGTTTCACATTCTAGGCCAGCCTTGAAATTGCTTTGTAACCTGAGGATGACCTTGAACTTCTGCTCCTCCTGCCTCAGTCTCCTAAATGCTGGAATAGGTCGACAGGCCTGGCTTGTGTGGTTCTGGGGATCAAACCCATAGTTGCACGCGTAGTACTCAAGCACTACCAACTGAGCTGCATCCAATGTGCAACTGTGCTGTTTTGCTTTTGAAATAAGACTTTACTGTGTAGACCAGGCTGGCCTTGAATCCATCTGCCTCTGCCTCCCCAGGGTGGGGATTAAAGGCCCTGAATCCAGTGCTTTTAATAGAATGGTTCCATGCAGCTCACAGTGGTCCACGTAGCTGCGGTTGTCTAGAAAGGCCCAAGCATGGCTGCTCTCCAGCCTACAGGGGGCGATGGTGCTGGAAGATGTCTGCAGTCCACTTGAGGAGAAAGGGGGAGGGGGAAGCAGAGGTGGGAGGAAGAGACGGATAAAGAAGAAAGCAAGAGAAAGCAGGGTTTGGGGCTGGATGCAGATGACAGATGACTTCCAGCACCACCAGTGGCTTGACCACTGCCATGCTGGCTAATCCTCCTGCCATACCCCAACACGAGCAGACACCAGGACAAAGCCTCATGGTGCATCCTGGGAGTCCCAACACTGGCAGTGCGGCCAGCCGCTAGCATGGCTGGGCTCCTCTGATGAAGACGTTCCCACGGCCTCGAGATGCTAAGACTTCAAAGGTTCATCTACTGGCTTAAGTCCACTTCTCCCTTCATCCCATGTGGTTCCTTCTGGACCCACTCCCTTGTTAAAGGATAGCCATTCCAGTGCATACATGGTCACTTGTCAAACAGGCGCCACTATCAACACCTTTACTTCCCGGCTTGCCTTCAGGGATGGACACACACACAGGGACATAGACACACAGACACACAGACACACACACACACACACACACACACACAGACAGACAGACAGACAGACACACACACACACACACACACACACACACACATATTGTACCCTATGGTCCAAAATACATTGGCAGAGCTGATATCTCAGAGTGTGACCACTCACAAGCTCTCAGTGTGCAACACTCTGCTTCTGTTTGCTTGAGCAGAGCATGCATACCCTCACGGGGCACAGATACACTTAACAATAGCATTCTTGCACACCTCTATTTGGGGGGCAGGTCACCCTAGAGACTCTTCCACTTACATGACCACTGATGACCACTTAATAACTATTTGCATTTGACACTAAGGAGTCCTGTGATTATACCTGCCTTCAGCCACTTCAGGTCACGGCACATACGCTTAGTGGCTACTAAAATCTTAGACCTAACTGAGTGACAATCCCTGTTATGTTGGCTATACAGTCCCTTGAGGACTTCAAGAGATTACACGTCTAGGAAACAGCCTCACACGGTGTCCTGGGCGCAGCTTGCTCCTTGGGAGCGGGACTTACCCTCTCTCTGGAAGCCCGCCTGTAGTTGAGGGTCATGAGTTCTGCAAACCTCTGTTCATACAGGTGGAGCAGCAGCACCAGGTACAAGCCTGAGTTCATCAGCTCGCTCTGCGCCTGCATGTGGAAGACAAAGTCCAGAAGCTATCGCCAAAATATCCACGAGCTCAGCCACGGGGTGGAAGGTAACAAGTGTAGAGGAAGCAAGAAGCAGGGCTGGGGGGTGGGGAGCCCAAGTCCAGAGGAAGGTCTGCCTTCTGAGTTGGAGGAGACCCAGCCCTTCCTGCAGTTCTCTGTCACCCGGGGAGGAGGCTCCAAAAGTTCCATTTGCCAGGCTGAATCCTATCCCGTGGACCTTTGAGAGACTTCACTGAACCCTGTGCTGTGTATTGCTGCTGGGACCTGATTCCCCCATGTCAGAGAATGAGCCCTGGTCACAAACAGCGACAGCAGAGGCCAATCTGAGAGACTGGTTGACTGCGTGCGACATTGGTGGAAGATGTTTTTGATGGCAGGTGGCAGGAGGGTGTTAATGAAACACGTGCAAGCATGTGTGTGTGCGTGTGTGTGCGCGTGTGCATGTTTGTGTGTGTGTGCATGTGTGCGTGTGTGTGTGTGTGTGTGTGTGTGTGTGTGTGTGTGTGTATGTGGGGGGGGAGAGGGGGGGGCAAAATTCTCTCCTGGCTGGTGTGGCTAGTGTATACTGGTAGGTGTTTGTTTTGCTTTTTTTTTTTTTTTTTTGGTTTTTCGAGACAGGGTTTCTCTGTGTTGCCCTGGCTGTCCTGGAACTCACTCTGTAGACCAGGCTGGCCTCGAACTCAGAAATCTGCCTGCCTCTGCCTCCCAAGTGCTGGGATTAAAGGCATGCACCACCACTGCCCGGCTGCTTTGTTTTGCATTTTACAAAATGTATTTATTCCTTGAGTATTTTATACATGTATAAAATATATATATAAAATATCCACCCCCAGTCTCCTACTAATCCTCTCAGACCCTTCTCCAAACCCCCTTCCCAACTTTATGTCCCTCTCTTATTTCTTATCTTTATAACCCTCTGAGTCCAATTAGCTCTACTTATATGTGCATGGGTCTGTGGCCATCCGCTGGAGCACGCGACCTCTCCCAGGGACCACACTCCTGAACAAAACCGACTTTCCTGGATCAGCGACCAGCTGCCGATAGTTCCTATGCTGGGGTAGGGTCTGATGAGCCCTTCCCCGACCCTTACCAGTATTTGGGATTGTCACAGACCTTACACGCAGGCTGGGAAGATGGTGAGGCGGAGAGCCAGATTAGACAGAAACAGTTTGGACATTATATTTTCTCTTTTCTCTCCTGTCTTTTTCTCTGTGTGTCTCTGTCTCTCTGTGCCTCTCTGTGCCTCCCCCCCCCCGTGTGTGTGTGTGTGTGTGTGTGTGTGTGTAACTGCTAGTGTCTTGGTCAGGAAGGCTCTCAGAAGGTCCTTTACAATCCTGCCGCATGGGTGCACTTTATTTTCCTAGATCTTCCTTTGCCTAGAGAACAGGCTCTGGACCTCGGTTCTGTGTAGTTCTTCATGGACTTAGCGATGACCTCACCTCACCCAGGCCCCCTCCCACCTGCTCGTCCAGTCCTGTTTGCCTCCCTTAAGAGGGTACCTCACTAGGGTCTCGGCTGGTGCTGGGAACCTCAGGGCCTTTGCTCAGCCTTTCTTTGGCCTGTTGTTTTCATGCATATATTCTGAATATCGCTCGTCTCTCAGCCTAGCATTGTCTGTAACTTTGTTATAGTTTTCAGTGGCGTCACTTCCTGTGGGAGCCTTCCTGTGGGAGCCTCATTTGTCCTAGGCATTTACTCTCTGGCTCTTAAATACTTGTCTGTTTCATACTCCGAATCTTGTACTTGCAAATGCGTCTGCCATTTGTCGGCAAGCAGGTTGTGTTTTCTTCTTCCTGGCGCTTGAAGCAGGAGCTGCAATTCGAGGGCTGGACACCCAGCCCAGTGGCTCTGTAGTTCCTCGGTTGTGCTCCAGGGCCCTTCCCTACTCATTCCTCCCTGGAGCACTAGCAAGGACTCACCTCTGCAAGGGGATGAGGGGGTTGGGACACCCTATCGTCCCCATCTGTCCTCCCACCAAATCCCATGGGTGGTGCTGGTTCAGGATAGGTCAGCCTGTGCTCAGAGAGTCACTCAGCCGCAGGGGACGAAATCCTCTGCTGAGGTCAGGACCCCTTACAGTGTCCTTGGGAAGGGTCAGAACTGTTGACAGTGCACAGGTTAGCAAAGCACAGACTTGACGGGGGGGGGGGGCTCCTTGGGCAGTTCTTCTTCCTGTAGCTGCAGAGCTGCTGTGCTGGCCATCCCCCTGTTCCCGGTTGATCAAGGGCAGCTAAGGAAGCTAGAGCAGAATCCGAGTCTCCTAGGACCAAGTGGCTGCCAGGAAAGACTCAGAAGCTGAGCAGGGATCAATGTGTCCTTCCTTGTGTATTTGGCTATGTCCGGTTCTTGGTGTGACAAGTGGCCTCAAGGTTACTGTGCAAGGCCTCTGTACTGTCTGTCTTTCAGGACTGAAACTCACTATCCAGAAGACTTAGACTCCTATTTTTAGCCTTTGATTGTGTGTGTGTGTGCATGCGTGTGAGCAAGCATGAGCAAGCACATGTGCTCTTCTGACTTCTACCCCAAACAGGCATCTAGCTTTTTTTATCAACATTTTCCATTTTATCCATATCCAGCTTCCAAAGTCACCTCCTCCAGGAAGCCTTCCTAGTGTGTCAAACCTTACCTCTCTCTCTGTCAGAGGGTTTTCTCTCTTTGTTGGGCTCTGGTGTAGGACTTTTGGAGCAGACTCTGTGACATAAAATGGCAAAGCAACCAACTACAAAATGGTGTGGACTGGTTGAATTTGTCAAAGCATTCAGGAAAGTCATTTACTTTTTATAGCTCAATGAGACCTGGAGGCACACAGATGGGAAAATACCCACTAATGTTTTCTGCAGATAATTTGAAAAGTCACTTCTAGTAGATTGGCCTCTTCTCTGTTCTGTGGGTGGGAACCTGTCACTCAAGCCATAAATATCTTCTGCATAATGAGCGGCTGACTCCGGCTCTGCTGACCAATCAGAGAGTGTGTTAGCATGCATCCACGGCAGCGGATTGTTCCCAGGGAGAGTTATTCACTGGTGCCACCCTTGCCCTGATCTGGGTCACTCTGCCTCTCATGTGGAGTTCCTTGTCACCAGCTTTCAGAATGGGGTGGGGCCGCTAGGGTGAGATGGCACGGGGCACTGTGGACCCAACCTCTGACAGCCTCTCTGTCTAGTATCCATTACCTCCCCCCCCACCCCCGGCTCCTATCACGTGGTTTCTTTAAAATTAACTAAATACTGTATGTGTGCATGCACATGTGTGCATGGTGTGTGTGTGTGTGTGCGTGTGTGTGTGTGAACATGTGTGCGCATCCTGGAATGCAAGTAGAGGTCAGAGGAACGCTCTGTGGAGTCAGGTCGCCTCTTCCACTGTTTTCATGGCTCCTGGGGTGGAACTGAGGTAGCCGGGCTTGAGAGACAAGCACCTTTATTAGAGCAGCCGTGCAGGCTGCCCTTCCTTTAACAGTCATTGTGGTCAAAAGATTGGCTCAGATGGGAAGTGTCAGCATCCAGATCACACAGGGTGGAAGCTGACAGCCTGGCTCCGGGTTTTATGAGAAGCCCCAGGATCTTAAAGGTGATTAGGTGCCTGCATGCATCTCAGGACATCTGTCCTTGGCTGAGATGAGGCAAGGTCAGGCCTGAGCTTCAGAGAAGTGATGGGCAGAGGCCACCAAGACCCTCAGTGCCAGAGCAAACATGTCAGGGGCGCATCTCTGGGAGGCAATGGGTGTGGTGTCTAAAGTGAGATGGGCGGCCCAGGGCCATCGACACTGCGCCTTTAGGTAGACAATTTTAACTGTGCAGTGTGAGGGGGACTCCAATCCATAACAGGGGACAGGTAACCTCTGTTCTGCCTGTTTCCTGCGGGCATTATGTAAATTGAGCTAACACAGGTGGCCTTGATAGTTTGCAAAACAAATACATCCTGCAGGAGGCTAGGGCTAAAAGTGGGGTTTCAAGAACACTGTGCCTGAGGTCTGTGGACAACCCTTTTGCACCTGGACTCCTGGGGTCTGGCCCAGTGCCTGGGGCACAGTGTGTACTCAGTAAACATACACACAGGTGAACCAAGGGTAAAACCTCGGCTTTTCCACAGCGCTTTCTCTGACAACCCCGCCCCATGCAATACCGCTCACTTGTATTCTTCATTAGAGCAGTCTTGTTGGTCTTGGGTACTCTAGTATATCCCAGCACTGTGTGAGACACACAGTAGGTGCTCAATAAAAGCTTTGAAATAGCTAACCCTTTATAGTGTGGATTTTTTCCCACAGTTGAAAACAAATGCCATCTGTCCCCATCTCAGGCCGATGGAAATTCTGGAGTTACACCTGGCCATAAGCATTTGAACAGGGGAAAGACTTGCAACTAAAAGGTTACAAGCTGTCATCTGGGTGTCAAGGGGGTGTGTGTGTGTGGTTTTGTTGTTGCTGTTGTTTATGTAAAACAGAGACTGTGTAGCTCATGCTGGTCTCAAACCTGCTATGTAGCCGTCAAAATCTTTGCAGAAAAAGGCCTGTGTGCAGGCTAATGACGTAAGAGTCAAATTAAGTTCCCTCTAAGGGAGACTTTTGGGTTAACAATGATTTTTATACTTTTAAAATTATGTTCTTCACAATTGTGGTTATTAATTTTGGGGGGGAAGGATGTATTTTAAGGGAGGGTAGCTTTAAGTTATAATGGTAATGCTGGGCAAAATTTATGTGACAAATATTTATTAACTGCTTATTTTATAATGACAAATATTACTGCCTCTAGAGCAGAGCCATGCATTAGTATACACATCGAGGCACGAATGCAAACCACATATGCCATTTGAAAAATTATAGCAGCCACACGAGAGTTTAAAAAACCAGTGAAATTAATATGAACAAGGTATTTTATTAACCCAGTATATCTGAAACATCATTTCAATGTATAATTATAGCTATATGTTGCTTAAGCCCAGGGACACATTCTGGGAAATGTGTTGCTAGGTGATTTAGTTGTGGGACCGACCATCAGAGTGTCCTTACACAGGCCTCGATGGTACAGCCTGCTATACTTGGAGGACCGACCATCGGAGTGTCCTTACACAGGCCTCGATGGTACAGCCTGCTATACTTGGAGGCCTCGTGGTAGGAAGCACACACACGCGCAAGTCCAGTGTTTGGGGAGAGGGTGTTAAGCTGCCTGAGGGGTTATACTCCAAAATTATCAACGTGACCTTTATTTATTTATTCATTCATTTACTCACGCATTGGAGTGTGTGTATGGGAGTGTGTGCCGTAGAGCACAGGAGAAGGGCAGAGACTAGGGGGTCCTGGAGAGTGAACTCAGGTTGTCAGACTTGTGCTGCAAGCACTTTTACCTAGTGAGACATCTTGCTGGCCCGAGTGTGAGTTTTATTTTTGGTGTTCATTCTTTCAGAAACTCTCCATTTTGCTCCCAGTGTTGATGAAAACACCACTGGGTACAGATTTCTAGGCTGGTGGGCTTTTAAAGTATTTCCTTCCACCCTTACATGGTTCCTGAGATGTTGGTATATGTCTTATCTTTGCATTTAAGGATTTTATATTGATTCATGTGTATAAGTGTTTTGCCTGTGTGTGTGTATGTGCGCTACATACATGAAGTACCCATGGAGGTCTGAGGAGTAAGTGTGAGCCCCTGAATGGAGCTGGACAGTTAGGAGACACCACATGGGTGCTGGGAACTGAACCTGGGACCTCTGAAAGAGCAGAGTTAGCCCAAGGCTCTTCTGTGAAACCAACCCTCCCTTGCTGTACTGCGTATGTCAGAGGTTTGGTCCCCTGTTGGGAGGTGGTGAAGCCTTTAGGAAGGGGGACCTAGAGGAGGTCCTTAGCCATATGTGCTCTTGAAGGAGAACGCTGAGTGTCTTCTTTCTCCTTCTGCTTCTTAACTCCTAAGGTGAGCAGTTTGCTTCACTACAGTTCTGTAGAGTGCTGCTCTCACCAGAGGCCCAAAGTAATGGGGCTCAACCTTAGACCTTAGTCTCCAGAGCCAGGAACCAAAACAGAGCTTTGGGTAACACTCTGGCTGTGAAGGATGAAGTGGAAACCTTGTCTGGGGAGTGAAGTAGAAATTTTAAGGGTTCTTTGGAAAAACGGTTGGATGGTGTTTTGCTGGGGCAAACATGTGAAGAACATTTTGTTAAAGTGGACACAGGCGTGAAAGGCTCAGGCCGACTCGTGAAGGGACGTTTCCCTGAAGCAGACACAGGAGAGAGGATGCTCTGCTAAAGCAAGCACGTGAAAGGACACGTGATGATTCTTTGCTAACTACACGCATGGATTGGTCCGCCTTACATTGCATAGTTGAGCTCCATTTGTCAGAATGCCATAGAGAGAAAGGCACCAAAAAACTTGTGGTGGTGTGCTGTGGTTTCTTGCTGCTTCCTCAGACCCAGGCTGATTGGATGCACGTGCTGAGGCCAGGCACGTGGAGGACACATGATGTCTGGAGGGTATAAATAGGACTCCACGGCGTGACGGAGACAGAGCTTGGCTTGCCAGCTGGCTGTGCAACGCTTGTGGGTCTCACATCTTCGATGATTTTCGCGTCCCTGAGAGAGGCACAGCTGAGAATTTCTCCATGTTCCTCCAGGTCCCTCCTGCTGACTTGAGCCTGCAGTCTCTTCTGCTAGGTCGTGTCACTGCTATTGCTAACCTGACTCTACCGGACTGGACTGCTGGTGTATCCATGAAATGTTTGCCGCTGCTGACCTGTGAACTGAACTGCCGATTTCCAGACAACACAGATGGGAGTTGCTCCAAAGAACCTTTCTAAACAGGTCCACTTCCCTTCCCCCTGCCCCGTATCCTTTCTTTCCCACTACCTCTGGTGGGTGGTGGGCTACAAGGGAGGTTAAATGTTTCAGAACCACCATTAAATAAGGTTTGAAAAAAATTAAAGTTACAGGGGAGAGAACAGGGTGAGGAAGTAAAGGCCAGGTCAGAGTACACAGGAGTCTCTGCTACCTTCACGGCCAGCAGAGTGACTGGCCTCAGGAGGCAAAAAGGCTGCTCAGATCCACACACTTCGGTAGCCAGTGCTGCTTCAAACTTCGGGAGTCTGACCCAATTGGTTTATTTTAGGCATATTTAAGCATAGCACAATTTGGTGGAAACTTTTCTGCTGATAATTAATTCTGCGTTAACACAATAAAGCATATGTATATCTCCCGGAGGAACAAAGTAAGCTAAGGACAGACCGGACTTGAATCCATTGAAATGCTCCGTAAAGTCCATAAAGATAGGATCCATAGATTGAGACAAACAAGGGTCTGGTGCAGAAAAGTCTCCAGTCACACCAGCCTAGAAAACACATCCGCTCCAGCCTACTGGGTGAATGACAGGTACTGCATTCCTTCCCTTGAGGGACCAACCCTGTGTGCGAACACTGCAGGTCCCTCTAGTGCTCATCTAAAGACTTCTGTGATTCCTACAAGGACATGTGCGAATATGACCAAAGTATAGTCATGTGTGTATGGAAATGTTTCTTTCTGAAATTTTTAAATTTTATATGTATGAGTGTGACTGTCTGTGTACCCCCACGTACACCTGCTATCTGTAGAGGCCAGAAGAGGGCATCAGACCTCCTAGGACCAGAGTTACAGATGGTTGTGAGCTGCCATGTGGGTACTGGGAATCGAACCTGGGTTCTCTTCCAGAGCAGCCAGTGTTCTTAACCACTGTGTCATCTTTTCATCCTAAAATTGTTTCTTATGCTAAGTAAAAACTCAAATAACTTGAAAATCCACACGAAGCTGGGAAGCTAATCTGACCCCGTTGTTTAAAGGGTCCTTGGGAGGGGAGAGGCTTAGATGAGGACATCCAGATGAAGGCTGTGACTGTGTCCTGGTTGGACTTAAAAGTCTTATAAGTCTTGGGTGGACTTATAAGAAGGAGCGAGATCAGAACACAGATGCACACATGTGCACACAGATGCCCACTATCTGTCATTTTTCATGTGATACTGTGTTCTGCTTCAGGAATCTGCCAGCAAGCAAACTATCGCCAGGTATGGGCCCTTGAACCTAAGAATGTGATCTACATAATTAACCTCTCTCTCTCTTCTCTCTCTCTCTCTCTCTCTCTCTCTCTCTCTCTCTCTCTCTCTCTCTCTCTCTGTGTGTGTGTGTGTGTGTGTGTGTTTGTGTGTACTCAGCATGGACAGCCACTACCCCTGTAGCCCTCAACCTGTTTTCTTAATAAAGTTGCCTAGCCTCATACATGTTATAGTATTGAAAAATGGATGAAGGAAGTGTCTTAGTCAGGGTTTCTATTGCTGTGATGAAACACCATGGGCAAAAGGCAAGATGAGGAGGAAAGGGTTTATTTGGCTTACACTTCTAGATCACAGTCCATTGTGGAGGAAGTCATGACAGGAGCTCAAACTGGGCAGGAACCTGGAGGCAGGAGCTGATGCAGAGGCCCTGGAAGAGTGCTGCTTGCTGACTTGTTCATCGTGGTTTGCTCAGCCTCCTTTCTTATAGAACTCAGGACTATCAACCAAGAGTCGATGTCACCCACAGTGGGCTGGGGCCTCCCCATTTAATCACTGATTAAGAAAATGTCGCACAGCTGGATCTTATGGAGACATGTACTCAATTGAGGTTCCCCTCCTTTCAGATAACTCAGGCATGTATCAAGTTGACATGTTACTATCCAGGACGGGAAGTATAAATTTAATATAAAATTATATAATATTTTGCTTTTTAATCAGGTACTTGATTTAGTGTGTATTTATTACATACAACATGTATTGATTAGAACTAGCCACCTTTTCATTAGCCACATGTGACTTGTTGCTTCTCTATTGGAGAGTGTAGTTCTAAATAAGAGATTGTTTGCCTGAGAATTAAGTGATTAACTTTTGCCTTGGGCATAAATCACCTTCCCACCTGAGGTTAATTAACTTTTTCACATTTTCAGCAATGTAATCCAAATGCCCCAGGAGAGTTTTCTCCACTTATCCCATTCCCCAGGTCCCTGGGTGTTAAAAAGCCCACAGTAAGCATTTACTTCATGCTTATTAGCCTTAGGTAATGCTGGTCCTCATTACCCAGGTTACTTGATATTTAAGTTGGGGGACCATTTCCTCTAAGACCTTACGTTTGTTTTTTGTTGTTATTAAATAACTTCAGCAAATTTGGACACAGGCCCTGCCTAGACTTTCTTGCTGTATCTATAGGTTCAGTTGGCTTCCCCCTTATCTCCCTAATAGCAGGTGGATGTCAACCCAGGATGGCAAGACCTCTCAGTTCTCCAATTCTGGTTTAGTGGAACACCTTCTCAAAGAAGTGAGCCAAGTAGACTCAGATCTATATCACACTTGGGCTTCTTATAATCCATAGACCAGGGAGATCAAGTTGCTTTCTGCTTGAACTTTTAACCTACTTAGTTATTAACAATTTGTTTATTTTATTTTTGTGTATGAATGTGCCTGCATGTATGTACATGTGTGCCTGCATGTATGCATGTGTGTGTGTGCGTGTGTAACCACACATGCCAAAGTGTGCCCTGGGTTCCCCTGGAACTGAAGTTAACAGTTATGAACCACCATATGGGTACTGGGAACCCAACCAGACCCTCTTGAAGAGCAGCAAGTGCTCTCAACTGTTGAGCTCTCTCTCTAGATCCTCTGCCTACTCTACCTTGGGAGAAAGTGGCAGTGATGTGTCTTACCCGGGATTGCTGGTGCTTGTGGTAGAATTCGGTCATGTTGAAGTCATCTAGGTCGACCAGTAGGCCTTGCTTACACATCTCACAGGTCTTTACAGTGCCTAGATCTGCTCCTGGAATCAAGAGTAAGAGTCATATGTAAGAAGGAAGATCAGAAGTTCTCTCAACACACACGCAACCCTGAGACTGTTTGTGCCAGCACTTTGTACAGGTGCTATTTTGAGATTATTATGAATTCCAAGCTTCAGTGGTTTTCATTTGAAGTCAGTCATCTTCTGGAGAAAATGACCTTGATCCTGAGTTCTGAACATCCTTTTCCCTCTGTGGTCATTTATTATTTGAGCTTGAGGCAGGTGAAATCTCCATGACTTCTAAATAACAGGTCTTGTTTCTATCTAAATATGTAAACATAATGGTTCATAAAATTGAAATTGCTACACAGAAGTGAATTCTCTCTAACACAGGTCTGCAACAGGAGTGACTGTTGGATTTATAGTCCCCCTCACCCCTGCAGACCTAACATAGGTCTGCAATACATAAATCAGTACCAGATCCACAGCCATGCCTTCGGCTACCAGATTCACCTTTGCTCCCACCGGAGGAAAGGGAGCAAGGGCCCAGGTGTGGCTTCTAGTTACGATGGTATCTGAGGCCAGCAGGAGCCTGAAGTCAGGCTCATTTGGGAAAAGGAGTGGAAAGAAAGCTCACTGTGCTGCAGTACTTACGAAAACGAGACCAGTGCTCTCTTTCCCCAAGGCAGAAGCAGGCACTACAGAACCATTGCTGTCCTGTGGAAATGGGAGTACTGCACAGGTCCCCCAGTAGAGCTGCAGGGTTCAGTTTGGGTGTCTTACTAGAAAACATGTTATCTGCATCAATTTAGTGAGCAGGGCTTTGCAAGCTTATACCCAGTTCTAGGTTTCTACTGTGGATACAGAGAAATAATAAATCATAAGGACTATTACAGGGCAGGGTGGGAAGCTCATCTCCCTTTCTACATTTGTTTGCTTGTATCTTCTCTTCCTTCTTCCTTCTTCCTCTTCCTCCTCCTCCTCCTCCTCTTCCTCCTCCTCTTCTTCTTCCTCTTCCTCCTCCTCTTCTTCTTCTTCTCCTCTTCCTCCTCCTCCCCTCCCCCCCCGGACATCCCTGTGTCTTCCATTCTCAATCTGCTGAACCTACTCAAGCACTGAATAAGCATCATATGTAGCTTGCTTTCCCCTTTTTCTTTTTGGCCTGTGCTAAATGTTTAATTGGCTTGAATCTCTAGTAAGAGAAAGCCTTCTCTTGGCTGTCGTAGAATGCAGGTCCTTTAAGCGATGTGGCCACATGGTCATCAGATCAGTGTGCCTGCTTCTGAGAGTCCATCCCGACAGAGGGGGCCGGTGGTCTGCTGACAGCAAGCAATGGGGACGTCAGCGAACAGACCCTCACGGAATTTCCAGGCACCCCTCCCATTTGTATGCAGTTTTGTCCTAGATCCTAACATATACAGGTGGGGAGAGGTGAATCAAAGAGGGGTTCCATTTATGTGGCTATGGGTGAAGAATATGCAAGGCAACTGCTTTGTAGTCTCCTGCGATCCTGCCAATAACCCCTCATTCATGCGCTGTAAGTCCAATAAACGTACTGTTTCTCCAGGGTAAGCTTTGGTGGGATCATACTTTGGTTTGTTGTTGGGACCTTATGAAGAGATGCATTGTTGGTATTTCCCCAGGGAAGGAGTAGCTACAGCAATGGCAGTCACTAGTAATCCAAGTCTTCTCCCTCAAACGTCCCCTTCCCCAGTTTGAATTGCGTTCTTTGCTTGTAGACATGGACTTAAGTGTTTAAGGATTGACTCTCTCTTTCTTGAGGAAGGAGAGGTGCATCCATGGAAGGAGAATGTCAGTTAATAGGTGCACTGACTGGTTTGACACAAGCTGGAGCTATCCCAGAGAAAGGAGCCTCCCTTGAGGAAATGCCTCCATCAGACCCAGCTGTAAGGCGTTTTCTCATTGGGAAAGGGTGGGAGGGCCCATTGTGGGTGGTGCCATCCCTGGGCTGGTAGTCCTCAGTTCTGTAAGAAAGCAGACTGAGCAAGCCAGTAAGTAACATCCTGCTTCCTGACCTGCGTGAGTTCCAGTCCTGACTTCCTTTGGTGACAAACAGCAGTGTGGAAGTGTAAGCTGAATAAAACCCTTTCCTCCCTAACCTGCTTCTTGGTCATGATGTTTTATGCAGGAATAGAAATCCTGACTAAGATAGTATGATTACCTCGACGACATGGTAAAGGCAGACAGCTACAACCGTGGGGCAGGGTAATGCTCTAGACCTGCTATCCAGCCAGAGACCGACAGATAAGGATATGGAGGAGGACGGAATCAGGGCCTGGCTGAGGAGTGTTGATCCCAGGCAGGGTGGTCTGACGGACATAGTGGGGGTTTCCTACTTGGCCACCATACTGGAACCCTGTCAGTTAACTTTCCCCAGCCTAGATACTCTAGTTCCTTCCTCATTATGAAAGGCAAAGAAACCTATACTCTGCCAAGGACGCCACAGCCAACCTCCCATGTGTCTGTGCTGAGGTTGTCACTTCCTAGGGGACTCAAGAAGGAGCTTCACACCCAGCTACAACATCAGTCTGACAAAACTGCCATGTGTAAAGCTCTTTAATAGAGATCTAGAAAATCCTAATGACACTCTTCTTACCCGTCAGGCAAACCGGCAGAATTGCTTGGGCTCTTTTTTCAAGAAGGATTTTATTTATGAGAATGTGTATGCACACATGTGCGTGAGTACCTGCATGGGCTAGAAGGGGGCGGCAGATCCCCTGGAGCTGGAGTTACAGGTGGTTTATAAGCTGCCTGACGTAGGTGCTGGGAACAGAACTTGGGTCCTCTGCAAGAGTAGCAAGTACTGTGGAGTCATCTCCCCAGCTGCTGGTTGGATTCTTAGGTGACACCCCTTCTCACCACGAATGAAGTAGGCATCTGCGTGTCTTTGTGAGGGTCTCTCGTGATGGAGTAGCTACTAATTGGATAGGGCTGCTGTATGCTTGCTGAGGGTCTACTGGCCATCCATGTCTTCTGCATTCCTCCTCAGAGGTAAGCTTTGTGCAGGCCTCAAGCAGGAGACTTTGTTTCCAAGATTCTCTCAGATTTAAACACACACACACACACACACACACACACACACACACACACACACACACACCATTCACTTACCCTCACATCACAGCATTTATAAGCAAGAATCCTGGGCTTGGCCACGTTTCTCTGACGGTGAGCTTCTGATAAGGCGCCCAGGCCCACACTGTGGCATCTCAGATTAATTATATGCTGCCACACGCCCGCCGCCACAGGCTTGTGTCTCCCATCCCCACCTACCTGATGTTATTTTCACTTTCAGCCACTTTTTCAGGCATTCTTGGTGAACAAACTGCAGACTTCCCACACAGCCGCAAGGCTCCAGGAGGGGGTTGGCTGGGGAACCCCCAGCTATCTGACAGATTCGACACAAGTCTCCCTCCTCCTCCTCCGAGTCCTCCTCCAGGAGACTAAACAGAAAACAAGACCCGTGACCAGGAGTCCCCACGGATGTTGTTTCTACAAATCCTGTTTCCCGCGGTACTCATAGGAGAAGGAAGAAGGAACAATCCCCAGGCCTTGTCTGCCGGGGCTTCTGGGGCTTGCCCACCATTTCTTCTGACCCTGTACGGATTTCTCCAGATGGAGTTATTGATCCTTGATCCGCACATTCTTATAATAGCCTCCTATGCAGCCTCAGCTAAGTGTGAGCTCAGTGGGAGGGACCAGCACCTCTAATGAAGAGCTAAGGAGTGAGATGAGGATGTAACTCAGTGGGTGTTTGCCTAGCTTGTTGAAAAATCATAGCCTCAATTCCCATCAGTATAAGAGGTGGGGGAGGGGGTTGAGGGAAGAGGCCTAGAGCAAAGGCTGAGCCCTTCTCTCTGCCTTAGCCACCTTGAGGAAGCTGGCTCTGTGAGCTGGTAACCTCACAGGAGGTCATAGTCAGCTCCTGGGTTCAAAGCTGGCCCCTGAAGCCTTTGAATTATGTTCAGAAATGCAAATGAGGACAACAACAAAAATATCCCAGATCAGTTTCTATGGTGTATAAAATAAGAATATAAAAATACTAGACAGAAATAATTATGAACATTTGAGTGGTCTTTGCGTGGCAGCAAATGCAAAAGCTGTAAGGAATGATATCTCAGGTTCAGTTGGAGGTAACTTTAAATTTTCTGTGTTTGCGTGTGCGTGGTGTGCGTGGTGTGTGTGGTGTATGGTGTGTGTGTTTGCGTGGTGTGGTGTGTGTCTGTGTGTGTGTGTATATGCATGTGGAGACTAGGTGCTGATGTTGGGTGTCTTCCTCCACTGCTCTCCACCTTACTATAGTTATTTTTTTCTGAGTCAGGATCTCTCTGTGTAACTTGGCTGGCTTGGAACTCGCTACATAGACCAGTTGGGTCTCCAGCTCACGGAGACTGACTTACATCTCCCTCCCGAGTGCTGGGATGAGATGCATGTGCCACCATGCCGCGTTGTCCCATCTGTTTCACCTTCGTTTTTAAGACTGGGTCTCTTACTGAGCCTGGAGCTTACTAGACTGGCTGGCCAGCAAAGCCCAAGGAGTCTCCTGTCCTTGCCTGGAGTTTCTTGTGGATGTTGGAGATCCAACCTCAGACCCTCGGAAGACCACAGTAAGCACTGGACTGACTAAGATGTCTCCCCAGCACCTAGAAATTCCTTAACAAGCCATTTTACAATGCAGAGTATGACCCTTAGGCATGTGTGTTCCCTTTGATCACAGGTGTGTGTTTCTGGAAGCTCTTCTAGATAAAGCAAGTACGGTTATGTTCTGAAAGGAGACTCTATCGACAGGCAATGAACATTTAATATAAAACCAGCCATTCTTTAAAAATTGATATAATACTGTAAGATTTAAAACAGCATTAAAAATACAAGGTTTGAAATGAGAGGAATGGAAATGTTATTCACAGTCAAAACTATTTTCTACGTAGGAAATCCAAACAATCTACAGACAAAGTACTGTATGTACATAATAAGAGAGTTTAACAAAACACAGAGAAAATAAAAATTATAGTCAATTGCATTTTTGTACATGAGCCACAAAGAGTTAGAATTGAAAATACCATTCCAATAGCAAACAACAGCAAATAAAGAACTAGAGCTGAGGCAAAGGGCTTTTGTAAAGCGAATAATAGATGTGCACAAAGACACAAGAGCAGAGCAGAGCCATGCACATCAAGAATCAGGGTTTCCCAGTTGCCAGCATTGCCGGACCAGCACATGGGTTCAGTGTAATTCCAATGAAACAGCCCCGCCAGCAGACTCTGAGGTGTGTAGTCAAAGACGCTCTAAAGACCGTGGGGAGGAAGGCTGCTGCAGACACTAGGATGCTGTGACACCGGGTCAGGAAAGGCAAAGGAGATCAATGGAGCGGAACAGACTCTGGGTTTGCCCAGCATCTGTAGAGCATAGGATGCATGATGCCGGTGGCTGTGTAGACCAGCAGGGACAATCTCAGGACAACTACTTCACAAGGGGAAAAAATCCACAAAATGTCCAACATTTGGGAGGCAGAGGCTCGCAGATCCCTTACGCCTTGAGATCAGCCTGATCTACAGAGTGAGTTCCAGGCCAGCCAGGGTCGCTGGCCCTGTTATGTCAAAATAAATAAATCTTTATTTACAAACATTTCCTAAAATGGAAATTTTTTAAATATTAGGCTTTGTTATATACAGAAAAAGGGAGCACACGATAAAACAAATAATGAATGATAGATGCTTAATGCAGAGGCCATGTCGAGAAGCACTTGCATTTTAAAAGAAATGACATTGCGTCCAAAGATATCACTTTGGGATGGTTGGAGTCTAGACAACTGACCAGCATGTCTGAAGCTACATTTGGGCATTGGTGGTGACATGTGTTTGTGTGTGTGAGCTCTTTTGGTCTTAACCACGGATGGTCTTCTTGTAGCTTGTTTAACCATGAAAAGAAGACACAAAGAACTAGAAAGCTCTCAGCAGGGTAGGTGTGGAGCCACCTGTGATCCCAGAACTTGAGGGTGGGGGGAGCTGTGGCTAGCTAGACTAGCTGAAACTGGGGGGCTCTGCTTCAATGAGAGAACCCCCTCAATAAACAAAGTGGAGAATGACAGAATTCACCTGATGTCAAGTTCAGGTCTCTGCATGGTCATGCTCGCACATGCAGTTATGCACATATGCACACAGAGGCATGAATTGCATACACACTTGGACACACATGCATGTACACACATGTGTGCACACACACACACACACACACAAAGAGAAGCAAGCTCTTCTCTCTGAAGAGGATTGTCTATGCAGTCTGTTTTATTTCTCCCTTCTTTTTCCGTTTTCAATTCATTGTGGTGAAATTTTCCTGCTTGCAAATGGACATCAATAGGGTAATTAATGGCCTGGAGGAGCCGTACTGACATGTACAAAGAGGGCTCATGCTTCAAGAATCAATTTCCAGATCCTTAGGCCAAGATTTGGGCACAGTAAACACCCTATCATAAAAGAGATGGTAGAATTCTGACAGTGTTTAATGAAGGCTTTAAAAAGTATCCAGTTTCATAGCTGTGAAATATCCCAAACTCACCTCAGGAGGAAGGAAAGATCAAAGGAAAGGGCAACTCGGAAGAGGGTCTTGTTTTTCTCTCTCATGCATGAGAGGGAGCACACTTAACATGGAAGCAGTTGGTTACTGCAGCCCGGCCCTTCAGAGAACTGGGGTAACTATGGCAACTGTTTGGAAAGTTTAAATTCCAGAACTGTTGGTTGGATTTGCAGGAAGTCTCGGGAGAGAGAGCTGTGAACTTCAAGAGCTGAATGGTTCCTTCTCTGGGGAGTTAGCAACCTTTTCAGAAAATAAAATAAAATAAATCCCCAGCTAATTGCTGGGGAGAGGGAGAGCCCCTGCGCCACCAGGCATCCTTGTGTTCCTGGAAATTTGCCTCTTATTTTTATTTATTCATTTAAAAATATTCTCTTCCCCCCATACACAGCCCCCCCATTTGATAGTGTAAGTGCGGAGGTCAGAGGGCATGTGAGGAGAGTCATTCTCTCTCACTATGTGGGATGAACTGTTGGGGATGGAACTCAGCTCCTAAGACTGGCACCTTTACCCACTGAGCCACATGGCTGGCCCTTGTCTTTCTTTAAGTATTCAAGGAAAGAGACACGTTGGGGGATATACGGATGAAACTGAGTGGGATTGCCAAATTCTTCTTTGTCTATACACATCTTTTAAGGGTAACGACATAGGGATGATTTTCTCAAAATAATCAATCTCATTAACATGTCAGGGAAGAACATGGCTGTGATTTAAAGTTCCCACATTTCTCTAAAAAAAGCAATGGTTATCTCAGCACGGGGTGAGGGTGGGGGTGAAATAGGGGGGAGTGTATAGTTACAACAAATCCTTACCTTTCTTGCAATTTCCTGAGTTTCTCAGGGTCAGCCTTTATTTCTGTGGCCTTTTCATCCATGACACCAGAGACTCTAAGGCTGGTTCCGTTATCATTTTGATTTGCAAAATCAGACACCGCAAAGAAAGTAAAAGGTATATTTTCTTGCAGCGACCCAGGCATGTAGAAATGGCCTTGTAAATGTCTTCTTGTAGGAGAGCTGGGATTGTCCCCTATGGCCACACTGCCTTGTGGATTTGGTAGATCTGCCAGTAATGGAGGCTCCTGAGCCTGACTAGTTGACGCCATCTCCTCTGCTCCCTGGGCGTCGTCACTGGGGTTTTCAGCAGTGGCCAATGGGTTTCTGTTTCTGATAGGTGAGAGTGGCCGGCGCACATTGAACCTTAGGTTTTCCTCCAGGTCTGAGCTCGGGACTAGGATAGACGACATGGACAAGCTTGCTGGGATGTCATCTATCAGAGCAGAATGGAGCAGTGACCCATGAGCATTGTAAGACGGATTCATGGATGATCTTGGAGCTGCGGGTCTCCCAGAAAGTAAGCAGTCGAATGAGGTCCTAGAACCATTTAAGTAATGTTGCCAGTCTCTCTCGTAGTTGTGAACCGCGGACCTGTCTTCCACGGCACAACCGCTGGACACATCTTCGGCACTGACTTGGATGACACCATCAGATTTGGCATCCCCTGGCACAGGGGTCTTCTCATCGTGGTCTCCACTGGGGATCTCCTTAGCCAACTCCCTGGGTAGCCTGGTATCTTGGAGCATCCTTTGCCCAGGAGAAGGCTGCTTGGTTGCTGGCTCAGTGGCAATGGTTTTTCTTGGAGACCCAGCGTTGGGCTCACTCCATCTTAGAGAACTTCCTCTGAGATTTTCAGCATTTTCCTCCACATTTCTATTTTGAGCGGCTGAAGTCCCGAGAAAGCGGCTCCTTTTAGAGCTGGGAGGAGAGCGCATGCCAGCCAGCAGGAGCTCTTCCTCCATGTGGGTCTCCTCCTCCGTGTCATAGTTCTCTTGTTCATTGTTTAGTGATAATGCAGAATAAAAATCTTCGTCGTGGAACCGAAACGGTGCCCTTCTTGGTCCTACCACAGTGGCAGGGAGGAATGGAGGTTCCAAGGACTCATTCAGCACTTGAGAGCCATTCATTGGCTGGAAGGTCTGTGAGAGGGCAGTGTGGGGCTCGTTCTGGGGACGAGCACTCGGGTCTCCTTTTTTCTGTCTCTCAAGGGGTTTCCCAGCTGTTCTCATGAGTTGTGAGGATGAGGCTAAGTTTCTTCTCTCTCGAGCTGGCCTCTTTAGCTTAGTCTCATTTGCACACAGCAGGCTTTCTTGTTGGACAACTGGATCTGTGTTGAGAGAAGACAAATTCTGCTAAAAGCACCCATGGGAGAGAGCCCCTCTCTGCCAAGCATGATAGTCTACCAAAGGCCAACAACAACAACAACAAAATCCCTGGAGAAAGAAGAAAATTCATGCAGGCCTAGGGCAGGAGATACCAGAAGCATAGGAGGGAAACCCCATGGTGGGTTTCTCTTTACTGCCTCTGGATTCTCCTTTGTGAGGTTCACACTCACACCTGTGAGTTCAAATATGTGTGGGTTCACACCTGTGGCCCTCACACCTGTGAGTCTGCATGTGTTTAGGTTCACACCTGTGGGCCTCACACACCTGTGAGTTTACATGTAGGTGGCTGGGTTCACATCTGTGGCCCTCAGATTGGTTCTGGAGAAGGGGTAACCATGAAGTCACAGGTTCTTTCTGTAGGATCCAGTTCTAGGCTAGCTCAGCCAAGGATGGCTAAACCTCTCTGTGTTCAGCAGCACAGAAAGGCGGCAGTGTGGGAACGACTGCACAACACCAACTGTCCTTTCTCATCGAAATCCACCCCAAATGTACCAGGGACATCCCTACTTCACTCACTGTTTTTCAAAAACCTCAACAAAAGTACACTTTTGTTTTGATAGACTGGAAAGAAGGCTCTGGAAGCTAGTGCCCAGGCACGCGATGACTGTGATGAAGTTTTCTACTTAGTGTAAATAAAAGCTATAACATCTGGCATGAAAGTATCATCTCTTCTTTGCCATTTGCCTCTAGTAAATGAATAACATCTGGCTGCCCCAGAATGTCCACCTCAGGATTCTAAGGTGGAAGAGATAGAGAGAGAAGGGACTGTCAAGTGTTCAGTGAGCCAGAGGGTTTTTTTGGTTTTTCGAGACAGGGTTTCTCTGTGTAGCCCTGGCTGTCCTGGAACTCACTCTGTAAACCAGGCTGGCCTCGAACTCAGAAATCCACCTGCCTCTGCCTCCCAAGTGCTGGGATTAAAGGCATGCGCCACCACTGCCCGGCGAGTTTTTATCAGTGAAATCACTTATTCAAAATTTAACTTCGTAGGGCTGAGGGGATGGCTCAGCCCATAGAGTTGCCTGAGACCTGAGCTGGATCACAAGAACTCATGTAAAGTTGCCAGGGGTGGGGGTTTTTTGGATGGCACACACACTAATCCCAGACCTGTGGAAGAGCAGACAGGAGGATCCGTGGGGCTCACTGGTCAGCCAGTCTAGCCTAACTGGTTAGCTTCAGGCCACTTGGAGACCCTGTGTCTCAAGGGAGGTGGGTGATGTTCCTGACAGTGGCACCTAACCTTGTCCTCTGGCCTACACACACACACACACACACACACACACACACACACACACACACACTCTTGCATGCAAGCAAACACATATACATTAAAAAACTTTGCAATGTACAAATAATAAGTACAAATTATAAGTCACACTGATCAGTTAAACCACCTCAGCCCGTTCATCCAGGAAAGCCTTGCAGCCCTGTGAGCTAGATATTGTACCCACACCTTCTCATGGAGGTACTGAGGTTAAGGCAAGGTCACATGACTTGCCCAAGGTCAGAGTCCTAGTAAGTGAGTAAGTAAGTAGTTTGCATTTGAGCAGAGGCCTGCTATGGCTTTTGTTCTTTACCACCACCCTGGTCAATGCCTTAAAAACTTCTGCAGGCTTCGCAATTTTCTCACCAACACGAGAGCCGTTGAGATCTATTGGGATGCACGCATGTGGTAAGGGCTTTCACCCCATGTGGGTAAAAAATTGAAAGTGCTTCTGTGATTCCTCTTCTTATTCCCTACTGACATGGCCAACCCCCTCTGTGTCCCTCTCTGCTCTTCTGCAAATCTGATGAAGCTCTGCTGTCCTTATCACTTGCTTCGCCTGTTGAGTGGACGGGATGCCATGGGGCCCCAAAGGTTCTTGATAACAGCTCTGCTGGGGAAATGCAAATCCACTGAGCAGCCAGCTCAGCTGGGGCCAAGTCAATACTGCCTTTAATTGAGGTGCCTTGCAGGGGATCCGAAGCTGACTCTCTAACGTCCTAAGAGTCTCTAAGCTTCTTTTATTGCTAGCTGCATGGGACACTCAGCAGCACAGTGCGAATCTTTACCCATCAGCCCTTCCAGAAATCAGTTAAACTGTCCTACTGGGCCCCTCATGGGGTTTATAAACCCCCCCCCCAAGAGATGTGTCAACAATTCAAGGACACTTTGAACATTCGGCTGTCTCAACCGGAGTGGAACTTGGATGGCCCAACCAGCTGAGCACTGAGCTGATCCATGATTGGGAAACTAGTGCTCTGTGATATAACCAATTGAATTCTGGGGTGTGTGTGTGTGTGTGTGTGTGTGTGTGTGTGTGTGTGTGTGTGTGTGTAGAGGCCAACATTAGCTGCTGCTCACACTTTCTTTTATTTTTGGAGACGAAGTTTCTCGCTTGGCCTGGAAGTTAATGGTCAGGGAGCTTTAGGGATCTGTCTGTCATGGTTTCCCCAGCCCTGGGATTTAAAATATGCTCTGCCACACCTGTGCTTGTGTTTCTGTTTGTTTTGTTTGTTTTTGTCCCTCCTCCAGACGATATTGGGATTGAACTCAGGTCCTCACACTTTCCAACTGCCCTCCATCCCCCTAATTTTTAAAGACGAGATTTGACATGAAGTCAAAGCATAGGATCTTTTTGATCATTTCACAATTTGAATTTGAAAAGGACCCCCAAAATTAGTAAACCGTGCTGAGCCTGAGCCTTCTCTGTCTGAACACATCCATCCATAAGATGGCTGGTGAGGAGCTGCCCCGGAGCAAGCTTCCGTTGAGAGAGAGACTTGGATGGGAGGTTTCTGAAATACAGGATGCTGGGAACTCACAGGAACCCTGAGGTCATTTCACAGGAGCAGTGGAGCTGTCATGGTGTGACTCGGGCCTCTGGGGCAGAAGTCTCAGCTGTGTGCTGTGCTCCTGAGGCTTCCTTGGACATGTGTCACCACTATTCCTGGTCATCTTTAAAATTCAATCAGAGCTGGGTGTGTGTGTGTGTGTATGTGTGTGTGTGTGTGTGTGTGTGTGTGTGTGTGTGTGTGTGAGAGAGAGAGAGAGAGAGAGAGAGAGAGAGAGAGAGAGAGAGAGAGAGAGAGAGAAAGCGGGAGCAGACTTCAGTAGCTGTGGGCTGGGAATAAATACCCAATTGGTATGTCAGGGCTGTGCTATTCATAGCCCTGCCTTGTAGCTCTGAGGCCCTGCCTTGGCCCCAGCTGTGGGTTGAGCACCCGCTGCCTTCAGGAGGTCCAGGCTCATTGAGGCGAGATTGGAAGAAGTATCATCTGGCCTTAGGACTACGCCTTTGGTCTTAGGCTTCCTTGTGAACTTCACCAGCACTGCCCTGGATTCTAACAATATCCTCCTGCTCCCTGTTTGGTTATAAATGTGGTCCATGACCCTTGGAGAAAACACAGGAACTGTAGAAGATGAAATGGTCCCAGGTTCCCATAACCAAAAGCTCAGCTGGACATTGCTCAGGTGCTGGACTTCAAGGATGAGTTGAAACCTCAGAACCCCCAGGTTATCTTCACCCTGAAATAGTGCTGTGGCTCGGAGTTTGGACATTGATTAAAGTACCACAGGCCTCAAAACCCATTTTGTATTTCTCTTCCCATACCTACCTTCTCCCTGAGGACCAATGAACTTGTAACCCTTATCTAGAGGCATTGTTAAAAAAACAAACAAAAACAAAACAGCAAAAGTGGTTTACTGCTGTACGTACTAGTAGACACTCTGCTTTCTTTCCTTAAATAGTCCATTGCTGTTACTTTTCAAGAATACGGTCATAATGTAGTTTAAGGGTACGCTATATGAACATGTCATAATGTCTTCAACTTTTACTGCTGTGTATGTGTATATGCTGGTTGGTGTGTGTGTGTGTGTGTGTGTGTGTGTGTGTGTGTGTGTGTGTGTGTGTTTATTTGTACCTGTATCTATATCATCTGTCTTTGTGTGGGGTGGGGGAGGGTCCATGTGCATGAGTGTGCATGTGTACATGGAAGCCAGACGTTGATGTGCAATGTCTCCCTCATTTGTTCTCAATCTTATTTTTTAAAACAAAGTCTGTGGTGGTCTGAATGAGAATAGCCCCCATGGGCTCACATATTTGAATGTTTGTTTCCCAGTTGGTGGACAGTTTAGGAAGGATTAGGAGGTGTGTCACTATGGGTGGACTTTGATGTTTTAAAAGCCCACTCCAAGCCCAGTCTCACTCTCTTTCTGGCTGATTGCTTGTGCATCAGAATGTACGCTCTCAGCTACTGCTCCAGTGCCATGCTTGCCTGCTGCCATGCTCCCCAACCATGATGGTCATGGACTCCCCCTCTGAAACTATAAGCGAGCCCCCAATTAAGTGCTTTCTTTTATCCCCTGAGCCATCCCTTCAGTCCCTAAATGCTTTCTGTTATAAGTTGCCGTGGTCATGGTGTCTCAACACAGCAAAAGAACAATAACTAGGACTTCACTAGTTCAGCTAAAGTAGGTGGCCAGCATCTCCAGGGCCCTGCTTGTTTCTACAGCCCTCTCACCAGCACTGAGGTCACAGATGCCATTACACCTAGATTTTTATGTGTGTTCTGAGGGATAAAACTCAGGTCTTTCTGAGCCAGTTTCCCAGTGGTGTGTGTGTGTGTGTGTGTGTGTGTGTGTGTGTGTGTGTGTGTGTGTGTGTGTTGAAGTTTTTGTATCACAGACCACACTGTGGTGTTAGCCTTGCTCACTTTGACATGTCTTTATGAGACTAGATTGATGAGACTAGAATTGCAGGGTTGGAAGGTACAAACCACCCAGAGGCTTTTGACACTTTTTGCCAAATTCCTTTGCAGACAGTTTGCACCATACTTCCCTTCCAGGTGGGACAGGAAGGCATCTCTGTCATAGCAGGATCACCAGCCAACTGTGTCACCAGCATCTGGCACAACAGTGCCCAGGAAGTTAGTGTCACTTTCCACCAATATCAACCATTATTTTAGAACCTTAGCCAATTTGGTAGGCTGAAGTTAACTCACATGTGAACTTACATTTATGGAGGTTACGCTTACAATACGTCTATTAGTCACCCGGACGCCTATGAAGCTATGTTTTCCCTCTTCTCCCTTTCCCTTATGTGTTCACATGTGAAGTTTTTTAAAGCTTAATTTCTCACAGCCTCTGTATATTATCTTGGTCACATTTGTCCCAAATCTCCCCCCAGGACAATTCAAGTCACTGGCTCATACTCCAGAAAAAGAACAAAGGGCACACTAACTGGCGGATGATGAGGGTCCCACTATAACAGTTGGAACAAATCCCCAGTGGACCCTGACATAAAAGGAGACATGTCCTGGGTACTGATGGGGGCTTATACAAACTTTGGGTTTCGTGGATAGAGAACCTCATGTTTCAAATCACATCTTCAAATTCATTGGCGGCCATTGGAGAGATGGCAGGTAGACACTAGCAATCATTTTGTGCCTTATATATGACGGGTCTACTGTGTGTCCAGCACTGGTCTACGTTTTATTTCACTTAGTCATTGTGGTAATGCAGCAAAGCAGGATTCTTCATCTTTATTTTAAGGTGAGAAAGCTGGAGTTTTGGAGGGACCATGTGACCACCCAGGACCCCACTGTTCAGAGGAAGAGGAAATTAGAGTTTTCCAACTGCAGGCCGCTCTAAGGCTTATGCCCGTCCCTCCTGGAGACACTCTGTCCCAAGCCCTTAAGGCTAAGTTGCCATCACAGGCTCATGAGTTGCCGCCAGTTCCAAGCCATTCAAGTACCATGTTTAAATGGATCTCACTTAAACTGTCTTTGGTTGATAACAAGGTGTGGTGCCCGTGGTTTCTCTCATGGAAGGCTGGCTGTGTCATGCCATGGTCTCTGAGTCCTAAGGAGGCATCACTGCCGGAGAGGGTGATAGGCTTAGCTGCCAGCGTAGTGTGGGCCTTCGGATGCCAGCTCAGGCCTGAAACTCAGAGAGGAAGGCTTCACAAAGCCACTCCTTTGAAATGAAGCCAGCTTTCCCTTTGAAGCTAGTTCTTACACATTGAAGATCTTGCTGGTGTGGTTTGGTTGCCCTGGATCTCAGAGAAGAGCTCCCCAAGGGAGGTGAGCAGTTTGCCACCCATGGACATCAATCCTCCTTTCCTGGTGGGAGTGTGGGCACTATAGTCTGGTGGGACCTCCCCGAACTGTGGGCTGCATCTCTGCCTGAGTCCACTCAAGAGCAAGCAGTCATTCTCTTGGTGTAATGGGAGGGAGAGAAAAAATGATCAACTCCACCACTCCTTTTCCCAGCCTCTTTCGAGACTGCTATCAAATAGTTTACTTTTGAACCTTTCAAATATTTCGCTTAAAGGTAATTCTCCAACTCATAAAAGCAAAGATAGCTGAAAGTCACAGTATCCATAAGGTACCAGCACACGTCTGTCCTTCCCTGAGGGCCACCGTGGCAGCCACAGTCCTTACCTGCTCCCAGGACTCCTGATGCCTTTGTCGACAGCTGTGGTTTCTGCCTGCTTCTCTCCGAAGATGCTCTTGGGCTGTGCATTTCTGGGCTGACTGTCAATCTCCCCAGGTTTGGCCTCCTCTTCCTTGATAAAATCTTTGGTGCTTGTGCCGCTGAAAGGTGCAAAAGCTTTTCAATGACTTTTTCTTTTTTAAACAGACAAACACTTTCTGTATCAAAAAAATCATCAAAGAAGGTAGAAGGTGGTGGGAGTGCGGGCAGGTGGAGAGTCAGAGAAGGGAGGGGCTTGAACTCTGGTTTGACCCTTTGTAGCCATGAAAACTTGGGTACCGCTCTCCAAGGGTCAGCTCCCCTACCAGAAATACACAAATACCATGACTACTTCTCAAGGCTTCATAGACTCCATGATTCCTGCAGGGAGGGGTACAAGGAATTTTTCCTTTTATCGTTTAAAGAAAAAACCAAGATGTATGAGTATAGGTCTTTGTGGGGCCCAAGGAGGCCAGAAGAAGGTATCAGATGCCCTGGAACTGTGGTTACCGGTTGTGAGCCACTCGAGTGGGTGCTGGGAACCGAACTTGTGTCCTCTGAGAGATCATCAAGTGCTCTTAACAGCTGAGCCATCTCTCTAGCTCCTCTTTCCTTTTACTATAAAGTTTCTATCTTCCTACCCATGGGTGCTGATGCTGTTGAGGTGTTGGTGCACAATAGTTATACTCCCTCCGGTACTCACTAGGGCTTATATCAGTGTATCTCTGCCCCTTGCTGTATATTAGCATCAGACATGCCCTATGAGAAGGTTCCAAGCATCTGGGGACCTTTGTCCTTCTGCATGCCTACCTACTTCCGTGGAAGAGAGTGACCACTGTGGACCAAGTTCCCAGTGAACACTTTCTCGTAATTCTCATTTGGAACCAGGTTTCTGGTTGGCATGAATGGCTTCAAGTTGCTTCACATGCATTCAGCATCAGTGCACGTGAATGGAGGGAGAGTCTTTATTTTCGAAGCATCTCCACAAGTTCTTGGGTTCACAAGCCAGTTAAACCCTCAACATCTGCACTCCATCCCCCAAGAGAATTTTCCTGGCTTATCCCTGTTTTAAAGACTCAGATATTTCACAAATAGATGTAGCCAGGAGTCAGCACAGAGGTGAGGCTGGGACAGACTCTTGACTGGTGTGCAAGAGCCCAGGCTTTTCTGGCATGTGAAGACAACCAGATTTATGTTCCTGACTGTAGTCTGTGGTTGTGGGAATAGTTTCCACTCAGACTCAGGAAGGCATGAAAGTTCTCCTTGCTGTCCCGTGAAACTCAATTTAATCCAACAATCAGGCCAACTTATTTCTAGCCCCACTAGCCCCAGTGGGTTCTGTGCTTCATGACAGAGGACATTACTCCTTAGGAAACTCCCTGGAAGGAGAGAGATGGTGGCAGCACTGGGCCCACTTAGGGCAAATAGATGCCTGCTGTGTCTGTCTGTAGCTGGAGACAGTGGAGGAGAGAAGAAGCTCTCTAGAAAGGAGACTGTGTCCTTCAGAGAGCATAGGATGTGAGGAGATGTGATTTCCCTGAGAGGGGACGTGGGGAAGGATGGTGGGAGGGAGTGTCTGCTGCCCGTGGTAGTGTCTCAGCAGCCGGAGTTGTGTTGGTTGAAGCCAGAGGCTTCTCCCTCACCAGAGGCCTCGTCCCTCTTCCAAGCTCTTAGAGATCAAAATCTGCTTCACAACTCTCAGCCAACAGAGGCAGAAGTTGGGACATTCTTTTACAAAAGTTTATTTAGAACTGTATTTATTGTCATTAGTGTGTGTGTGTGTGTGTGTGTGTGTGTGTGTGTGTGTGTGTGTGTGTGTGTGTGTGTGTGTGTGATACATGTGGAGCTGGCGTGTGGAAGTCAGAGGACAACTTCACACAATGGACTCTCCCCTTGCCCCTTTATCTGGGTTCTGGGTATTGAACTCAAATTGTCAGGCTTGCACAGCAAATGTCTACCCACTGAGCCCTCCCGCTGGCCCAGACACTGGCCATATTCTTACACATTAAGAGACAGAACTGAAAGAAGGGTCAGGCCTGGGGGTCAGGCCAAGTGAGCAAGTTAGGACCCAGTCCAGAGGCCCTGTAGAGGTGTCATTGTAATCTCGGCAGAAGAGTCAGCCATCTTCCACATCCCGGGAGGTGAGATGTCTCACAGCCCTGATACCCACTCTTGCTCCATCCACACTGATATGGGGAGAGACCCTTCCTTCCACAGGGCCTTCCCTTCCTCTGCAGCCAGCACCAACCCAAGAATCTTCAAAGTCTGGTTTATGTCCACCAAGTGCTCTGACTCTACCTTTCCCAGTGCCTTTATTCCTGGTTTTTAATCATCTCTAATATTTTAGTGTTGGAAACTTTGTTAATTTTTTTCTCTTTCAGGAGACTGTAATTCCTTAAGGAAGCT
Source organism: Uromys caudimaculatus (assembly GCA_028551405.1). Classification (NCBI taxonomy): domain Eukaryota; kingdom Metazoa; phylum Chordata; class Mammalia; order Rodentia; family Muridae; genus Uromys; species Uromys caudimaculatus. The sequence continues at coordinate 15,574,449 of CM052710.1, read as the reverse complement.
GGTCTGTTAGCCAGCCCGCATGTTGCATGCCATGGTCCAGGAGTAATGATAATTGCCTAGAATGATTGACAGGGCTTAAGAAGGTGCCTTCAGCCCAAACTATGGGGAACTTTAAAATTAGAATTAATTTTTAAATTAAAATTTGATCTAAAAGTTACTTTTGACATTCAGAAAGCTGCTTTCTTTACTCAAAGCATTGGATCTCTGAAGTGATTTTCCAAACTCTTTTTTTTTTTAAATTGACTTTTCCACAAACTAAAGTAATAAAACTGAACATTTGGGGCAGGAGAGGTTGCTCAGTGGTTAGGGATACTAGCTGCTTCTGTGGAGGACCTGGGTTTGGTTCCCAGCGCCCACATTAGGAACCTCACAATCATGCTTAACTCCAGCTTCAGGGAATCAACACCCTTTTCTGGCCTTTATGGGCATCTGCATACACATAGTGTAGATAAACTCTGACACACACACACACACACACACACAAGACTGAACACCTAGACATTGTTTTGCCAGGCCTACTGGTGAAAAACCCACCCCTGTCAGTAGAGCCAGAATCCTGCTCCTTGACCTTTGGCAGCTTGAACCTTATTTTCTGCAGCTGTAAAATGGGATTGTTCTTATCTTGTTAGGTTATAGTAACAAACAGCAATAATATACATACATGGCCTGATTTGGTATCTGGCACCTATTAGCTATTAAAACTGACAGATGCTTCATTCTGAAAGCATATAGTACCACTAATAGTAATAAAGCAATAAAGTAAAAAAAAAAAAAAAAGTAATAAAGTCATTTCCACAAGAACGCCAAACTCATTTAATGGAGCTTTCTCCAGTTAATAATTTATGCAGAAGCTCTTCTTTCTAGGTAGCTCTTGTTGATTCTCTCCCACAAGCTTTCTTGTAAAAAAAAAAAAAAATCCAAAAGGCAAATAGCAAGTCCTTTTATCATGATTTGTTCAACAAATACCTCTGTGTCTTGGTTATATGATAATTTGAGGGTTCGAGAGGATGAGTAAGACATCTTGGTCACGACCTTCATGGCTACGATCTAATATGGCTGCACGGTGGGCCTTTGCCTTGCAAGTGCCCTTGAGATTCAGAAGAAAGCACTCATGGGAAATGTCTTCTCTGCCTATGTACTTAGTGGCAAAGGAGGTGGCCTCAATGATATAGTTTATGTACATAGATTTAAGAGTTCCAGATGCCATGTAGACCAGGTTTTTAATCTCTTCACCTATGTGAATAGCCTGTTGGGACCTTTCTAGGATGGGACCTCACCACGGCATGGTGCAAATATTAACCATGAAGGGGATCTAAGCCATACATAGCTCAGCTGGCAGACAAGCCTTCTACCTGATGGCAAAGTAAAAGATTTTTTTTTTGGCCAGGAAACTCTGTTATCTTGTCTGCCAATGGATTTAGAATTTTGTTCTGGACAATATACAGCCCATGACTTCTTCCAGGACCCAAGCCCATGAGCTTGGAAACCAAATAGCTGCTATAGAAAAGGCATCTGCCCTCCGTTCTTTTGATACTACCTGGGAGTTGTCACTGGTAGTTCATAATTTAATCAGGAAAGGGAAAAAAGTAGAAGTCTCATATTTATACAACCGAGAGTCAAGCCCATGCACCTTACACTGCCCAGCTCCTCCTGTCACCTGCTCTACACAGACCCAGTGCTTGACGGGCACGTTGAAAACAGCGAGAGAGAGGAAATATATTCCTGATCTCTGTCTCTCCTACTCCCACTTTCACTGCTATCCCGAGTGCCTGAGAGAGGCTGAGATTCCACCGCTCGATGCCTCTTTGGCAAGCTTATTGCTCCCTTTGGATCATGGAAGAATTACAGCTTTGCTGCAGGAGCCAGCGTTGCCTGGGTTTAATAGGCAGCTTTCTGTATAGCACAAATAATAGGTCGCGTCTATTTGCCTATTGGAGTGTGCTAGAAGTGTATGTTGTCTCACACACCCAGAGGAGATCTTAATTAAAGCCTAATTATGTGCCATAAATATGTTTTATTTTGGAACTCAGGAGGTGGGAATTTTCGATTTTAGGAAATGCAAAGCCTAATAAGAAGGCAGGAAAGGGAACCATAAATACCCACTGCGCCCTTTAATTTATCCCTCCTCAGCGTGGTCCTGGCTGGATTTTTCAGTTTCAGAACATATGCTTTCAGAACCACTGGCCTAGCATCACCCTTTCGGGATAGCCTTGGCCAAGGGTATCATCAGAGTCTGTTGGTTTGTGATGGTGATGTTTCAAAGAGTGTCCGACACAAGAGATCAGAAATAAAGAGGCATCTCCAGAGATGATGGGATTTTATTGGTTATCCACTCCTTTTTTTCCACCAGTAGATGGCCATCTCAAGGGAAGTGTCAGTGCGCTGTCTCCTCTTCCTGTTCCCCTGCACACCACACCCCCTAGGTGTTGCTCTGGCCTGCTCCTGTCCACCTGCCTTCTGCTGTCCCCCACTCCCTGACTATTTGTGCTGTGTGCCTCGCTAGGGGTGACTTACCACATGAGGTAAATTTTACTGGGCCTTCTGGGGCCCGGTAGGCACAGCACAGGGGTCTCGGCTGGAGTCGGTTGGGAGACAGGGAAGTAGCAGAGAGATGCTGGAGACCCCGGCAAGGGGGTTGGTGTGCCTGGGGGTGAGCTGGTAAAGGGGGGAAAGATGACAGGAGGGAGGGAAGTGGAAGGGGTCTGGGCCCCTTGGGAGGCTGGTGGAATTAGGGGCAGGAGGAGGCAGCAGTAATTGGTATTGGGCTGCTGGACGGGGGAGAAAGCAAAGACGGAGCAGTAAGGGGAATATTCAACACAGAACAGGGGCTGTTCGCTGTCACCTGCACGAAAGAAAGAAAGCAGTCAGGAAGCAGCATTCACGGGAAGAGGACATTTAAAAAAGTCTGTGGATGAATAAAAACTCCAAAAAAGGGGAGGGGGCTTTTGGGGTGGCGTGCTGTGTCCTAGGTGGACGTAGACCTGGCTCCTGCCCAGGGGGCATCTTGCTCAGCTTTGAGTCACACAGGAGTGAGCCCTTCAACGCAGCGTCACCTTCAAACCATTTCCAGGCAATAGTGTCATGCAGCCCAGCAGATGTAGGAAAGTGCTTCCCAGGCAAGCTCCTGAGAGCACCCTGAGGCAGCCGAGTGCAAGCTTCTGCTGTGTTTTCATCTCCCACCGCCAGCCAAAGGAGCTGTTCTGGCAGCAACAGATGGTGGCCTGCAGGGTCTCCCTTCCAGAGAGTTCTCTCCCTGGCTCTCCAGCTGCAACCCCACCCTGCCCTGGTACGAGGCTGCGGTCATACCCTACCCTGGCTTTCGGCTGCAGAAAGGAGAGAGAGAGAGATCCTGGTGGGTTCGTGGGGACAGAGAAGAACCACATGCTTGGGAGAAGGCAGGTGGACCAAAGAGGAATCCAGGGGAAATTAATGACTGCTCACTAGCCTCACACTCTACCTGCCAACCTCAGTGGAGGCAGAGTGCACCTGAAGGAGTCAGGATTTGGAGTGACTCCCTCATGCCTGCTACCTGCCAGCTAGGTCACCTTGATCAGTGGCTTACAGTCTCAGAACCAGTTTCCTCCTACATAGTATGAGGCAGGTGATGTATGCTGTCTGTAGCCTTGTTCCCCTCTAGATCGGCCCTATGAACACTGCACAGGATTGTTTTAGAAATAC
>CM052710.1:15562014-15570671 GCA_028551405.1 Uromys caudimaculatus | reverse complement strand
GCTCTTCCTGACATACAAATGCTGCTAGGGTTTGGATTAGAGCCCTCTAAAGGTCTGCCTGTTGGGCTAGAGAGATGGCTCAGTGGTTAAGAGCACTGACTGCTCTTCCAGAAGTTCTGAGTTCAATTCCCAGCAACCATGTGATGCCTCACAACCATCTGTAATGGGATCCGATGCCCTCTTCTGGTGTGTCTGAAGGGAGTGACAGTGTACTCACATACATAAAATAATAATTCTTCTTTTAAAAAAGGTCTGCCTGTTAATAGTTCATGGCTTAAGATGGCCCTGTTGGGAGACAGAGGCTTATGGGAAGTCCTCAGGTAACAGAAGTATGTTCTCAATGGGGACTGTGGGACCCTGGTCTCTTCCTCTTTTGCTTCCTGACCAGGAGGTAGCAGTTTTGTCCCAACAGCTATTCCTCTGGTGTGTGTGATGGTGAGTGATGTCACTGAAGGCCCCAAAGCAATGGCTCACATGATCTTAGGCTGATACCTTCAAAACTATGAACCAAAATCAACTTTGTAAGCTTAAAAAGAAATTTATGTATGTGGTGAGGTGTGGAATGTGGGGGGCAGGGGCTGTCAGAGGACAACTTTCAGCAATCAGGTCTCTCCTTTTACCACATGGGTCCTGGGGATTGAACCCAGGGCGTCAGGCTTGGTGGCAAGTGCTCTTATCCCACTGAGCCAACTCACCAGTCCCTCCAGATAATGTTCTACAGGTCAGTCACCTCAGGTATTTCATTAAAACTATGTGACACTGACAGGTGGGGTGAAGAACCTCCACAGTGAGTCTTATTGCCAGACAACTTTGTGAAGTGCTGCAGCTAACATCAGTTCTGATTCTAAAATGAATGATCGAAACTATAACCATCTGACAGACATCATCGAGTGTCCTGTTAGAGAGGATTTGAATACATGTGGTCCACTCCTGTCTATTGGAGCAGTATACAATTCTCACATTTATCTCTGGGTGTGATCATCTGCCAGACTTCTTTCCCTGCCCCCCCTCCTGTCCTTAGAGTTTCAACTTCCTTGCTCCCCAAGGTCCTTGGGGTCTGACTAGCAGTGGGCAATGCTCTGACTAGACCTGGACATCCAGAAGCTTCTAGGCCTTTCCACCTAGCTGTTTGGGCTACACCTTGGAAAGGCCTCCCATGGAATGGGACCCATTCTCTGCTTGCTTCCTGAGCCTTGGCAAAGCCACCTCCATTATCCTTGCTTTCCTGGATGGATATCTGAGTTCTCTGGGATCTAACTTTTTGCTTTGATCTAACTCACCAAGTTCTCCCAGGCTTACATCCTTAAACAGTTCAATCCCTCTGACCTAGCTTCATTTCTGCTGCCGTGATAAAATACCCTGAAACAACTTAGTGGGAAAAGGGTTCATTTTAGCCCACACATCCAGGTTACAGTCCATAACTGCAGTTCATGTCTTCTCTGTTTTCTTGGTGTTTGTTCCAGGTAAAGCCATTCTCATTCCTCCCTGGACCCTCGGACCCACGGACCCATGGACCCATGGAATGAGCCACTTCAGTGGGTCCTTCTGCTGCAGCTCACTTCCCTTGGTTGCCTGACCAGTTCCTTCTTCATATTGTAGCTACGAGCAGTGTGAAACTTAGCGGCCTGGCTGTATTCCTAAATGTGCTGGGTAAATGGATGACTTCACTGATAAACCAACATGCTTAAAAGCTTTTTATAACTAAGTTACAATGCCTCTCACATCTCAAACAAAAATTTCTTTGGCCAATCATAGAACTTCCAGGCCTAGAAACACAGACCGCACTAGGAGGAGGCTTCATAAGCTGGGAAGTGACTGGGGACCAGTGTTTCCCTGAGGTGTAGCCAATACCCACCAACTTAACCCTCCTGTCTTCCTGATAAAGTAGGCAATACTGCAGCTCCGTCTTACTGACAAGGACACTTGAGTTCAGGGGGGTTGCTAACTTGACAGTTGGAGGCTCTAAACTAGAGCTGGCATTCTGAGGCTCGATGTCATATAATCAGCAACAATACGCTAAGAATTAGGACACGCTCTATAAAGCCAGGAGGATTCATTTGTATTATTTTTGTTCTGTTGTTGTTGTTTGTTGTGTGTTTTTTTCTGGCTTGGGAAGTTGTTGGGCGTCAGCTGGATTTGCTGAGAAACCCATTAACCTTGGCCTTTCTGAGAAAATCTTCAATAGCATTTACTTGCAAGGCAAATTATGAAGATTTAGGATTTGCCCTGAGACTCCTCTTCCACACTGCTCCTTAAATAAACATTTCCTAATCCAAAAGCAACCACATCTATTTTAGACTTTTTATCTTTTGAAACCTAAATTCACTGATTTTCCTGTGTCTTACAAGAACAGGTCTTCAAGGTACGGCATGGTAAGGCAAGCCAGGTCTGGCTCCTCCTACCTATCTGAATCTGGTAATGACTACACAGCGAACTGAATGCTAGGGGAGGGGCATCTCCGAACGTTTGGCTTTGTTTTAAAGGGCAGCATTTTGGAAGCAGGTTCCCAGGACTGCGTCCAGATCCTTTTCCTGGAACATAACTAGAGGAGCTTCTGTTCTAGCTCCAGGTAAAAGCAAAGCAGGAGCCGGTTCAGTGGCTGCCTACAGGCCTGACCCTGGAGTAGAGAGCGCTGCAGGACAGCAGGCACCATAACCCCCTCATCGCAATGGCCTTTGGCTGCCTTTGTGTGTCCTGGGAAGGAGACACAGCTCTTTTCCAGGCCAGGCTGGGACTGAGAAAGGTCTTAGAAGCCCCACTGTTTCCCCATGGGCCCTGCTGAACCTGTGCTCCTCGGGTCTGCTGAGTGTTCTATGTTCAAAGAATTCTGGACTGTTGTGCAACCCTGCCAGGCTTATTTCCCATTCTACACCAGGGTTCACCTTGAAGGAGAACTGTTGGATCCAATCCATGTCAGACCCTGCTGCGCCTTGACACCCTGCCTAAACTTTCCGTGTCTTGTTGGAGATAATGGATGTCTCTGGCTTGGGGAATGAAGTCTGATTATCTATCTCCTCCTTTTGATGTTTTTGCTGTGGAAGTTCAGAATGCAGTAAAAGTGTATGTAAGAGATTATTCTTTTTCCTTTGAGATTTATTTTATTTTAATGTATAGGAGTCTTTCATCTTCATGTGTAAATGTGCACCATGCATATGCATGCCTGGTGCCCAGAGAGGCCAGAAGGGGGCGCTAGCGCCCCCCAGAACTGAAGTTATGGATGGCTCTGAGCCACCATGTAGGCGCTAGCTATCAAACCCAGGTCCTCTGCAAGAGTAACAAGTGCTTCTAAACACTGGGCCATCTCTCCAGGCCCCTGTGAGAGTGTTTTGAAGATACATCTCCAATTTTTATGAAGATAATAAATCCATTGAGGTGAGGAAAGGGCAAATTTTAGGCACAGGAAATGAAGTTTTGGGGTCAGTGCTTCTTACCATAGACTGTCCTGAGCTAGATAATGTAACGCCACAGTCTGTTGAGCAGTCACATGCTTAACAGCAGAATATGTATTTATCACTGAGCCTTTATGTTTCACCCAGCACTCCGACTCTGGTTTTACCCCCTCATCCCTCCATTTTACAGGTGACAAAGCCGAGGAACAGAGACGCTCCTTGCTGAAAGATCTACAGTGAGTAAGAGATGGGAGCCCAGGTGAGAGTCCAGGCGTTTGCTCTCCTAAGCACTGTCCCATGAGCAGCAGCACCACTATCCGGAGAGGGCTGAAGCGGAGCACTGGGGCCGGCTTGTCCAGGGGCAACTGTGTGGAACATACAACCTTCTTTGGATAGCCTGCAGGGAAGTGAGAGCATGGGGTCTCCTCTGTGAGGAATATATTTGGAGAAGGCACAGACTGGGCTTAGGCTGACGGCAGCCATGTCTGGGTTTCTAGTGCAGCTCCCACAGAAGATGTCTAGGATGTAGATACAGGTTGTCGTCACGGAAATTAGTTTTGGTGACAAAACGCCAACTTTGGCTCACCCTTAAATTCTTTAGAAATGTGAAGCAGGAAAATGGATTCAGCTGGTGAATTAAATCAGCATCCAGGTAACTCAGGAACCAAATCCTCTTTTTTGTCATAGCAGGTATTTATCTGAATTAAACCGTGCACTGACGCCAGCCCCTAGCTCCCAATTTTTCCTCAACAGACTCCGGGTTAAATCTTTAAGCTTTCACTTTGCAATGCTAACTAGGAATCAGAAGAGTCAACACCCATTAAACCAATGGTTCCTATACCACTGGTGATCTGTTGTTATCTAACTTTCTTTTCTTCTTTGTCCTCTTCTTACCATGTGACTCAGGCTGGCCTTGAATTTGTGATCCAACTTTTGACCCAGGCTTAGCCTCTTTCTTTCCTCCTGTTCTTCCCCTTTTAACCTGAGGCCCTTTGAGTGGTAATTAAGCGCTCTGGGGGTGTGGATGGGATTGGTGGGAGGGGGAGCTATGGGGGGGGGGCTACATCTCAGTTTGCTGTACCCTCTCACTTGGTCCCCATGGCACTGATATTAACCTCCAAATGCCTGTGCTGGCTGGCAGCCAGCCCCATCCCACTCATAGCTCTATGGGTCTTGAGTTCTGCCTAGAGCATAACAGGAAGACAAAGATGACTTGAAAACACATTTGGTATGTTACATCTGCTCTTTGGTGAAAAAGACATCCTTCCACCGACTTGGATCTCTTGCCTAAACCTTGTGGGTTTTAGCCTGGTAATTCCTCAAGTTTGATATTTTATAGAATGGAAAGTGAATTAATTCCCTGTCTGTCAGTATTGTGAGTTCCATACAGAGCTTGCTCAGTCTGAAAAACATCTGTATTATTAATCAGACAACCCGGATCACAGAGTGGACCTCAAAGGTTCATCTTAATGACTTTTATCCACAGATGACAAAGCAAACAGCTATCAGAGTTTTAGTGAGAAGGCTAACTATCACTCTGAATGTATGGAATTGCATGATTTGAGCTTACTCTTAAGAGTGTAGCAATTAAAACCCAACCTCAATTCAATACAGTATTTGCAGAGGGACCTCACCTGCTCTACTCAAGCCTTAAAATAGTTGAATTTAAAACCTAATTCCTATTAAGAGTCTTTCAAATGAGAAAGTGACTTGTAGCATCCCCATATCTCCCCACCCCATCCCACCCCACCACCACTATGAAATAAAAAGCAGCAATTGGCGCTTTGCCTGAGAAGACAACACTTTAGAAGTCAATTTGGTCTTGACTTCATTAAAGAAAACGTGATAGTTAATCCGAGTGAAAGGTGCCATTTTCTCCGAATGCATTGCGACTTAACCAGATCGTGGTTGCATGACAGCGCTATTCAGGATTAGGAAGAAACTGTGATTGGGATTTTAATGACTTGCCGTTAAGTTTGGCTCCTCTCCCAGGAGGCAGACCTTTGCCTGTGGTTCCCAGAGGACACAGTTTTGTCCCACAGATGTTGCCTTTGATGGGAGGAGCCTGAGGCCTTCTAAACTTTCCCTCCATCTGAGTTTCTTGTTAGACAGTATGAGTCTCTCCTGCCCCAAACAGAGGACCGGCCTTTGCTTCAAAGGCAGCATAAGAGTGAATTATTTACCAAATCACACAAAAGGGAGGATTTATCAAGTTCCCTTTCTCCCTGAGAGGACAACCCGGGACTGGAGGACTTTATTACTCTTGCTCTCAGCTGTAAATAATGTCATTCAGATGCTTTTGAAAGCTCTTCTTGCCTTAGTAATAAAACTTGATACCTGGGGCCAAATGCCTTTATCACCACCACCCCCACCACCCCCATCCCCACCGAAGAACAACTGTGGCAAAGAGGAGGCAGCATTTGTAAGGAGTAGCACAGGATGTGGAGAACTGGGCCGGAAGATACAGGAGCATATTCTACCGAGAAACTGATTTTGTGCAGGCTCATTGGCCTTCCAAGACCTAACTGGGCACTTGGCAAGCCCGAGATTAGTCCACCCCACCTGTTTGTTGTGATTGTTAAGACTGAGGTGTTGGCGGTGGGTCTCAGTAAGGAAGCCACTCACCTGGAGAGGGTTTGCTGGGGCTCACTTTCTCTGACTTCTTTAGTGTCATGGTGCTTTTGTGTTTGTGCTTGACAGATGTTTGGTCAATGGCTGGAAGTCTGGGCTCACACTTAGTCAGAGGTGCTTTGGTAGATAATCTTGCTTCATTTAAAGAATCCTCCTCACCGGAACTCTGTGGAAAATGGAAGAGGTGTGAGTGTCAGCGGCTGGGTGGTCACCTTTGCTGAGCACAGAAGCAGGACATGTGGTATCAGTGGCCTTCAGCATCGCTTTGCTCTGAGGGATCTTTTTTTTACCACTCAGCTCGCTCTGTGGTCAGGGAGATTTTGATGGATCAGGATTACCAGCTTTGACCTAACATCGAACCTAATGACTCTTGTGTTGTCGGACATATTGAAGAGACTGCATTCCTGAGTCTGTTGCTGGAACAAATCATGACTCTGTTTTTGACCATTATGTAATTTGATGACCAATAAACAGCTCATGCTCAAGGCTATCTATGAAAGGAGGTGCTTTTAAATCAGTGCTTTTAAATTGTTTGTTGTTTGAGATTTGAACTGTTTTGAAGAAGGTGAAGGAAAATGTTCCTTATACTAATTCATGTGCTTGACAATGAAAAAGAAATTTAGATTGTGTAGTGGGGACTGCTTAAGTCAAATCTCAGTTTCAGTCATCCTTATGGCACAAGACAGATGGATCTCCTAAGAAGTCCCCTCCGGTCAGTCTTCTACAAAGAAAGTATAAACCCACACAAGGACAAGTCACAATTCTTACAGTGTCAAAGCATCTCAACCCAGGCGTATAGATGCAATAAAAATTATCCAAGCATTCAACAGTTTTACCCATCAAAGACATGATGAAAATGAGGTAAATGACGGCCATCCAGGACCCTGGCTCCAAGGGTGATTTGAGTACAGCCTGGTGGCTTCAGGTCCTGGCATTAGCATGCTCTGTGTGACCATGCCTTCTGTCACAAGCAGAACCTAAGGGGTTTCCCACCTTTGAGTCTAGGGAGGGTCTCCTGCGTGGCGAATTAGTCCAGTGCTAGAAAATTCTCCGAAAATGTGTCTCTTCCCAGGTAGGCAATGCCAAATTAACACCCCTGGTGCCTCCCCAGCTGCTGCAGTTCCTATTGATCTTGCTTGTCATTATTGCTGATATTTGTGGTGTTTTTTTTTTTCATTTCAGTGGCTCCTGACTCAGGAAAATACACTGGATAGCTTTGAATTATTGGGTGCAACATAAGAGAAACAGGACTCCATAAAAAAATTTCCACTTGTCAGTCTTCTGGGCTGAAGTCTGTATGTCCACAGGTGGACACACTTGTCAGTCTTCTGGGCAGAAAGAAGTCTGTATGTCCACAGGTGGACAGATTATTTTTTTTCATGAGGACAAATCTTATTTTAAAATTTAGGTTTTGGATGCAGCTTTCAAACAAATAGTTATTGTTGCTCCATCCATTATTGGAAAACAGGCCACCCTCAGATAAAGGGACAGAGAGAGGAGATGGCATATAATGAATCAACTGTTCTCTCCTCTTTGAGTTCTGTGACTTAATAGAAATCTTTGAAAATGATTCCGAAATGTCAAAGATGAATCATGAGGTCATTTCTGAACATGAGATGAGTTCTCTATTCACAGCAAAGTGGGTGTTTGGCAAATTTTAGTTTTAATGCTGGAGACTGTCATGATGACTGGGTGATGGGAGCCAGAGTAATGGGTTTGGATCCCCAGAAGAGCAGCAGGGAGCCGAGGACAGAAGTTCTTCCCCAGACTGCCTATAGGCAGTTCACCCTCCCCAGGCCTTGTACTTTAGCCTGTAATTTCCAACCTGCAGCAAAGCAATAGTGGCTCCAGCTAAGGCACCTATATTGCAGCCAACCTTAGAGGATCCACCCACATCTCCCCTTCAAACCCCCAGGACTAGAACTCCTTGCTGGCCCCAGGCAGTCGGGACCTGGGAGGGCATATAAAGTGCTCTTCACTGGATGGCTGTTAAGCCTGTCCATCCTTCCTCCACCATTCATTAGACTTCCATTCTTTAGGGTACTGAAGAGGTGAGGTAAAGTTTGGCCAATTGCCTTGGGTACTGAGTATATTCTCTGGTTTCTGGTTTCTGGTCCCATTGCCTTTATTTCTTGGTGGGCATTATTTGTAAGAGTCCAGAAACTGCCCCTAAAAGGGGGTGTTTTTTTGTCGATTGGAACCAGAAGGTACAATAGCAAGGCTTGCGATGCTCCTGGATGTGACGGTAGGCCTTTCTCCTTCTTGTCTCATCAAACATGTCACCTCAGCATTTTAATTTTTATTTAATTTTATTTTTTAGTCTTTGCTAAGGTCCCGCCACACCCTTAGCCATCCTCAGCTGTCTCTGCCATCTTGTAGGGAAGGCTCAGCCTTCCAGAGAGAGTGTGAGAGGCTGGAGGAGCTGTTCTGTAGGCTCTGGCACTCATGTGTGACATTTCAAACTCTGGGGCTTACAGCTAATGACCATGTGACATGGGATGAGTTTATTATAGTTCATTAGTTATTGTTCTTTTTGTGTTCCTTGGGTTTCCTCACCTGTGAACAACAGTTTCTACATTTGGGGGTTTCCTGATGACCAAGTGAGATAAGGCATGTAATCATAATTTATAGTGACTC
>CM052710.1:15534514-15557014 GCA_028551405.1 Uromys caudimaculatus | reverse complement strand
GATTCTTTGACGCTTTGGAATAGCCTCGTCTGTTTCTAAACTTCATCTCCCCAGTGGTTTTTAGCCTCTTTTGATATGCTTTGCCTAAATTTATACTTATATTAAGGTAGCAAAATGGTTTTATAATTGTACACTTCTTCCCCAATTGCTAGTTACCTTTCTTTTTCTTAAAAAGATGTTTTCCTGGGGCTGGGGAGATGGATCGGTTGCAAGGAGATTGCTATGCAAATGTGAGGAGTTCAAATCCTCAGCCCTCCACAGATGAAGCTGTGTGTGATATGGTGCTGTGTAACCCAGAACAGCGGCTGGAGACAGAGGCAAGTGGCTCAGGGAGTTTCCTGGAGAACCAGCCTAGGCGATCAGTGACTCCAAGGACAGGGAGAAACTTTGACTCACGAATAGTGGAGAGATTAATCCCTGACACTGAATTCTGGCCTCTAAACACCCACGTCCCTCAAACTCAAGTGTGTGCATAAACACAAGCAGACAGACATAGACAGACAGGCACACATAGGCAAAGACAGATACACACATGTAGACAAAGGCAGGCAGGCAAACACACACACACACACACACACACACACACACATACACACACACACACACAGCTGCTCCTTTGGAGTTGAGGAGATTGCTTAGTCAATAAAGTGCTTGAACAAGCATGAGGACCTGAGTTCAGATCCACAGCAGCCCATAAAGAGCCAAGCATGGTCAGTGCTAGAGATCTGGAGATACGGAGGATCCTTGGGAAGTTCTGGCATCAGTCTAGCCAATCTTTGAACTCCAGGTTCAGTGAAAGACTAAGGCGGAGAAACAATTGAGGAAGACACCCCCTAACCTATGCCTCCACACGCATGAGCACACGTGTGCGCAGGCATGCGCACACACACCTTCCTTTTTTCTCATGTCTAGGTGCTTACTTACAAGGTGGTCTTTATGTTTCATTCAGTCCTATCAAAATTTTGATGCTTAAATTTTTGTATCTAAAATGGGAAGCGAGGCCAGCAGACGACTCAGCGGGTGAAGGCGCTGCCTGGTGACCTGACTTCATTGCCCGCCCCACGTGGTGCAAGCAGAGGGCCAACTTCCCAAAGTTGTTCTCTCACCTCCTTAGGTGTGCTTTGGCATACTCCCAGCCACAAAATAAAAAATTAAATTTAAAATGGTGAGTGAGAGCCCACTGAAGCTGTGTTTTTTACAGTCCTTTAAGTATTCTTTTGCTTTCTAGAACAATAAAACATTAGGGTCCATCTTGGGCCTTGAATAAGAAGAGGAAGACATGACTGCTCCTAGGTATGGTGGAGAAAGCTCATTGTAGGTATGAGGGAGAATACAGAAAGGGGCAGAGACAGGGACAGCTGGGAGAGTTCAGAGTGAACATGGCCAGACTGAGCTGGGCCATGTGAGGGGGTGCGGGGTGGGAGCAAGAGAGGAGCTGTCCACCAGCAGGGGCAGCCTGGGCGAAGAGTCTGGCATAGCCAAGATAGCTGAGTTGTATAGGGGCCAGAGAAGCCGAGGGGAGCGAAAGCCCAGCACAGTACCTGGGCTGGATGGTTCAGGGTGAGGGGCAGATGCATGCTAGGTACTGGAGGGCCCTGTGACAGGAGGGACTATGGGATGCTGGGAGAACCTGGCAGCCAGAGTACACTTTGATATGTTAATAGGTATCTCAGCCATTTGTTCCAGGTTTGAGACTTAACAGACCTTGCCTGTCTTTGATATTTCTCAAGAAACACTAATCCTTTTTGTCTGAGAATGCTTTGTACGTTTTTTTGGGTTTGTTTGAGACAGAGTTCATGTAGTCCTGGCTGGCCACAAACCTCCCAAGTACTGTAATCACAGGCTTCCCCCATGACACATGGCTTGAGAAGGCCATTAGAAAGTGAGGATCAAAAGTTCAAAACCAGCCTCGGCGATGTATCGAGACTGTTTCAAAAGAGGCAAAGAATAAAAGAGAACAGGAAAGGGGTGGGGTGGGGACCAGAGCGGTGGTGGGAGATCAGGGCGGTGGTGGGGGGCCAGGGTGGCGGTGGGGGACCAGGGCGATGGTGGGGGGCCAGGGAGGTGGTAGGGGACCAGGGTGGCGGGGGGGGGGGGACCAGGGTGGTGGTGAGGACCAGGGTGGTGGTGGGGACCAGGTGTAATCCAGGGTTACTAGAGTGACATTGCTTATAAGTCCTTTCTTTGGAATAAATTAGAAATGTATATCTTTTAAAAAATCATGAATTCATAGCAATGGTTCTAATTACAAATCAACACTACAGGTTTTCTTTTATATTTCTATCCGGCCTGTTTAAAATCTTTGCTCTTGAATTATATTACTATGTTGATTCATTTGTCTCATTCAGCAATAAACGTGAAATATTTCCCAGATTGTGATACACATCTGACTCAGAATAAATCTTCAAGATAAAACTTCTGGATTCCCCTTGGTTCTCTGTCTTTAGAGCCTGTTGCCCACGGACGAATGTCATAATTCTCTCATTGGCCGCGATGAATGCTTCCCAGGCTTTTCCTAAGCGAAGCAGCGCGGTACCAAGCATTTAAGTGGCTCTTTAGTTAAGTTCCTCAAAGCGGGAATTTATCTCACTAGATTAAAAGCAGCACAGAGATTTAAAATTCTTTTTGTTCTTAAGTCGTCCTCAAGAAACACTGCAGCAGACGTCAATGAGAAGGGCCCCTTTGGTGTAACTTTTATAAACACCATCTTAAAAACAAACGACAGAAGCAAAAATTTTTCATTTGGGGATAAGTTTTTAATTTTAATCTGCAACTTTTATGTAATTATTACATAATAATTATTTTATCATCACACAGGTTCATTTATCTAATTTATTTCAAATATATACTTGACCCATTTCCGTTTTAGTTTTGATTTTACATTTTCTTTATTTATTTTGTGTGCACACAGGGCTAGGGGGCATGCCGTGGTGCTCTTGTGGAGGACAGAAGACGACTTGTAGGAGTCAGTTCTGTCCTTCCACCTTGTGGAGCCTAGGGTTCTAATCCGGGCCACTGAGATATCTCAATGAGAGGCCATTGTCTACCTATTTATTTATTTCTTCTTTCCCGCCCTCCATACCCCCCACTTTTTAAAAATTGGTTTTGTTTTTGGTTTTTTTTTTCAAGACAGGGTTTCTCTGTGTAGCCCTGGCTGTCCTGGAACTCACTCTGTAGACCAGGCTGGCCTCGAACTCAGAAATCCACCTGCCTCTGCCTCCCAAGTGCTGGGATTGAAGGCGTGGGCCACCACCAAACTGGTCATCCACTTATTTCTAAATAGGATCCGAGACTACCAAAAAGATGGAATTCAGAGAAGACATGTATTTATTGGTTGAGGTAGCACACATTCGCAATTCCAGTATTAGGAAAGTAGAGGCAGGAGGATTGAGGTTACATAGCAAGACCCTATTTTAAAAACTTCAAAAACAAAACTCCAAAAATAGATTTAAAAGGTAAATGAGCAAAATACTCTCTGACGATGTAGAGGGGTGGTCCCCTGGGCAGGGCTGGCCAGGAAGGAGTGGTCTCCGGGGCGGGGCTGACTGGGAAAGGAAACCACTAGGTCACTAGGTGTCAGAAACTCAGTCGGGGCTGGGTGACACAGATCTATGAATTTGTCAGAACTCATCAAATCTTACTCTAAATTGTATAATTCACTGCAAATAGCTTTTAATCTCTATAAAACTTAAAAGAAGCTGGGCAGTGGTGGCGCACGCCTTTAATCCCAGCACTTGGGAGACAGAGGCAGGTGGATTTCTGAGTTCGAGGCCAGCCTGGTCTCCAGAGTAAGTTCCAGGACAGCCAGGGCTACACAGAGAAACCCTGTCTCGAAAAGCCAAAAACAAAACAAAACAAAAACATAAAAGAAAAACATAAAACCCCTACATAAACTACAAAACTCAAGCAGTCAGCTCTAGCGACATGTTCAAGTGTTCAGATGTGCAGCTCTCTGACAATCGGAGCTCGAGAGAGCACAGAGACATGCAGGATGGTCCAGGGGCATGGATGGCAGTTCACTAGCCTTCCTAAAGCTGTGCCCCTTCAACACAGTTTCTCCAGTTCATATCGTGGGGACTCCCAACCATAAAGTTATTTTCATTGCTACTTCATAACTGTAATCTTGCTACTGTTATGAATTGTAATGTAAGTACCCGTGTTTTCCGACGATCTAGTCGACAGGTTGAGAACCGCTGAACGAGCTGTTTTCCTTCCCTTTCCTGTTGCAAGGTAAAACACCTGCTAAAAGCAACTTAAGGGAGAAAGGGCTTATTTGTCAAACCTTGTGCTGGAGGCCAGAAGAGGGCGATGGAGCCCATGGAACTCAGTTTACAGATGGTTGTGTGCATCCTTAGCAGTAGAAATAGATTGTATGATCAAACCATTATTAAAGGGCAGCGTTCTCAACCTGTGGGTCGCAAACCCTTTGGGGGTCGCATATCAGATGTTTTGAATATCAGATATTTACGTTACGATTCATAACAGCAGCAAGATTACAGTTATGAAGTAGCAACAAAATAATTTTATGGCTGGGGTCACCACAACATGAAGAACTGTATTAAAGGGTCACAGCCCTAGGGAAGTTGAGAACCAATGGCCTAGAGGGATGGTTTAAGAGTGTTTACCTTGCAAATTTAAGGATCCTAAGTTCTGTCCCTAGAACCTATGCAAAATTGCTGGGTGTAGTGTGTGTTTGTAATCTCAATTATGGCGGAGGGGGAGACAGGAGAATCCCTGGGGCATGCTGGCCAACCAGGCTAGGCTAATTGGTGAGCTCCAGGCCAAAGAGAAACCAGACTCAAAGGAGGAGTGACACTTGAGGTTGTCCTCTGGCCTCCACGTGCACGTGCATTAAAAGTCGTTATTAAATAAGTTGTAAAATTTCAGGGGTCATAAATGGGAAGAGGGGACATGTGGCCACTGTGCGAAGGCGGGAGAAGGGTTCTACTGTAGTCAGGGGAGAAGCAGCCGGGCTTCGGCTGAGGGGCAGGTGGACTGTGTGGCAAGACAGAGAAACCGGAAAGGCTGAGGCCAGTGTGAATCAGGCCAGAGCAGCCATCACCCTCAGGCCCCACAGGGCCTGTTAGCTTCAAGACAAAGTTGGGTTCCTATTTTAAAAGTCACAGAAGCGGCTTCAGCAGGCATACAGGGTTTCGACTGTCAACAACACTCTACCATATTGAGATGCGGGGGAAATGGGATTTGGAGGCAGGCAGGGGAGGAGGAGGGCTGGTGGGGAGGCCACTGGAGGAGCTTTGTGGTGATGCTAGCTATGCAGCGGCACGTGCCTGTAATCCCAGCACTCAGGAGACGAGGCAGGAGAGTAAGGAGTTTCAGGATAGCTTGGGCCACAGAAACCAAACCACTACCAAAACAGCAAAATTATACCAGGGAAGTAAGATGTGTAGGACTGATGGTGAACTCAACATAGGGTGGGGGAGGGGTGGGGTGGAGTGGGGGTGGGGGAGGGAGATGGTCAGATTTTGAGGATATACACTGAAGAAGAGTAAAGGGCCAAGCAGGGGGCTTTAGCCGGGGACCCGTGATCAGCTTGAGGTGTCTTTTTCAGATATCCAAGTAGAGGGAGTGAGACAGCAGTCGAGTTTTAAATCCAGGAATCATTGTGGGGTTTGAGCTGGAAGTGTAGATTTGGGGGTCACTGGTAGTTAACCCCTCAACTCTGGCAGTTACAATGTTCCTGAGATAACTTCAAGCAGCACACAGAGAGAACAAGTCTTGCTGAGGCACAGGCTTGGATGGTGACAAGTGACATCTTTACAGTAACGCTCTCGCCCCATCTCCACCTGCAAGCTAAGCTGCAGGCACCCAGCCACTGGAGTATGAGCAGGACCTGTGATTTCTGTCACCCGTGAAAGTCACAGACATTTTCGCATCTCAGTAAATTTGTCGCAGATGTCTCAAAATACCCCTTGCACCCATGGCTTGTTATTTAACGTGTTAATACGGAAGCACATACATTACCGAAATCACAATTTTCTAAAAATATTTTGATGACTATTTCCATAAAAGTGGTTTCCTTTGAAAGCCCGTGTCTTATTTATAATTATAATAATTCTAAAGCAATGAGCCTACTGAGTTCACCATACCGCTCGGGAGGTTTGCGGCTCAAAGGCTAAGAACCACCCTGCCCCCAACCCCAGGTAGAGAGTAAGATTAGAACCACACCCTGGGGAATCCCAGGACTCAGGAACAGGGTGGAGGATGAGAGGAGAAAGATAAAATGCCTGCAGAGATGGGGAGGAAGCCAGGGCAAGAGTGGCTCTGTAGCCACCCCACTGGGGGCCAGGTGTGTGTGTGTGTGTGTGTGTGTGCGCGTGTGTGCGCGTGTGTGTCCAGCACCACGAGAAGCTGCTGCATGGGGAAATGTGGAAGTCACTTGACAAAGAGCATTTCTGGAGCACGACATGTGTGTGGAAACCAGATTGGAGTGGGTTGAGGAGAGAGCAGGAGGTGGGGAGATGGAGTCAGGCAGTGTAAATACTTCTTTGGGGAACTTGGGGTGTGAAGGAGTCCATGGAGGGGAGCGGGGGAAGGAAGGCTGCTCTGCCTCTTTTTGGATCATGACTACATGCTGATGGGAAAGCCCTCTGCAGAGTTGGCTGACGCACGCAGGGAAGGGCTGGACAGGAGTGGGGGGACCCTAAGCCTGGAGGGAGGGTTGGAAGTGGGTGGGGTAAGGAACGAGGTAGAGGGGATGGACTGGAAACTGGGGAGAAAGGTTTTATTAAAAGAGCTGAGCAGAGACACTGAGAAATGCCTGGAGGTTGCTGGCTGTGAGGCCGTGCAAAGTGGGGTGACCTTTTCTTTAGCAGTAATGAATGAGATCCTTTGGGGTGACAATAAGATACAGGATGTGCTGATGTGCCCCTCTCTCTCTCTCTCTCTCTCTCTCTCTCTCTCTCTCTCTCTCTCTCTCTCTTTCTCTGTGTGTGTGTGTGTGTGTGTGTGTGTGTGTGTGTGTGTGTGTACAGGAGGGCACTTGAGATCTTGAGATGCTTTGGGAACTGTGAGGTCAGGGTGTGGCTTGGTTATCTGAATGGACGCTGAAGTCCTTAGATGTTGTGTCTGGAGATCAGGAAGGGGACACAGAGAATCAGATGCCTGCCAGAGCCTCACTGAATAAGGGTGCATAATCAGGAGACCAGTGGGAGCTGTAAGAGGAGAAGATGGAATCCAGCGGCACAAGCCAAGGAAATGCAGGAGCTGCGCCCTGGGAGCGGCAGGGGGGAGTCCTCCTCTTTCCTGGTCCTGAGGGTGGGTGTTAAAGTCACACAGACAGCACCCCTTGCAGGGCAGTCTTGCAGGTGCAGTGTCAGATAAGAAGCCATCTTCCTAACACCAAGATGGAGAAGGAAATTCCTGGGAAGAGACTCATGTACATTTCCTGTAACCTGACAGCTCGCTCGCTCACCACTTCTACTTCCAACTCCCCTGGCAGGATCTGAGTTGAAATCTAAAATTATCATTCTCTGTAGAGTTTTCCCTTGCTTTTGTTCCATCCATCCACCCATCCACCCATCCATCCACCCATCCACCCACCCATCCATCCATCCACCCATCCACCCATCCACCCATCCATCCATCCATCCACCCATCCATCCATCCATCCATCCATCCACCCATCCATCCATCCATCCACCCATCCACCCATCCACCCATCCATCCACCCATCCACCCATCCACCCATCCATCCATCCATCCATCCAATCATTTATGGTCCCACTATGTAGCTTAGGTTGACCCACTGAGCACTGGGGTTACAGGTGTGTGCCACCACAGCCAGCTGCCCTAGATTTTGTGTCAGACTGGACAGATACTGTGTTGAGCTACAGCTTTTCTGGTGTCTTAGTTTAGTCACACTGGGCGGCTTGAGGGAGGGACATGGTTTATTCATTACTCTGCACTCCTAGCACCTAACACATTGTGCTCTACTGAAATGATTTATAATTTTGCATTTTAGTTTATTATTTTAAAATTTAAATTTGTTTTATTTTTAATTGATAAATAATTATATTTTATTTTTTAATGAATGAAGCATTATGAAAACAAAATAAAAGGCTATTTTAGGATGAAATTCTGTGTTATAAAATCTACTTAATGTGGGCACCCATCTGAATACTAGGCTCTTGTGACTGAAAAAATTTAAGATTTCGATATCTGAATTTTAATTGGTTTCTAACAAGTTTTTGTTGTTGTTTCAGGAATTAATTGGAACCATTTTTAAAAAGCAGATAATTTTAATAAAATGAAGTACAGTGAGATACATAGTATTGAAACAGGGGGAAGGGAAGATGTTTTATCATAATGTCCTCTGTAGTTTCTGAGCTGTGAAGTCCAATTAACACAGGGAACTGTGTGGGTCAGAGGCCGCCAGTTCCTGGTACCAACAATTTCTCTCAGCTGGGATCACTATTGGTGCGGGTGTCAAGCCGGCTGTACAGTAGGATCAGCCTCACAAAAGATCGAGGCTGACTTGCTTATCTTCCGAGAGATGCAGGACAGCTCTGCAGAGGCATCCCAGCCCAAGCTGACAGCTGCCCTATTTTAATGTCAGGCCCTATTTTTAAATCACCTGGTGGGGTTGCGACAAAATGCACAAACGAAGGATAAACGGCAACCTGCCAGGTCTTCCGACCAACCATACAGTCTCTGCTTCTTCACTTCCTCACGGCTGCCTGCTGCAGAAGACCTCCGGCCCCCAGGTTTGCATGCAGAAAGGGAGAGTCTCTAACCTAAGCATAGAAGACTCCTCAGATTTTGCCTGGTCAGTTTCCTGGAAGGACCAGATAATCCTCAGGCCCCTGTGAATCCTGAAGAACCACTTGGGGGCTGTTCTGAGGTTCCTAAGCTCGACACCTTGCTGGTTTTGTGTCTGTGTGGGGCCTGCCTATGGCAAAGGGAACGTACTCACTGCTGTGGCTGGCCCTTTGCAACAGTACACCAGGAAAAGAACTGAATACTGGCACAGCCTTGCTTCTGTCACTAATTTCAAACCAGTTCACTGGGCATTCATTCTCCTGTCCAAGTGAGCTGAGGGTCCACATTCTGGCTGTTAGAGCGGCATAGTTCTGACATTAGGGTGTGGTTATTCCTAACATATTAGCCGTTAAATGAGTCCTAGGCTTCTACTGTATAATGGACACCGGAAACGCAACTATAAACAGTGTCTTCAGTTTCTCTGTCTAAGGGAAAGAGGCCTTATCCCATGGTGAGCCTGAGTCCAGAGGGTGCTCTGAGAATATACAAGAGGAAGAGCTGTCCCTGGACCTCCAGAAAACCTGGGGATTCTCCCCAGAATGGGTGCCCTAGACAGTCGATGCCGAGATGTCTTTATGGGTCAGGCCAATAAACATCTAGATGTTTGAACATGATCCCAAGGACAGTGGGGAAAGTAGCAAGGGATTTTAAACAAATGGCTGTCATTCAATTTGCTTCTAGAAGCGTCACTCTTATGGTAGCCTTTTAGATTGACTGGGAACAGTAAAGAAAGGCAAGATGGTCAGAGAATCCATTTCTACAATAATCTAGACAGACAGGAAGAATATAGGGCCCAGCAAGGGAAAATGTGTGGCCGACACTGGAGATAAGACAAGTAGGCTCTGGTCTCCTGTGAGGAGGAGAGGCTAGGAGGTTGTGGGCGGAGTCTAAGACAACTCCCAGAATTCTGGCTGGAGCAGAAATAAAAACACACAAAGGGGAACCAGCCGGAGGGGAGATGACACATTCAGCCATGCGGGACTGAGGGGCTTTCGGGCACTTCGACGAACAAATCCACAGCGAAGATGGTAAACAAGCTTACAGGAAAACTCCCTCAGATCCAGGCTTGTTAGACTGTGGGATGCACATTCCCTCCCAGTGGCGCATTCGTTGGCAGGCAGGGAAGGGGTGTCTACTGCACAAGTTGCCCAGGTGCCCGTTCAGGGTGCGGGATCTGTGCTAGAGTTAAGAGGGCAGCTGAGACAAACACCACACCAGGTGTCAGAGATGACTCAGCCTCCTAGGGTGGGGCCCTTCAGCAGCTAAAAGCCTCAAGTGTGTGTGTGTGTGTGTGTGTGTGTGTGTCTTCAGCACACAGGCCTGGGTCCAGGAGGAAGAAAGGCCTGGCCCTCAAGGAGCCCCACAATGGACAAGCAGAACTCAGAGAAAATTAAGTGTGACTCATGGAGCACAGATGTCATATTCTAAGCCGTGGCTGCTTTCATGACTGTGCTCAGGGTGACAGCGGGCTGACACTGACAGATTAATGGGGGAACAACCGCCTGAGAGCCCTTTGAAAGAGGAGAAGTGAACGTTCCAGGAAGGTTAGGATGAATACACACAAAGGTAAGGAAAGGAGCAAAGTACCTGGAACACACATGCACACGTATAGACACACACACACACACACACACACACACACACAGCCAAAAAGCCCAGCTTTCCCTGAACTGTCCGCTGTGACTTTTGCAGGTCCAGCTTCTGGGAAACAGAATACTTTTCTGGTCCATGGAGTCCTATTTGGTTTTGGACTTAAACATCACCGGGGACAGTTCTGTTCCTGTCCCACTCTCAGTCACAGAGGAAATGCTATTTATCTTCATGGTCCATCCACTGTGTCCGTCATTTGCTAGGTGGCTGCTGAGCGAGTGGAGGTAAATATGAAATTTATTTATTTTTTAAAAAGTTACATGAAATTTTTTTAGTTTAAGGCTGAAGAGATGGGTCAGTGGATAAGAACACTGACTGTTCTCGGAAGGGACCTAGGTTTGGTTCCCAGCACCCACATGGCAGCTCACAACCATCTATACCTCTAGTTCCAGAGTATCTGATGCTGTCTTCTGGATTCGTTTGGCATCAGGTACACATGTAGTTTACATACACACAAGTAAAAGTTGCATTTATTATTGTGAGTGCATGGGTAGGCATGCTATCCCCAAGATGTGGAAGTCAGGGGGCTCTGGTATCTTTTCTCCTTTCACCTTTCTGTATGTAGACGCCAGGGCTAGAAAGTCCTGTTGCCCGGCTTGCACGGGCAGTGCCTTTACCACTGAACTCTCTCTCTGGTCCTACTTTTTATCTTTTTTTTGAGTCAGTGTCTCAGGTTGCCTAGGCTGGCCTTGAACTCACTGTGTAAAGGAGGATGACCTCGAACTCTTGGTCCTCTTGCTTCCATCTCCTAAGTGCTGAGATTACAAGTGTGTACTATGACTCCTGCTGTAATGTTCAGCATAGTTCTAGATCTTTGTTACCCCCATTTAGAGATGGGACCCGTGTGTGTGTGTGTGTGTGTGTGTGTGTGTGTGTGTGTGTGTGTGTGCATGCGCGCACGCAGACCAGGGGGCCACATTAGGTATCATTTTCAATTGCTTTCTGTCTTATTTATTTATTTATTTATTTATTTATTTATTTATTTATTTATTCATTCATTCATTCAAGACAGGGTTTCTCTGTGTAGCCCTCGCTGTCCTGGAACTCACTTTGTAGACCAGGCTGGCCTCCAACTCAGAAATCCGCCTGCCTCTGCCTCCCAAGTGCTGGGATTAAAGGCATGCACCACCACTGCCCGGCTCATTTATTTTAATATAGTGTCTCACTATGTAGCCCTGGCTATCTTAGAACTTGCTCTGTAGACCAGGTTGGCCTCAAACTCTCTTCTTCATAAGTGCTGAGATTAAAGTTATGCACCACCATGCCAGGCCCCATCCATCAGATAAATGGAAACAGGGTCTCTCAGTCTAGATCACTAGTTAGCTAGACTGGCTGGGTAGGGAGCAGGGGAGAGCCGCCCCCCTCCGCAGGCCTGTGCCATCATGCCCAGGTTTTCCTTGGGTGCTTGGGGTCCGACGTGTGATTTGAACATTTGCCCAGTTGACACCGAGCCAGCCTCGGCACAGATTTTTTTTTTTTTTTTTTTTTTTTTAAAGACACTGCAGGTTGCTTGAAGAGGCTTTGGTTTTTAATCTCCTGAGTATGCATGGGTTCTCATGGACAAAACAATTACGGTGTTTATGTTGGTAACAGCTTCTCCTTCTGAAGCTTATTTTGCTTGCTGGGAGGTTTGGGTGACCTCACTGAAGTAAACATTACAGTAAGCAGGCCCGGGCCATGACCAGCTGCTTCTTTTTATCAGGTAAACTGCCTACACCATTTTCCAGTATAATTCTGGGTCTTTGTGACCTGCACTCTAAATATTCAGCTGTTCTGCTGCTGGGAGTTGAAGGATGATGACCCCATTCCTATCAGCAAAGTGAGGGTGCTCTTGGAAAAGCAGAGCTGAATCCTTTTTCTTGTTTCATTTGTTTTTATTTGTGTATGTGTTCACTGTGTGTGTGCTTATGTGCACATTCCTGTGTGTGTGTGTGTGTGTGTGTGTGTGTGTGTGTGTGTGTGTGTGTGCACATGCTGTGAATGTACAGGTGCCTACAGATCGGGGAGTTGGAGATCAGTGGTCATTAGCCACCTGATGTGGGTACTGGGAACAGAACTCTGGTCCTCTGGCAGAGCACCTACCCACTGAGCCATCTGCCCAGCCACTCCATCTTTCTTCTTAGTGAGGATACACGGAGACAGCCAGTCCTTGAGCAAGGATGCAGGATCCAGGAGATGAGGGAGGCTCACATGGAGTCTCTTCATGCAGGCTTGCTGCCCCCCCTCAGCATCCCCCTCTCTGCCCTCGCCTCAGCCCAGGTGACTCAATCATGTCCCTAATCTTCTATGGTAAATTCGGGTAAATTCTCTGTCAAGGTTAGGGAGAATAATGACTCAGTCACAGCAGCTGTGATGGGCTAGTGGGGCAAGGCTTACCTCTTCTACGGGCACTGATTTATAATTATCTAACGTCTAGATGGATGTGTAGAGCTACTGTCTATCTCCATGATAAACTCTAATTGGTTCAAACAGTTCACAATGTTGTCCTCTAACCCTCTAGAAAGGTTCATGAGAAGTGACTACATCACACTGGCTTTTAGAAATGTGCTCTGGCATGAGGCAGAGGTGAAGGGAAATGTTCTAGAAGCCACAGAGCCTGCTTCTTCATTGATGCCTGTTGGGGCATCATTTGTGGTAGAATGAATTGGCTAACAAGGATGTTATATACAGGATTTAATGTTAGCTTATCACTCAAAAAGTTCCCTCATTCTCACGATGTCCTGCAAGATAAGCATAAGACAGTAAGTGTCCCCTTGGAGGACTGAGGCACTTTGCTTAAACTTACATGGTGACAAAAGGTGGGATGGTCTTCTGTTATGTTTTCTGTACTTGGGAGGTACCTCACTAAAGAGTACCTCAGTAACAGGCTTGACAGAGATTGCTTCACTTTGGACTTAAAAACAACCTTTGCAGACCTAGAGAGCCTCAGGGTATGGAGAGGAGATGTGTCCAGGAGCAATCACTGGGTTAACTGTGTTCGGATATGATCCGCCCACCTTGAGGCAGGGGTCTGGAAATGATAGCTTGAGACTGGAGCCCTTAGTGCGACAGTTGGAGTCTGGGTTAAGACATGAACCAGTGATGAAACCAAGACACAAGTGTTAAAATTTGGTCATAGTGAGCTTCAAAGAATGATGGAACACTGGAAAATTCCATGAATTCAACGACGGTTTTCACACTAGCCACTCAATCAGGGGATATGCCTGCCTTCCCAAATCAGACACAAAATGTTACCCAGAGTTCGAGGCCCTGCAATCTCTGGAAGGAAACGATTGGGTGCAACTCCCCACATCCTGGGAGGGGTTGTTTGGGTCACAGGATCTTGCTCATCTGTATCTTTTTCCAGCCCTTTTCTGATTGACCAAGAATGTTTTGCCTAATGTGATATTCAATACACTGGGCTCTGGAAACTGGATCTGTCTGGCCTGGTTCTCCCTTGGAAGATGCCAGCTTTCTTCTCTCTCTTAAGAGTTTCTGGGAGAGTTGGTCCAGCAGGCCCTGGCACTGTATACCCTTCAGAAAGAGGCTTATTTAATAAGTGGTGCATTCCCTCGGGGGTTGGAGATACTGCAGGCTGAGGCACTAACAACTGGACTGCTGCAGAAGTCTGAGGAATGGCTCAAATGAACCCTCAGTCCTGAGGTTGGAGGTTTTGGAGGTTTTCTTGCATCTGCTTTGAGTCTCTTAAGGGACCTTGGGCCTTTATTTATTTATTTATTTTTTTAACCAGAGCAGAGCAGAGCAGAGCAGAGCAGGATAGACGTGAAAGCACACACATCATACATCAATAATCCCATCTCCCACATTGCTCTTCCTCTGTTTTTTGTGTCCAGAGTTAACTGTGGCAGTATCCCCAGTGTCTCAAACGATGAGAGTGAAGCAGAAATGCAAACCACTGTGGAAAATTCAGATTTTATCCATTTTCTCATCGAGAAGGTGGGACCTTGAAGATACTATACGAGCAAGATCAAGTCTTTGGGATATTATTTGAAGAATCAAAATTGATTTGCAAGTATCGTTTCATAGGCACGGTGGCATAATGCAAAATGGAAATCCCTGTCCTTGTCATCTTCGTCCTCCTCCTCTTCCTCCTCTTCCTCCTCTTCCTCTTCTTCTTCCTCCTCCTCCTCTTCTTCTCCTCCTCCTCTTCCTCCTCTTCCTCTTCCTCCTCCTCCTCTTCTTCTTCCTCCTCCTTTTTCCTGACATGGCCTCACAATGCAGCCTTGGTTGGCCTGAACTTGCTGTGTATATCAAGCAGGCCGCTAGCTCCCACAGATCCTGGGATTAAAGGTGTGTGGCACCATGCCTGGCCTCCTGGCCTTGGTTAGTTTTATGTGACGCCTGCTGTTCCTTTGTGTTGGGTATAAGTAAATATAAAATTCAGTTAGAAAATCAGATCCAAGTAGTCTTTGACAACAGAAGCCATTTTACATAGTTACTTTTAAAGGGACAGCCACGCCCTTGTTTGGAAGAGGTCTGAGGACTGGCGCAACCATGGTTGAAAGGGTGATTTTTATACCGGGAAGAGAGGGCTCCAGGCGTCTGACAGCAGCTTATCCTGTGGTGCTGGCAGAGAGGAACATCAGCTGATGAGTCTGGAGTGGTCCAGAGGCGTGTGCACTGTCTGTTGTGAATCACGGCTGTGAGCTGGTATGTGACCCTCTGTATGAGAGAGACAGCAGGACCCAGGTGTCCATTTATTTGGGAATCCCAGTCTAGGAGAACTGCTAAGTGCCGCTGTCTGCCTTAAAATTACATCATGATATTTGGTATCTATCCTTGATTTTTTTTTTATTCTGAGTATAAAGGTGCCAGAATTTATCTTAGTGCTAAAAACACGTTGCTCTACCCAAAGCAGCTTTAATTTTTGGATTAACCTCACTCCTGTGGCGTCAGCAGCAGCCGGCTTTATATTTAGTCTTTGACCAGCAGGAGGGGACCCAGGAGAAGCCTTCTGGCAACTGCCAATGTGGTGAGATCGGCTCTTTCACCTTCAGACTCTAGGTGGGACAGTTTATCGTGTGCTTTTATATCCCTTAATAGGGAGTATATATCTCTCCCAGAGAAACAGCTACATCCATAAACATCAATCACTGATGTTTTTAAGGTGTCCTTTGAACATTAAATAACTACTGTGTGAACATCATAGATTAAAGAAGGAATCAGGAGCTTGACTGATATTGGGTATCCAAGATCGGCCTCGGAGATCCATGCCACTGATAGGAAAGAGACAATCCCTCCTTGGGAGTCTGCTTCAGGCATAAAATATTAAATAAGAATTCATAAAGGGTATTTTACTCACCTTAAATCAATTCGCCTTGCTAACAGCCAGGGTTGGAGGCAGTTTGTGGTCTTTTCGATCTTACACAGGATAAGTAAAATACTTAGACAGAGAAGACCTTAAACAGGAGACACTGCTCCAGGGTCAGCTCGTCTGGGATTTTGTCAGCTTGATCCAAGCTAGAGTCATCTGGTAAGGGGAATCTCAATTGAGAAAATGCCTCCATTGATTGGTCTGTGGGGGGCATTTTCTTGATTAATGATTGATGTGTGAGAGTCAGACCATTGTGGGTGGTGCCACCCCTGGGCTGGTGGCCCTGGATGCTGTAAAAGATCTGAGTGAGCTCTGGAGAGAACAAGCCAGTAAGCAGCACCCTTCCATCGCTCTGCTTTATTCCTGCCCGGCCTTCCCTACAAGACGGACTAGGTAAGATGAAACAAACCCTCCCCTCCCCAGTTGCTTTTGTTCATGGTGTTTATTATATCAATGGAAAGTAAACTAGGAGGCGTGGGGATGCTGTTAGCTCAGGCTAGCCTCAGACTGCTGATTCTCCTGCCTCTTATGTGCTGTGATTATCCGCATGTACCACCATACTGTTTATAGGTCTTAATATGTATATATGTAATATGTATATATGTAATATGTATATATGTAATATGTATATATGTAATATGTATATATGTAATATGTATATATGTAATATGTATATATGTAATATGTATATATGTAATACGTATATATGTAATACGTATATATGTAATATGTATATATGTAATATGTATATATGTAATATGTATATATGTAATATGTATATATGTAATATGTATATACTAAGCCAAATGTGGCAGCATATGCCTATAATCCTAGCATTTGTGAAGTAGAAGCAGGACGATCAGGAGTTCAAGGCCAATCTTGGCTACATAGCCTGGTTGAGGCTAGCCTGAGACATATAATACTCTGTCTCAAAAACAAAATAAAACAATATGCTTACATTAGGTAGGCAGAGAGATAGGCATACACACACACACATGAAAATAAAATGAACTCATACATGTGAAACACTGAGTACAGTTTGCAATGGTATACACACTCAAATACTGGCGACTGTGAACGCTATAATACCACATTGTTTATAATTGTTATGTTACACGAAAATATCTAAACAATTGCCAGTTACTATATATGTAGTTTTCATTGACTTTTGCTCTCTATCTGCATGTAAATTAAAGCCAGAGTAAGTGAAGCAAAGGGTTAGATCAGAAGCCACAAACATGGTGCAGAATTTGAGAAGGTCCAGAGCTTTAGACTCTAAGATCAATGCATGTCTTAGACCAGGGATGTCAGGTCCTTCACCACCAGGGGACAAGGGCAGGGCCCAGCAAGGGATGCCTTGGCTTGGGTGTGACAGGCAGCGTCCAGGATGGTAGCACCTGGCTCATGTCTTCCTTGCTCTTGCCTTTTGGATTCTGCAATGGACTTCTATTTTATTAGTTTTCATGTCCATGTGTGTTCACATGTGTACGAGATGATATTTATCTCCAGCTGTTCGGGCTTATGGTAGCCAGCTGTGCAGACATCTTGAGCATCACATACTTTTTGGGGGGGCAGGGGTTTGAGATGGGAGTACTCTCTCATTGGCTTGGGGTTTCCCACTTCTGGCAGGCTCCCTGGCCGGGGGCTCCAGGAACCCTCCTCCTTCTACTTCTCCAGCTCTGGGACCCCAAACACACACTATTACAATTGGCTTTTTTTTTTTTTTTTTTTTTTTTTTTAATGGGCATTGTAAATTAGACTCAGGTTCTCAGGTTTGTGAAGCAAGCTCTTTACCAACTGCTAGCTCCAATAGGTTCCTTTTGGTGTTGGTTTTTACACACACACACACACACACACACACACACACAGAGAGAGACAGACACACGCACGCACACGTGTGCGCACGTGCGCTGAAGCAAAAGACTTAAATTTTCCATACCTGTTTGCATGATGACCCGCTTGAAAACCGGGACCTGTCACTTGTATCTTTCCCCCACAGCTGCTCCTGCTTCTTCTCATTTGGTTCTTTCTTGTATTCCTGTCGTTTCAAACAAGCCTAGGGAACACACAACACTGATGAGAAACAGCTTCTTTCTTCTGGGTCTGTGAGTAGTTTGGGCAATTTCAGGCTTAACACCAATTCAAGAGGCGTGAGGAGAATGATATTTATCTCCAGCTGTGCATGAAATATCTGTCACCAGATCCAAAGACCAGGTGTCATTCCCTCCCCCCAAATGCCCAAAATGCCAGATTCAAGCCACCACTTACTGCCTTAGTAAATACAAACAATAAACACACCATGGGCATTTTATAAAGAATAGGGGGGTTTTCTTTCTTTCAAAAAGATTTTATTTATGTCTGTGTGTACACATCCATGTGCGTGTTCCTGCACATGTATGTGCAGGTGTCTGGGGAGACCAGAGACACTCTGAATTCCTTTGGAGCTGGGGTCCCAGGTATTTATGAACCCACCCTACTGCTGTAGGAAGTTGAGCTCTGGGCCTCATGATGGAGCAGCAAGTGCTCTTGACTGCTGAGCCATCTCTCTAGCCCCTAAAACAGTTGCCTGTCTACGGAAGGTTGTACCCCCAAAGCCATATCAACTTCTTCCAGTCTTACTCCCCTCTGTGGCACCCCTCCTTGCCAGGTCTTGGGTTGGTCTATGTCTAGGCTATTGGTTACAGGAGACTTTTCTTGCATCTGCTATATGAGAACCCCCCTTGTAGAATATGCTTGGTTCCCTTAGCTCAGCCTGCTAATCACTAAGATCTGTGTGACATCATCTCTTTCTCTGAATTAATTGCTAATGGAATGAAGCAGTGGACAGTAGCCTGCCTCTATCTGTAGTTTCAACAGTTACCGACAGTCATCTTTGGTCCACAAACATGAAATGGAAGATTCCAAGAATAAATAATTCATAAGTTTTGAGTCTTGCATCATTCTGAACAACCTGATAAGAATCTCGCTTCATCCCACTCTTTCCTGCCCTGGACAAGAGTTGTCTCTTTGTCCAGCTTAAGCACACTCTGCACGCCACACTCCTGCACCTCATAGCTGCTGCATTTGTCAGCTCTTCTGTGGCATATCAAAGCACTGCTGCTGAGTAATCCTCCGGTTGTTTAACACGGCCCCAAGGGCAGGAGCAGTGACTGGGAACTGTGTTACAGGGTATCTATCACCTGAATTGTCCCTTCTTAAGATGAGGTAACACTGCTAATTTTTGCTGTGCCTGATGGGACAGGACAAGGTTTTTTCTGCTTACAATTCCAGGTTGCAGTCCATCAGGGAAGGAAGATAAAGGTAGAAACTCCAGCAGTTACATCATATCCAGCCATGAGCAGAGAGAATAAACACACATATCCCAGTCTGCTTGCTGACCACTTCTGCTTGGGTAGCTTTCTTCACTCTTACACAGGCCCACCCAGCCCATGAAATGGGGCATCCAGACTCAGGGTGGGTCTTCCTACCTCAATTAACCATCAGGACAACCACCACAGACTGCTCCCCTCCCATCTGATTTAGGTATTGCTGAATTGAGACTACCTTCTCAAGGAAGTCTAGGTTGTAGCAAGGCGACATTTAAAACCCTTTGTGGTACAGGATTCTACTGGCAGGGGGTCTGTGGTCTTGGAAGGTACGCTCCCACCCTGTGATAAAGAGGGGTACTGCTGTGTATTAACACAAAGCTAACACACACAGTTTGAATTGTACAGTTTTCCTATTTCATTGTAATTAGTTTTGTTTTGCAGCTTTTCCCCGGCTAGCCAGTAGGAATTTGGAGAGTAAGAACAGCCTTTCACCTCTTGAATTTTTTATCATCTTAAATTGTATTATTTTTTTCTTTTGTCACTTTTAAAGTTGGTATATAAAATAATGGATTTCATCATGACATTTTCTGAAATGTACGGCATTGTATTTCGCTCATATTTACTTTACTCTTTTATATATATAAACATTAAGCAGTTTATTAAAATATGAAAATTTTTAATAGTTTTTGAGAATTTTAAACTTAGCACACAGTATTCACATCATTTACACCTGATTTCTCCTCATTCTAATTCATCCCAAGTCCCTCCTACCCCTTATTAAATTAATGAATTAATGTCTTCTCTTCCTATGATTAATATATATGCATATATATTACATTTAGTGCTGACTGTGCTTAGGGCTGACCACTTGGGATTGGATACCCTATCCAGGAGTTAGTTCGGTGGCCACTGATGTCTGTAGCTCTTCATCTAGGGATGGGGCCTTGTGATACTTCCCCCCCATCCATGTTTCCATGACAACTGGTATGTTCATTGTGCAGGTCTTATATGCATGTTTTTTTTTTTTTAAGATTTATTTATTTTATGTATGTGAGTACATTGTCGCTGTCTTTCAGACACACACCAGAAGAGAGCATCGGATCCCATTACAGATGGTTGTGAGCCACCATGAGGTTGCTGGGAATTGAACTCAGGACCTCTGGAAGAGCAGTCAGTGCTCTTAAACATTGAGCCGTCTCTCCAGCCCGCATGTATTCTTAATCTAAATCATATTTGAGTGTGGCTTTGAATCACACTTTTGCTTCAGAATATATCAATCCCTAGATGCAAAGTAATAAAAATAAAATAACTACACCCTCCCCCTGCAAATCACTTTTTTCTTAGCAAAATTAAAATAAAATCTAGTGCTAAACACTTTCCCTCCGAATTGAAGCAATCTAAGGGTACCAGGGATTTCAACTGATATTTTTAAACATTGCCCCTTCCTCCCAAATAACAAAACCGAGGGTGGAGCATTTCTATGCTCAGAGATCCTGTGACCCTCTCGAATCTGTGACCTACCAGGGTCAAATTATTCACTAAAGAAGTCTGGTGTAAAGACCAAAGACATTACTGAAGAAGACTTGCCATTTCCCCACTTCCTGACTTGGTAAGAAAGGGAAGATTTTGTTTGCGTTTTCTCCTTCCTTCCTTCCTTCCTTCCTTCCTTCCTTCCTTCCTTCCTTCCTTCCTTCCTTCCTTCCTTCCTTCCTTCCTTTATTTTTAAAAAGCATTTCCTTTTGAATGCAGTAGGATTCACAGAGTTTCCTGCCTGGGGAAAGCCTGGGAGGTTATGCTACAAGGTTAAGTAAGAATAGACGTGAACTGACTGTGGTAAGACAGGTGCTGCCTGAAACCACCTGGAAAGAGTTAGTCACACTGCGCCTAGCAAGTAATTGTGGGTGGAACCCCCCCCCCCCCCAGCTCACCAGCTGGTTACCTGCAGCAGGTGAACTCCTGGATTCCTAGAGAAAGATGAGGTCTCACCCCACCAGGCTTTGAAAGGGAGAACACCCAAAGTGATTGGTTTGGTTTTTCCTGCTGTCCCTCAGTCCATGTTTTATTTTGAACAACTCTGTTACTAAGTCATTGAAATGGAGACTGAAAAGTACTGCCAGGACCTGTGTGTTGCCTAAAGTGAGCAAGGAAGCCCAAAGAAGGGGCTGGAGAGATAGATGGCTCCAGGCTTAAGTGCACTTGCTTCTTGCAGAGGACTGGAATTAGTTCACATCACTTACAAATGCCAGGCAGCTCAGAACCTAAGCTCTGCTCTGGGGGACTCTGATGGCCTTCCTGGCCTCTGAAGCACACCACACGCACATGCACACGCATGCACGCATGGAGGAGAGAAGAGAGAGAGGAGAGAGAGAGACCCAAGTTATACTAGACAGGACCTGTCAAAAAATAAGTTCAACAACAAAAGAATAAGCCAGGGGAATTTGAAGCTGACTGAAGAGATTTATGAAATTCAAGTAGAATAGCTTTCAAAAAACATTAAAGAGATTATGTATTTATTTATAGGGGTGTACATATGACACGCATATGGAGATCACAGGACGACTCGTTCAAGTCACTTCTCTCCTTCCACTGTGTGAGTTGGGGGCAGGGGCTCAAACCCAGATTGCCACAGTTGACAGCAGGAGACTTTCCAGTTAAGCCATCCTGCCCTGAGCTGTTTGTTTGTTTGGGTGTGGCTCTCCCTACAGTGGCTGCTAATCAGAGCACCTGTTGTTGTGGGGGGGCCCGTTTACCTGGAAGTCTGTTTTTCAAAGTGGCGGGTGTGAGTGGCGACCTCACCTGTGGGTTTTAGGCCATCGCTGCTTATCAGAAAGCGGAGGGGCCAGTGCAAGCAAACACAGGCAGGACCAAGGAAGATTTTGAACCCAAGTCTTAGAGGCTGGGTGGTTTTACTTATTTAAAATTCTCTTCATGAACGCATATGACTTAAATATTTCTCTATCAGGAGGAGAGCATGAATAGATTGGTTTTTGCAATGTTGAGAAAAATTCTCTCGGGTTCCCTGACTCTCATGGATTAGCAGGAGGCAAGATAAGCCTTGGCAGGGCAGATAATTTCAGCCTGAGATGGCCGAGCAATCTTTCTGTTTGAATCAAACACGGATTCTGTCAAAGTCACAGCTCTGCTGTGAAGGAATGCAGAAGCAGACTACCAGAAGTCAGTCCTAAGAGTCAGAGCCAGGCATTCCCTGCACCAGGATGTGTTGACTTTCTGTTCGTGAATGTGAATGCTTTGCTCATTTGTCATTGGTGGTGGTGGTTGTGTGGTTGGGATCCTCAAGTGACCAGGTGGTGGAGAAGGTGGAATCTCTGAGTGGAGAGGGGGAAAAAAAATCTATTAATAATTTACTGTCCTTCTTGTCGACCTCTGGATTAGTCTCCTTGTGTTCCACCTGCCAGGATGAAATGGCGGTGAGTCTCAAATGTGTGGTCA
>CM052710.1:15517838-15534414 GCA_028551405.1 Uromys caudimaculatus | reverse complement strand
CCCCCCCCCCCCCCACCGTATCTTGGCCCTATAACAGCAGCATAAGCAGAGGCTTCCACTGTGGGAGCAAGTCACAGAGTCTGCCTGTGGGGGATGGCATGGGTTTTGTGACTCACTGTAACTCAATCCTGGTAAACACATCCAACCTCAGCTCTGCCACTTCCTAGCAGAGACCTTGGCCAGACAGGCTTCATGGATTGCCATTTCCCTGAGAGATGTCCCTGTGCTGGGAGGTGGCTAGGAGAGCAGGAGACTCTCAGACCTTAGCTGTGACCAGTCTGTGGGAAGGGCTCAGTGCTCCCTTCCCCTTTCCCCACCATCACTGGCAGCAGGCTCTAATTGTTGTTTTCCCACTTCCTGGTTTACTTCTTTCTAAACTCAGCCTTTGCCATAGCATGTGACTGTGATCTTGGTCACAGAAGAAAGATCTTCCTGTCTGGGCCTGAAAGCATCCTCTTGCCCTGAAGCAGAGGTCTGGTCTCTGGACCCACGGTACTCAGCCAGCCAGCCGAGGGCCTTCTGCGTGCGGTCATTCTGAGGTGCACTGTAAATCAGTTTGTCTTTAACACAGCTTTTTGAGTCTGTAGTTAGGATCTGAGGTTCTTTATTACCTGCCATCATCGGGACTCCTGAGGATCTAAGAAGCCTTGTGTCATAGGAGCAATTTCTAGTTCTTGTATGAAAACAGCTATCATAAAAATAGCTTAAATTTTTAAAAATAGAATATGGCCATTACTATTTTATTTACTTTTTTTTTTTTGAGACAAGGTGTCATGTAGCCCAGGCTGGCAAGGTGTCATGTAGCCCAGGCTGGCTTTGAATTTGCTATGTAGCCCAGAATGATCTTGACTGACTAAATGTCTGTCTCTACTGCCTGAGAGCTGAGAGTTTAGATGGGGTTTACCTGTCATCTCGAACATCGTTTTCTGCAGTGATGGGGGACTGAACCCAGGGCTTCATGCATCCTAGATGTGCTGGTGGATTTTTTTTTTTTCCAACTTGACACAAGCTAGAGTCAGTCATACATTAGGAGGGAACCTCAAGTAAAGAACTGGCTTGTGGGCAGGCCTATGGAGCATTTTCTTTATTAATGGCTGCTGCAGGAGGGTCCAACTAATTAACAGTGGTCCCATTCCTGGGATACTGTGCAAGCCATGGCAAGTGATCCAGGAGGCAGCGCTCCCCCATGGCCTCTGTGCCCGGTCCTGCCTCCAGGTTCCTGCCCAGAACTGAACTATAAGCTGTAAACTGAGATAAACCAGTTCCTTCCCTGGTTGCTTCTAGCCACGGTGTGTATCACAGAGATAGAAAGCAAACTAGGAGACTAGACAAACGTTCTACTAACTGAACTGTATGCCCTCCCCTCAACTTTACATCTCAGTTAATAATGGCACCTGTCTGGTTGCTGCTGCTCTATGCCTGTCAGCCCTATGAGGAGGGCAGGTAGATACTGCTTCAGCTCTTCAGTGCTGCTCTTATTCAGGTCTAACAGGCCTAACTCCGACTTGGAGGCTTTAATGATTATCTGTGACATTATTAAAGTTCACTTAAAAAACAAAAGTTTGATTTTTTTTTCAGATATTAGGATATATGCAAAACCCACAGGACAAGATGTCTGGCGGATGAGTTCTGGCTCTAACCACAAAAATCCAGGTACCTTAAGCCCATATTTAAGGGTATTTTACATAGTATTTTAAATAATTTTGTGCATGGAAACAAATTTTCCTGGGGTGGCATCATATTAGGTGCTCAACTAGTTTCACAGTCTCGAGTGTTTGAGATTTGGGATTTTCAGATCAGAGCTGCTCCACCTGTCCCTTTCCCCTGCCACCCGCTGCCACCAGGTATAAAAGCCACTGCCATGTCCCTCAACATGTTTCTATCTTGTGTTTAGTTGTTTGATCTGCACTTGAAAGAGTTGAGGTGGGTAAGTGACATGAAATGAAACCAATTTGAGCGCATTTGAGAGATTGTAGAAAATTGTGGGGAAATGCCAAGTGTGATCTTTCCGGCTTGCTTCCCAGGGGCATTAATGGCTAAGGTTAAATTCTGCAACCCGTTACATAAATACATTTGAGGAGGAGGGAGGGGAAGACAGAGATGGGGGGTGGGGGGAACGTGAACACCCTTGGAAGAACAGAGCCAAATTCTAAGATAGAATATAATTATATACGGGTTCCCAGATTCTGAAAAGGCGTGTAATATAACAGATAGATGTTTGTCTCCTCTTTTTTCTTAAAAGAGCCCCACCCAGCCACTGAAAGGAGTAGAAGCAAAACAATTATGGGTGGGTTTAGCCTTTTCTTGTAGCCAGCCCACAGACCTGTAAAGGCCCTGTTAATTTAATGCACACAGCCCTTCCATGTATTTTAGGACAGGGAGGAATAACCCAACTTTAGAAAAACTTAGGAGGTTCCTAAGGGCTTCCATTTGAGCCAGTTCATTACGACAAGTCAAGCATGTGGTGGGATGTGTGGCAGGTGTGTATGATTTGGGAGGGCGTGTGTGACTAGGTCTTCCCCTATTCGTACTTCCATTCTGCAGTGGGAAATCCCAGGTGTCCTGAGCAGATGGCTGCACTGAGAGAGAACGCTCGGATTCCCACAGGGTGTAATGGGCCAAACCCGCAGCAGGCACATGCAGCCTTCTGACAATGCAACATGCTGTCCCTGAAAAGTTCACACGAAAGAACCGTGCAGTCAAGTTACCAAAAAGTCATTAAAATAACCTCCCAATGTTTAAATAAGTTTATGGTTTTGTGTTGGCCTGCATCCATAGCTATACACGGCCACACGAGGCGGGTTGGACATACCCCGTTAGGGTATGACTATGATCCAGCAGGACAGCTATCTTTAGTAAATGCTCTAAATACACTTGGCTGGATGACTAAGTTAGTGAACAGTTACTCAAGTCATAAAATTCTTTTCTTTTTTAAGACAGAGTCTCTCAACCAACCCAGGGAAACTTTGAACTCACGGTCCTCTATTTTCTGCTCCTCAAATGCTGGAGGTTTAAAGTACGCCTTCATGCCCAGCTGCAAGTGATTTTTTGTTTGTTTGCTTGATTGATTGACTGAGACTGGGTTTCTCTGTGTAGCCCTGGCTGTCCTGGAACTCACTCTGTAGACCAGGCTGGCCTCAACCTCAGAGATCTGCCTGCTTCTGCCTCCCAAGTGCTGAGAAAAAGGCGTGCGCCTCCATGCCTAGTGCTGCAAGTGATTTTTAAAGTCATAGCTTCAAAGCCTTTCTGGAAAGAAGGCAAGGGACAGATTAAATATTATTTAAAAATCATTGTGGGACCAGGCATGGAGGTACACATTAAGCCCCAGCACTCAGTAGGCAGAGGTAGGTGAATCTCTGAGTTAGAGGCCAGCCTGGTCTACAGAGTGGGTTCTAGCCAGCCATGGCTACATAGCAAGACCCTGTCTAAAAGAAAAGAAGATGACATAAGTGACAGCTCAGTCCTGTCTCCAGCTGGAGGTGACATAGTGACAGCTCAGTCCTGTCTCCAGCTGGAGGTGACATAGTGACAGCTCAGTCCTGTCTCAGGTGCTGAGGAACTGGGGTGAAGGAAGGGTCCTAAAACTAGGTGATGGTTATAGCTGCAAATCTACCATAAATCATTATTAGAACACTTAAAACAGATTGAATTTTATGCTATGTAAATTGCCACTCTGTGATTTCTTAAAAACAAACAAAATGGATCCCCATATTATGTGAGTCCAGAGATTCTAAGTTCTAAATTAAAACTATGATCTTTATTATACTTGTTGAGAATGCAATTAAAGCATGGGTAGGGGGTGGGGGTGGGCAGAAATGTGGGTGGGGTGAGGGAAGGGGCCATGGTTGGGGTTAAGAAGTTGTTCTTGCTAAGGTTAGTCTTTCTTAGGTCCTTGGCTCTGGAGCCTGGCCTTGGGGGGAAGCTACTAAAGGTCTTCAAGAATTCTAGTAGCATGGGCTGATGCTCAGCTGAGATTAAGACAAAGGTCAGGCAGATGACAAACCAGATATGACAAGGAGGAGACCTGCTAAACACTAAAGTCCAGTGTGAATAGTCCTGGGCAGAAATTATGGCATTTGTGGCCATGGTGGTGGCCACAAGATAAAAGGTGCCACAAGGTCATGTGCCATTAGGTGAGCTTGGCAGAGTTTGGTAGACAAAGCTTTGTGGGTGGGAGAGAGGAAGGAGTCAGGGAAAGGGGGGATCTGAAGAGGGCTGGGAGGGGGATGGACACGTGATGTCCTGTGGACATGTCGGCTTAGCGATGCCCATGTGACACCAGATGAAAATAGCCAATAAGCAGGTGTGCCCGTGATCCTGGCACTCTGGGGAGACTCCTGGGTCCAAGACGTTTGTATAAAATCATGGTTAAAACCAGGAAGATCCAACAGGCGATGAGGACCTTGAATGTCAGGAAAGGTGGGGGGTGGGAGCTAAGGATGAGACCCTGTGAATCAGCAATTAAGGGCAGGGAGAAGAGGGGAAAGTAAAAAGGGGAACCAGAGATTTACACAAGGGAGACCGTGGGTCAGGAGACCATGATGACGCCAGAGAGAAGAGGGCAGGAAAAGTAGCCTCCAGGAAACAAGACTGGGAAGGTGTCATTGAATTTGGCTCCTGACCTCAGCAGTGGTTAGGGAGAAGGAA
Organism: Uromys caudimaculatus; assembly: GCA_028551405.1. Classification (NCBI taxonomy): domain Eukaryota; kingdom Metazoa; phylum Chordata; class Mammalia; order Rodentia; family Muridae; genus Uromys; species Uromys caudimaculatus. The sequence goes on along the minus strand of CM052710.1, from coordinate 15,529,767 downwards.
GAGACTTACAAACAAACACACAAACCGAGGAGGAAGTGGAGACAGAAATGAGGCTGTCTGTCTGCAGGAGTCTGAGACAGACAGGAAGCAGCCAGGGATGCTGTTGGGGGAGGGAAAGGCTTTGTTCCTTGATTCTTAGGGTGGAAACCTCAGCATATTTAGATGGGGCCAATAGGAGAAGGTTGGGCTGAGGGTACTCAGTTGGTAGAGGGCTTTGCATGGTGGCCTTGGATCCTGTCTTCAGCAAGATGATGGGTAGGAAGTCCATATGTAGAATAAGGATTAATACATACACAAGTAAATAAAATTTAGTGGGAGAGAGGTCCAAATACAGACAACAGAGTCCCATGGACGGCAGAGGCTGGACCACCGAGGGACTGAGCCACAGTCTCAGCTGGTCACAAGCAGGACAAGGATCACTTTAGCTTCTGAGATGGGAGGTCTGGAAGGCTGTGAAGGGAGCGAGCATTGAAGGGAAGGTTGAGAGGGCTCCCCCACTGCTGGACAGCTGGCTCAGGTTTTTGTTTGAAAGAAACTTGGAGGTGTGGGTCAGAGAGGTAAAGACTGGGAAGCTTTAAATCAAGCGGCCAGCCAGAAGAGCTGATGGAGGGTAAACGCGTTGGCCGAGTCATCGCTCTCTGTGCACTGATCTCTCCACCATCACCTGCTCTGCTTTCAGCTTCCGGGCTGGACCACTTTTTTGCCACTGCCATGCCTACGGACTTGGGGCAATTCACCATCACCTCTCTCTTAAATGTCAATCATACTTTTCCTTTCAAAATCTTTTGTTTTGTCTCTTCCCCCTTCCAGCCCTTTCCCCTCACAGAAGCCAAAGTGATTTAAAAAAAAATCTAAAACAGATCATGTCTCTGCTCTTGAAAACTGTCCAGTGTTCTCGCAGTGATGAGATTCACATTGGCGACAGCATGTCCTGCTTCTTCCTGTAAGAGCCAGCCCGATATGGTTCTACAGAGCTCTTCCCCTCCTGGTAGACACTTTCTGGTGGCTCCAAGCAGATCCTGCCTCAGGGCCTTCACATCTGGCTTGTAATGGCCTGGTCAGCTCTTTCCCATCACGTACACCGCAGACTCGGCTCTTCCTCAGTGCCAGTCCCTAGGAGCATGGCCCCTTTCTCTTATTATGCTGTGGCTGTTGTTTTTCATATAGTTTATCAGCAACTGTCTCAGTCAGTTTTTTGTGATTGTAACAAATCTCTGAGGTAAGTCAGCTAAAGACAGCTGTTTTGGCTTCACAGCCTTGGACTTTTGATCATGACAGATACTATGACGAAATGATTCCGTTGCTTTGAGCCTGAGGTGCTACGGAACATCAGGGCAACAGTATCCACTCACCCCATAGTGGCCAAGAAGTTAAAGGGAGGAAGGGGCTGGATTCCCATAGTTCCCTTGCACAGCTGCATACCTCCAAAGCCCTAAAACTTTCATTAGTCTCTGCCCCTTAAAGGTTCCTCAGTCTTCCCATAGTGGCAAGCAGGGAACCGAGCCTCTAACACATGGGCTCATGAGGCTCATTCTAGTGCCACCCTAGAGCAGTGACTAAAATAACGTCACACTGTGTGCACATTTTCTACCTCCCACACTTAGAAGAAGAATGCTGGGAGATCAGAGATCTTGTTCAGCACAGAGTAGGCACTTAATGGATTAAATATTGGTTGAATGACCAAACAAAACCAAACCAACTGGCAATGCTGACAGCCTAAGGGAGCAGATCCAGGACACATGGTCGTGTGAGTTTCTTCATCAGGACCATTTACAGTAACATGATTTCCTTATGCACTCATTGCAGAAACAGTATTAACCAAATGTTCCACCCACCAGCCAGGGGGCAGAGGCATCTTTGTGAAAATTGAATGATTCCCTGAGCAACCTGTCCAGGTGTTGACATGCTTATTCAATTTCTGGAATTTCCTTCCCGTTGTAGTCCTCCTGGGTGTGGACTGGCAGCTGGGGCTAGGGGTGGGGGAGACACTGCTGGCCTTTTCCAGCCCCAGTGCAGAATAGTGCTCTTCAGATGAAGTCAGGCTACTGAGCCGGGTCTGGTTTCCTTGGTGACCCACAAGGCTTAGTTCTATCTGAAATTGCTGAGAGGAGAAAAACCTGATAGTTGAGCCGTGTTTCCCTTGGGGAGGAACAGCTTTCTGAGCTCCGTGAAGGCTGAGGATGTGTCTCCCTGATTGGCCAGGGCTGCTTCTCTCAGAGGGGGTTGGGGGAGAGTCGAGTGACATCTCCTGAATGCTCCAAGAGTCCCACAACCCAGTCCGGCATGCCTGTCCTATGCCAGCCCCAGGTAATTACATCATGACCCCTCAGGCTCCCGTAAGTTTTGTTTTTGCATGCAAACACTGTAGCCACGGAGACCAGAGGTTTGCTTGGTGTTAAGTGTGCTAACCACCTTTCTTCTGGCACCCATGACAACAGAAAGGGCATGCTATTTTGTAAATGGTAGGGCAACCCAGTTAACCCTTTGAAGTCCCTTTGGTTCCCAGTCAGTCAAGTATGAACCCTATTATCACTTATTGTCAAGGGTGGTGGGCTGGACACTGCATTAAATATTCGTGTAGATGCATGAACACGTGTATAGTACATATGTGCACGTGTGTGTGCACAAGTACACACATCCAGGCACACATGTGCGGGACAGCGGAAGATACTGGGTGTGTTGCTATCTTCTTTACCATACTTACTTGACACAGGGCCTTTTACCTAATCTGGGGCTAGACTGGTGGCCAGCAGACCCTGGTGACCCTCTGTCTCTGGCCTGCAGGGCCCTGAGGTAACATGCACACGGCCATGCGTGGCTTTTCATGTGCTTGTAGGATCTTACGTTTATGCAGCACTGAGCCTCAGCCCCAGCTCCAGCCCCTGCACAAAATATTTTCTCCAGTTCTCATGTTTATTCAGCAATTCTTCACTGACTGAGCCATCCCCTAGCCCCTACATTTAGAGGTTTTTTGTTTTTTGTTTTAAATGGCCCCTAACGTTGGAGCATGGAGGAGGGGTGGGGTCAAACAGGAGATTGGGATCACCACCGGATAAAATGGTTGCTTCACTTTCGTGACAGTATTATGGAGTTGGGACTGTCGTTGGAACCATTTTAGTGGTGAGAAAGATGACTGGCTTCCCGTAGTCCATCAGTGAGTGGTGGGTTGGGGGGGGTGGTGAGGTTACTTCCCAAGCTGTCTTCCAAATTCTACGACCCCGAGAGGTGGGGAAGGCGCTCCGCGCTTTACGCAGTTACCTGATATTCCGAGTCCACCTTATGCTGCATGTCCCGTAGATACTGGACATCGCTGACGAACTTCTGCCTGTCCCTTGTTTCATGCAACATGGTTCTTAGTTCCTGATCTACGCATGAGAGAGAAATAAGCATTCTGTGACAGATGCTCTGTGAGTCATCATATTTGGATTTATTTGGGTAGAATTGCGTGTGTTCTTTTATTAATCTATTCCCCCGTTGTTTGATAGGTACAGACATCCTTTTTTTTTTTTTTTTTTTTTTTTAATTAGTGTCAAAGACTTTATATTCTTTTCTGTTCCAGGCATAAATAATGCAGTGACATTCATCAGATGGCTTCAGTGATCCTATCCTGGCTATTCACAGGGAGTTAGGTTGACAGACACCTGATTGGGAAGCAGTTCTACCACACGGCAGAGAAGAAAACAAAGAGCCTAGATGGATCACAGTGACCAAACTTATAAGCTCTGGGTTGCTTAAATTTATGTATACGACTATTGTGCTCAATCCAACCCAGATACTGGCAGCTGCTGAGTACAGCAACCAGTCAGGCAGACACGGCCCCACCTTTTTGTTGCCTATAGTCTAGGATGGAAAACCAACGCTAGACAATTCAACCCTAACTGCCAGTACAGAGCCGGGTGCGGGTTCTTTGAAAGAACGGTTTTGTAGGGGAGCAGAGTCTGTCTGGAGGGGTCAGGCCGTGACACTGAATTTGATAATCACGAGTCAGGCAAGAGGTCAACACTGTCACTGGGTTTGATAAATTGTGAGTCAGGCGAGAGATGGGAGAGGACAGCAGGTGGTTGAGGGCACGAGGGAGCAAGTGAGAGACAGAGAGAGGGCAGGGTGGCTGGGCGGATGGTGGCGAGAGCCACAGAATGATGGGGGCTGGCAGAGATCAGCTCATGTGGAGCCTTGTAGGTCACAGTGAGAAGACACATGGAGCTACTGATAGGTTCTAACCTGGGGAATAAATGTTTGCATGCTGTATGTGCATGCATGCATGTGTGTGTTGGATGTGCATGTGTGTGTGTGTGTGTATAGAGGCCAGCGTTTGACATTTTTCTTCTCAGTCACCCTTCCTTTTATTTTTTTGAGAGATGGTCTGTTTCTGAGCCCAGAGCTTACTGTTTTTGCAAGAAGAGCTGACCAAAGAGTCTCAGGGATCCTTCGGTCTCTTCTTGCTCAGCTTTTTAAATGGGTGGCGAGGGAGGAGCGTGAACTCAAGTCCTAATGTTTACTGACTAAGCCATCTCCCAGCCCTTTACACTTGTGTAAAAGGTTCTCAAAGGTGGGGATGAAACGTGGAGCTGTGACCACCACTGGGACAGTAGATGACATGGTAACAAGGCTTTGAAAGCAAATGTGTGAGGAGGAGAAAAAAAATGAGATTGGGAACAGGGTGGGGGTGGGGTCTGAGCCCCCACGGACCAGCCTGTGGGAGTGCCAGGTGCTGCTCCGAGCAGCCACATATTTCACCTTCATAGAAACATGTTGTCAGGCGGATAGATACTGTAGTTTCTGATACAGAAGAATAACCTAACACACCTTCAAGAATGTTTAACCAAGAAGGGGGCGTCCTGACTATCAGGAGACACAGCTAAGATAAGATCCAGCTTTTCATCAGTTTCCTCCAAGGTAATGGAATCAGGAAGGGCAGCCTTGTGAGAAAACAATGTGGTGTTTGCGGTGTCCACAGCACTGCAAATACAGAAGTCAAGCCAGCAGTTAGACACAGGCTCTGAGCTGACTGAACAGGTAAAGACCTGGCCAGTGCTGGCATGTTGGTAGCAACAGAAGAAGCAGTAGAGTGGGCACTGGACAGAGAAAGTGGATCAGGGACAAAATCAGTAACACAGAAAACGTAAGGAAAAATGGTCAAATAGAAGCTCTGTAAAGGACCCTAGGGGCAGGAGGAAAACCCAGTGGGTGTTGGGTCACTGATGCTGAAGAGGCATTTCCAGGAGGAGGCTGTTAATACCCCTAGCAAGGGCAATTGCTGGACCACAAGGCTGAAGTTACATTGTACTAGCTGTTACTAGCTGTACTAGCTGAACAGGTGGCAAAGACATGTCTTGATTTCAGTAAATTAGGCTTTGGTTGGTGTGGTCTAATTTGTGACCATAGTATACGTAGCTCACAGTATAAAATAGCACAGTTCATACTGAGACCACCAGATCTCATCAAGAGGACCATGGAAGCCCACCTCCAATTCCTGTTTATGACTCGCTGGAGCTCTTTCATGGATTGCTACACATAATGACTAACTACAGTGCGCTCTCAGCTCCTCAGGAATGGCCAGGGAGACAGTTGCCGACCGAACCCTCAGGTGTGTGTGCTCTGTGGCTTTCCTGCCCTCCTCTGCTTTATTCAGTGTGAGTAGATATTGACAGTCAGCCTGTGTCTGACTCATGGTGACCCATGAGTGTCTGGTCTGGGAGTTATGAAATCTTGCAAGGTTTGTCATCTACCCCTGAGCAGCATGGAGAGTTTCCTGGTCCCCGGGGGGGGGGGGGATTATTTTTACTTTAGATAGAAAGTGGGTCTTTGAGACTTAGGATCTCAAAGATAGTTCTGTAGTTTATAAAACTTCTAAATAGGATTATACTTCTCCCCTCTTAAAACTAGCCAATGGTTCTCCCCATGATAAGAATCAAGTTGACACACCCTTTGTCCTGTGAGACCCAACCTGATCCGGCTCTATGGAACCCTTCCACCCCTCCCCACACAGTGCTTTGCTATGCTCTCTTGAATGCTTTGGGGCAGTTTGGACTTGCTTTCATTTGGCTCAGGGTGGTTGGGTGAGTGGTTCCCCATCTTGCACTTTCAAAGGCATGTGGCTCTGCCCTTATCACTTGTTATTTCTTATATTTATCAGCAACTGTGTTGGTCAGACTTCCATGACTGTAACAAAGACACACTAAAGATTGTGTGTGTGTGTGTGTGTGTGCGTGTGTGCATTTCAGCAGACAGTCATGGACTATATTTTCAAAGGTCACACTTAACTTTTCATATAAATTTGTACCTGCATAGAATGAAGTCTGTTCCCCCTTTTTCAGAAAAAATGATGGGGTTAAAATCAGAAAGATGGACCCCCTGCTGCTCCTGTTGGGAAGAGAAGCTGGTCTGAATATTAATCAAGCAAAGAACTTTGGGATTCATAAGGAAACTATGCTAACGGCCTGGAAGGGCACAGCCCACAGTCCAGTTGGATGGAACATTGTAGGGACAAAGTTAACAGGGCAAAGCCACTTAATCTCTCCTGGCCTCTGGTTGGTATAGTATAATTTAAGGAAGGTTCTTAGTCAGGAGGCATGAAATAACCTGGCCTGAAGAGGCAGGAGAAGTACTCCTCCTGAAGAGGAGTGCCACTGAAAGACTTGCTAAGTCTTCTGACTTCACAATCATCTTCAAAACAAAGAACTTTAACGTTGCCCACGCGAGACTCTCCCCCACCCACCACAACCTCCCTGTTACACTGCACTCCACTGTAAAATAAACAGCTGAAGCACCACAGTGCCACAGGTAGTTTCTTACTTAACTATATCAAGACCCTATGAGATGAAACTATCTGTTCCCTTGGTGTCTGTCCTATTAGAGACGGACACCAAGGAGACAGTAGATCTTCTCGGGTTAGGAAAATAGTCTCCAAATGAACTTGAATTTTAGGCTGCACTACAAGTTTGAAAAACTGACCAGAATGAATGAGAAATAGAACTAACTATATAGGAATAAATCCAGAGGAAGTAATGCTTAATTCTCAGAGTGACTTTTTGTGGGCCTACTCAACCAGACAGCCATTTGAAGCCAAGGATTTTTTTTTTTTTTTTTCGGCTATAGGCAGGTGCTAGAATGCTCTGTGGGGGCCGAAAATAAAACATGGGCAAGGCGTGATTCTGAGGCCGCAACCCGTGCTGTCTTCTGTTCTCACCTTTGAACTGCTTTTCGTTCTGAAAATCACGCATGATCATGTGTGCTTCTGTTGTGAGCCTCTGGTGACAAAGCATCGGATCAAGTTTGTGTTTTAGAAATCAGTGTGTGAGGCCATGCTAAGGAGAGGGAAGGGCCAGGGACGAGGAGGTGCGTGAGGTGGGGGAGGAAGTGAGTGAGTCTGCCAGGCCTCAAAATTCCACACATCTGTGAAATTTCAATGAGGAATATTCTAAGAACTCTGTGACATTTGAATTCCTCTCTAGCATAAATCTCCAGGGAATTGAGACTGAGACACCCTGACTAAGGAGAACAGGAATAACGGCAGAATACATTTTTTCCATTCTCTAAAAGTATCACACGTGTGTACATATAAATGCACATGTACACTCCTGTGCACTGCTGTCTCCTTTTCTGGGACTATATTTGTCACTCTCCCCTCAAAAACCCTGACCTGAAAGAAGTGCTTTTAAATTAAGCTATCTTACCATTTTCTCGATATGCTCTCTCTGTGAAATATCATTAAAACTATACTGTCTTGATTTTGGCAAATAAGCAAAATGTAAATTTAACCTCGTTATCCGGAAGCTTCATTTGAAGCAAGATGTAAGGGGCTGTGTTGCTACCTGGCAATCAAGTTCATAAACTCCTACATTTCCACGATTGGGTGCTTGGAAGAAGGATTTCAGAAGATTTTAATCCAGCCTTTTCCACAATGAATTAATTTGTAATGACAAGGATTACAGGATTTGTTTCAATTTTAGTTTGGAGGAAAAAAACTTAGTTTTGTTTTTTTTTTTTTTTTTTTTTTAATCTCCCTTTATAAACTTGTGTTGAATATAAGTCTAGTGACTTAGGCCCGGTTATACTTCAGAGGCTGAGGCCTTGAGGCAGGGGGGCGGGGAGAGAGGATGACAAGTTCCAATTTAACGTAGGAAATAAAGGTTGAGGTGGAGAGGGGCGTGAGAGACCTAGCTAACACACACGGACTATTATTAAGCCCAGAGCAGAGACTGTGTAATTGGAAAAATGAAAAGAACATCACAAATTTGACAAGCGATTGGGTTCTACCATTGAAAATGCCGTCATTTCCACACTCAAAAGCTGTTTCCTGGACTTGTAGACCAATGTAGCTGTGCGGGGTGGGGGTGGGGGTGGGGTGGGGGAGCTACCAGTGTGCAAAAAAACCGACTAGACTCCCGTTAAATATGTTCCTTTGAGGTAGAAACAAACTGGAGCTGGGGTCAGCCAGAAGAAGAGAGGGGCGCTGAGAGGTCTGATTTCCCTTCAGAAATCTTTTAAATTTTAAAGGTAAAGTTGATCCTCAGTTTTGGGAAGGCTGGGGCGGACGCCCGTTACCTTGGGGATCAGCACTTTCGCCCCTCACAAGGGGCTAAAGGGGCCGCGGGGCAGAGCGGGTGGGCAGGCCCACAGCAGAAGAACCGCCCATCAATCGTGCGTGGGGCCGGTCCTGGGCTCCTCTTCCTCCCCCACGCCTCACGTCTTCCTTCCCTCTAGCGGCCCCTCTTCCTTCTCCTCCCGGGAGGCAGCTGTCCGCCGCGGCCTCCGGCCTTTCTCGGGGTGGAGACGGTGGGGGCGGCTGCCTGGCGTCCTCCCGTTTCCTTGGCAACCAGGCCTCCCTCCTCGCGCGGAGCCTGTGCCGCTAGTCGCGAGGGAACGTGGATCGTGGGGGTGGGGCAGGGCTGCGGCCCCGGGGGTCCTGAGTCCACACGTGGGCGGGCCCGCCGGTTGCCGTGGGAACGAGAAGGGATGCTATTGGGAAAGGAAAGCAGTGATGGCGGCTGGCTTAGAAGAGATGCTTTAGGAATAGGCACTCTGATTTTGTCTGTCTTCACGCCCAGACTCAGTGTTGTTTCTTATAAGATGGAGATTAGAGAATGGGGGGGGGGGGGGGATAAAACAGTAAAGGAAGTACATGGAAAGAAGAAAAGATACTGCACTTCTCGAGATGGTTGTTGTATAGGTCTCTTCCAGCAAAATGTTCCGATCCAACCTCAGAGAAGAAAAAAAATTAAGGGAGGCACCCGATCAGCTTCAGAACGGAGACCAGAAGCTGGCCTCTTATTTAGCAGTGGTCATTACCAGCTTCTCCAGGAGAGAGGATCTTGGAGGGTTAGACCAGTGCCCACCAGGTCCTTGGTTCACATCACTGTTCCTAGGCTGCGTTTATTTCTCACGGAGGCTCTAACAGGCAACCCCCTGTTTTCTGTTTCTTTTGCATATTTAGGTACTCAGTACCTTGCTGGCTGATGTCACCTTAAGGGCGTTTTAGACTGGGTGGAGAGCAAAGAAGATAAACAATAGAAATTCTTGGAACTTTCACCAGTGTCCCAGAGTCTACGTATGTCTGGGGTCCAGGAGACTTCTATGCAGCCCCTGTAAGTCTACTATCAGGTGGTGGCTTTGTGTTGGTAGTGTGACATCCTTTCTGTTCTTATCACTACCATCCCAAACTCCATGGTCTTGGAACTGGATTGATGTACGAACCTGAAGGACACTCTGAGCCCCTGTCGGCCGTACCCCAGCCCCACTTCTCCCCGTGACACATAAGCAGCATAGTCCCATGTCTTAATCACCAATAAGACACTCTCAGACCCGCACTTACTGCCTAAGAAGTGGGCCCCAGACTCTGGACTGTGACTGTCCCTATTTGTTCCCCAGGACTTGCTTTCTTGGTTTTGTCCTTGAGTTGTCCCTTGCCAGTTGTGGCTCTCGTGCGTGCTGAACCCTCCTCACCGTCAGGCCGACTTCTAAGACATATCTTGAGCAACACACAGAGTCTAGACAAAATATGCCTTGGGGAAGCCTTTGTTTTGGGCTCTTTCTCATCTGACCTTCATTGCTCTCCCTTTCCAAACCATTTTCTATTATTAGTATTTTTAAAGATTTTTATTACATCTTATTTTTATTGGATGTTTGAGAGGGCAAGCATGCCCCAGTGCGTGGAAGGGGAGGCCAGTTTGCTGGAGTCTGTTCTCTCCTATGGTGTGGCTCCCAGTGACCAAACCCAGGTATACCACGTTCTCTTATTGTTCTCAGCTGGCTAACAAAGATTCCCTGTTAAACCGTTAACGGGTAAGGACATAGCATGGGACCTCTTTCTGGGGTCTTTGCCTTTCAAAGGGATGTGATGAAGGGCCCCACGTTTGAGACCGGGTGGAGCTCAGTGCCTGACTGGCATGCGGCCCTGGGTTTGATCCTGAGCACCACATAGAATGGATGTGATGACACATGCCTGAAATCCCAGTTCTCAGAGGAAGTGGGGGCTTTCTAGGGAAACCTTCTCACCCTGTCAGAGGCGCTATCTCCCCCCCCCCCGTGTGTGTGTGTGTGTGTGTGTGTGTGTGTGTGTGTGTGTGTGAGGGAGGGGGAGGGGTATGGAGATTGCAACTCTAGTAGTAAAATGATAAGGAGGAAGCTCGTTCTTAGAGACAAAGGACCTACCTCAAAAGTGAGAACAGTAATGGTAATTAGTGATAGTTATTAGTGTTGATTAAGAGAGGAGACATTGAAGCCTAAGGGAGATAGCTGAACAGAGTGACACAGCCAAGGGCTCCTGACAGGGAATGGACCCAGAGCCCAGAAGTAAGACCCCCATCCCCAGCAGCTTGGCGATGCCCACTAGTAAGAAAAAAGAAAAAAGCATACTGGTACATGGCATATGGGTTTTTAATTTTCTATTTTAAGAGCTAGAGGAAAAAAAAAAGTATTTCTCATCCCCCAAAAGACCGTTGTGAGGTTCAAATGAGAGAAGATGAAACATTAGTTGGTCGTTCGTTTTCTGAGGCACATTTTACTACTATAACACAAAGTACAAGGCTTGGAGAAGTTACTCCTCTCAGCTTGAAACTTTCCTACATTTCAAGTATTTTTTTTGTTTTTGTTTTTTGTTATTTAGTGCTTTTGGGGGGGGAAGCGGGTCATGACTGCATTACCCAGGTGACTCCTGGTCACCCTACCTTTGCCCCCAATGCTGGGGTCGCACACCTGGTCCCTTCTACCTTCTCTTGTGGTTTCTGATAGTCAAGTTCCAGGAGAAGAAGGCCTCGTGCCCTTGAGAGAAGGTGACAATGGCAAAGGTCGGTTCCTAAAGAAGCTACAGAGCAAGTCAGATGTCAGCATTTCAGGAGTAAACTTAACCTTGACATGTAAATTACAAAGCAGGTCAGTTCCGGAACTAAAAAGCAAGTGCTGCCTAAGAGAACCGTGGAAGCCTGAGAGGAGAAACCGTTTCCGTGGAAGGAAGTCTCCTAATTGTCATTATTTATTATTATTATTATTATTTTTGCACAGTGCCCCAGGTAAATGAGGAGAAGAAAGGGGCTTAAGTAGGCATTGGCTCTAATCACCACGATGACTTGCATTTGCAAATAAGCAACAAGAAATTCTTTACTGGAATCTAAGAGTTTTGCTTGTTTGGTTTTTTTTTTTTTTTTAGTTTTTTTTCAAGACAGGGTTTTTCTGTATGGCCCTGGCTGTCCTGGAACTCACTCTGTAGACCAGGCTGGCCTCGAACTCAGAAATCCGCCTGCCTCTGCCTCCTGAGTGCTGGGATTAAAGGTGTGCGCCACCAAGGGCAACCTGAAGTGTAACGTTTCAGGCGAAGCTGGTGAAGTTTTAAAAACAACAGTAACAAAATAAAGTATTTAATCCAGAGCAAAATGGGAGCTCTCAGGAGACTCTTCTAAGACTGTGATGTTCATGGGGACTTGGCACAGGT
>CM052710.1:15420341-15509205 GCA_028551405.1 Uromys caudimaculatus | reverse complement strand
ACCCCCCCCCCCCCCCCCCCCCCGTTCATAGGGTAAAACAGTGAGACGGGCACAAAAGCACACAGGCGAGGGCAGAGGCAGCATCCTGGTAGCATCTAAATGGTTATGTGTATTCACGAGTGGTTATATCTTCATGTCCCAGCATGCCCTACACCTCTTCTCCTTCATTGTTTACAATTTATCAGAGCTTGGAAATGCCTACTTTGAAACAGAAGTTTGTAACCTCCTTCACTTGAGTGCCATGTCAGGATGACATTCTTTTGGTACCCCCAAATTTGCAGGGAAAGCCCTGTGGGTGTAGTCCTTCATCAAGCGTTTATATAAGCATTTCAGGGCCAAGCGTTAGGCCTCCCAGAAGACTAAGACGTAGTCTTTGTGCGTGTGGGGGAGGAAGGTAGATAAACTGGACCTCAGAGTCAGCTCAACAATAGAAGTAGGTGTGGGACCCTGGAGGGCAGAGGAAGACTGGACCAACAGGAAGATTCTCACGGTGCAAGGATCAGCGGAAGGGCCTCTGAGGATTGCTCCAGGCCGGACACAGTGCCTGCTGGTGGGTAGGTCCCTTCCCATGGAAACATTTCTCAGCAGTGCCAGACATAGTCTAGTCCAGGAGCTGGGTGGCGATAGTCTTCACCTCTGCCAGCCCTTGTGCCCATTTCCTGACTCTCACGTGTTCCTTCCCCTCCCTGTCTGGCGGAAACCTCCAAACTGTTTTATCAAAATCAACCTAGAGCAACCACACATGGTCAGCCCGTGTTTCCTGAGTGGAGTTGATCTGAAACAGTGTAGTTTTTGTAGTAAGAAAGAGGGGACCGAGCAGGGTGCACCAGGAGCATGCGTGTACAGTAGGGTATCCACAGCTCTTTTGGCTTAGGGAACAAGAGTTTCTGGGAGAGCGAGAAGCTCCTGGCACCCCCTATCCATGTATTCTGGACTGTAGCCTGCTTTTTCTGCCTTTGGAACTGGCCCTGTTTCCATAGAACTCAGTCTGACAGGCTGTCCCTTCCTGCCCTCCATTGTGGCTGGATGATAAGGCCAGGGTGGGGGCCCACTAAGCACTAGACTTAGACCTTTGGGCTGGAACTCCCCCAAGGCTGGAGAAACAACTGTTTTGAAGCCTTGCAGAGTACCAGTGACAAGGTAGTCGCTAGAAGACACAATTAGATGCTGTCCTCACCGAAGGCATCCTCTAATTTAGTTCTTTGCTCGGTGTTTGTAGGTTCCTATTTAAGGAAGGGACTGGCAAAGAGAGCCCGTGGATGTGGGAAGTGTGGAAACAGGTACAAGTGCCGAGATCACACTCCTCCTGGATGGCGGAAAGAAGGGAGAAATGGCACACTGCTCCCCTCAGCTCTCCATAGGATTGTCCCCTACCCCCCACTCCCCACCCCGGGCTTTATTTGGGTATGCAAGACTGTCTACACACATCAAGTGTAGTCAACTCTCAAGACTGTCTACACACATCAAGTGTAGTCAACTCTCAAGACTCACAGGCTCTGGATCCATGGGCTTAACTAACTTACCACAGATGGGAAAAAAAGATGTGTGTGTGTGTGTGTGTGTGTGTGTGTGTGTGTGTGTGAATGTGTGCATGTGTCTATATGTAGATGATGTTTATGGATGGGTGAAAGTATATTTATATATAAAATATAAAATTATATAGATATAATTTATATATATATACACACATACACATAGAGAGAGAGAGTGAGAGAGACAAAGTATCATGTAACTTAGGCTGGCCTTGAACTTGCTATGTAGCTGAAGGTGACCTTGAACTTCTCATTCTTCTGCCCTTCAAGTGCTTGGATTATTGGTGTGTGCCGTCACTCTAGGTTTCTGCAGTACTGGGAATCAAGCCCAGGGCCTCTGGCTTATTAGGCAGGCGCTCTACAGACTGAGCTGCACCCCACCCCGTATGGGAAATATTTTTTGGTGAATCTATACCAAGCATGTATCTTTCCTATAGAAATTCCTAAGCAACACAACTCAGCAGCCATTTCTGCAGCACCTACATTGCATTAGGCATCATATGAGCGCCACAGAGAATTTAAATATATATGGAAGGAAAAAACAAGACATGGTGGTGCATGCCTGCAATCTCAACACTCCAGAGGCAGAGGCTAGTTCCAGGCTAGCCTGAGCTACATTGGGAGTTTTACGTCAGTTTGGACTACATAGCAAGGGTTTGTTTCAGAGGCTGGGGACAGACTTCAGCAGGAAAAGCATGTGCTTCAACCAGCCTGGTGGCCTGAATTTGGATCCCCAGGACCCATGTAAAAACTGGGCGTGGTAGTGCTCAAGAATGCAATCCCTGCACCCCTACCAGGAGATGGGGTCAGACAGGAGAATTGTGGAAACTTGTGGGAGAGATAACGTGGTGTGTGCAGCAGTGAACAGTAAGAGAGGCTGTCAAGAAAACATGGTGGAAGGTGAGGGCCGACCCTCACACTTGTCCTCTGACCTCCACATGAGTACCATGGCATGCCCCTCCCAAAAGAAAGAGAGAAAAAGGAGAGGCAGCTATGTCCACACCGTGTGCGTGCGTGTGTGCGTGCATGTGTGTGCATGTGTAAAACACACATTCTTTATGACATTCTGGCAGATGAGCTATTACCAGTGTGAATGGCTATTCTAGTTTCTTGGCAGTTGCTTTCTAGCTATGAAGAGCACAGAACTGGGGGAGAGGAAGGAATCGCTGTGCCTTTATTAAATTATGCCTTTCCCTGTCTCTCTGTGCTGGAGTCTCTTAGTGAATATTCTAAGACTGACGTCTGGACTTCCTCTCAAAGACTCCGATACACTGGCTCCGAGCAGGGGTGAGGTGATTTTTAAGTCTCCCAAGTGATTCTAACTTACAGCTTGGGCTATAAGAATAAAAAGGGGATTGGGGAGATGGGTTTAGTTGATACAACAGCTGCTATGCAAGCATGAAGACATGTATGGACCCTCATGACCCATGTAAAAACACTAGGCATGGAGGCATGTTTACAATAGTACATTGCCAGGGAGGTGGGGACAGGTGGATTCTGGGAGCTCACTGCGCAGCTAGTCTGCTTGATTCCGTGAGTTCCAGCTTCTGTGAGAGATCCTGTCTCACAAAATAAAGTGGAGAGTAGCTGAGGAAGACATCTAATAGGTACCACTGGTGTCTGTACACATGCACCTGTGCGTATGTATAACACACACACACACACACACACACACACACACACACCCAAAACACTCCTGAATTTTAAAGTCTGATTTAAGTACTTCATCTCATGTCCTTCAGTTTTGGAGCAAGCAGAGTCAGGCCTAGAATCCTGACAGACTTTTCTATTTCATCTCACCTTCAGAGAAACAGTGTGGTTAATTCCCCCATCACGGGCCATTTCCACCCTGGCACCCTTTGGGTAGTGTGCACATGAAGGTGGGCTAGGTGAGGACTAGCTGGGTGTGCCTCAGGGAGGGGAGCAGCCTAATCAGGTCTTGCTCCTCTTGTCATTTAGCGGGCCATGGAGGCTCTAGTATGGCCAGAAAATGCAGAGAAGATAGAAATTTGGATTTTTGGGATGTTTTTGCTTTTCTGAAATATCATGCTGTGTGAACATTCTCAATTTTTAGGAAAATACTCTAAGGGTCGAAGAAAGTAGACTCATGAACTACATTCTGCCTACAAAGTGCAACTGAGTTAGTTCAAGATTTCTTCATGTTGGTCACTGATGGGTGTGTGTGTGTGTGTGTGTGTGTCTGTCTGTCTGTCTGTCTGTCTCTGTGTGTATCTGTGTGTTCATTTTCCTATGGGTACATGTATGTGCAAGTGTATGCAGAGGCCAGAAGCTGTGAGTGCCATTTCTCAAGAGCCATTCACTTTGAGTTCTTTTGTTTGTTTATTTATTTGTTTTAGAGAAGCTGCTTCTCATTGTCTTGGGGCTCTAACTAGGCTAGACTAGCTGCCAGCAAGACCCAGGGACCTATCTGCCTGTCTCTGCTTCCTCTGTATTGGGATTAGAAGCCTCTCCCACCTACAACACCTGGCTTTTTGTTTTTATTTTATATTTTTTAATGTGGGTTCTAAAGATTTCCCAGGTTCTATGTGTTGTGTGACAAGCACTTACTGGCTGCACCATCTCTCCAGCCCCGTCACTGAACTCTGTTGGCTCCTAAAATATTGACCAGATACTATTGGACCTACTCCTGCCCTAGGCTCTGTGAGACTAACATGCCATCATCAGGACCAGACCGGAAACAGCACAGCAGCCTGCACCTTAGATGGCCTGCTAGAGAACATCCACCTTCCTACTCCTCACAGCTTTCGGCTGCGGCCTCTATGAGATACCACACATTTTCATAAGGAAATTAAAGCGAAGGCCCACTGCAGTTCCTGAGATGTGGCTTAAGTTACTTTTAAGTTCTTTTTGAACGTGAAACGAGCTGGACTCGCTATCACCACCATGGGATAGACACTAGTGTTGCTAAGCACAGCTATAAAGAAAGACTGCTTTTCCATACACTATACAATAAATTGGAAGTTCTCATGGTGGCACTGACACAGTCCCTTAGCCATTTCCTTAGGGAAATGATGAAGACATCAAAAGTAGACTTAAATACATTGTTCATTTTATCAAGAAACACCCAGTATAAGTGCCCAGCATCCCACTGAGAGCCCTTGACCCGAAATAATCTAAGGTATCGATAAATCACAGAAAGCCTTTTAGATAACACCCGGAGTTGATGCCAAATTGCCCTTTAATCTGAAACACACATATAGCACAAACATCAGTGATTCTGGAACCGTAATGGAGATACATAATGTATGCGTGCCAGTTTCTCTCCCTACACATGACCTTGAATTCTGCCACTGTTCTTTTTTTAAATGCAAGACTCTAAAATTAGTGTGTGCTGGTGAGACTCTATTTCAGGTATGTTTCTCTGAGCAGTTCCACTGCCCTCAAATAAGCAGAGGTTGGTAACAGTTTCTGACCAAAAAAAAAAAAAAAAAGCAAAAAAAGCCTGAGGAAGGAGGATTAACCAAGAATTACAGTGGTTATATTTTCTTTATCTAAACCCTTCAAGTCATTGGAAAGCTGTTGGGTTTCTATTTTGAGCAGTTCTGCCCACACATATCTTAACAACAGAATTTTTGCATAATTTCTCTCCTCTCGAGTTCTCTGTTTGGGTGTATTTATTATTTCGTATCAGACGATGCAGGGCCTGTGAAGAGGTCCATTTGCATGCCTATCTACGCGGAGGGGCCTCTCTCCTCCACTGTTTATAGGACCCCTGTGATATTCAGATCAGCTGCATGGACATATACATACCACTCACACCCACTCAAGGTTGATAAAGACACTGTCAAAGGTAGGTCAAGAATTTAGCCTTCCGAGGCATTTTGGTTCACTTCTAAGGGAGGTTTAGCCCTTGTTCCTTTTCCTCTTCCCTTCCAATTTAATTAAAACAACAACAACAACAAAAAGCAGTGAGTGACAGTTGGCAGATCTGAATTATTCAACTGGAGGGAGGCCAGAGTTTCTGACGTTTGGAGATGGGCAAGTAATTGCCTCCTGTCTGGGACTATTTTCTACCAGGCTAAGCCCAATGTTTATTGTAAACTATCTGCCATTGAAAGCTGTAATAGCAAGCCTTATGTTCCCACATCATAAATTTGACTTCCCTGGTTTTTATTTACCTTCGTGTCTTATTATATTTTTTGAAATGTTTCATTTTTAAAGGGACATAACCGAAGAATGAAAATTGAACAAATTCCAAATTCATACTTGAAAAAAAGAATTCTGAGATGCACCCAGGCAGCCCGATGGCCACTTTCTGGATATCGGCAGCTTCTCTCCTCTCTTCTCTACTCCGCTGTTAGCAGCTCCCTTGTTAAGTTGCCTACTGACCACTCTGACCTGGAGCAGTGGTTTCCAAACTTTGATCTCAGGACCCCTTTATACTCAAAAAATTTGAAGACTCTAAAGGACTTTTGTTTGTGTGAATCCTGTATATCTGTATTTACTGTATAAGAAATTAGGAGGCCTGGGAATATAGCTCAGTGGGTAAAGTGATCACTAGGCAAACGTGAGGACTGGAGTTAGATTTTCAGAACACACATGAAAAAGCCAGGCACAGCGGGGCATGCGCAAACGCCTTAAATCCCAACACTCGGGAGGCAGAGTCAGTTAGATCTCTGTGCTTTCAAGTCTAGCTTGATCTATGTAGTGAGTTCCAGGACAGGCAGAAAGCCATCTATCGAGACCCTGTCTCAAAAACAACAACAAACACAACACAGAACAAAATAGCTGGATGTTGGCATGCGCTTGTAATCACAGCACTTGGGAGGGCTGGGGCTGGGGCCAGCCAGCCCAGCCTGCTTAGCAAACCCAGATCCTGGTAGGAGGTTTTAGCTCAAAATACAAGGCAGACAGCTCCTGAGGAATGCAGCCTCTGCATGCATGCATGCACACACACGCACCTGCACACATATAAACACGAGAGAGAAAGAGGGGGGGGAGAACGGGAAGTTAGGCATGGTGGCACACACCTGTAATCCCAGCACTCAAGAGGCTGAAGCAGAAAGATCACTGTAAATTTGAGGCCAACTGGGCTGTGTAGTAAGAAACTGTCTCAAAACAGAGAAAACAACGATAGAAATGAGAACTGAGATATATTAAAGTGTTCATTTATTAGTTCCTTTAAAAAATAGTAATAAACCATTACATGTTAACAACATTGAAAAATGTCTGCACTTTCCGAAACAAACAATTTAATGAGAGGAGAGGATTGTTTTAGGTTTTGACTTAATAGAAGACAGTTAGATTCTCCTGTCTGCTTTTTCATCCAATCTGTTATAATATGTTGCTTAGGCTTATGTATAGGGAGAGGCTCTGCTCACAGACCTGTGCTGCAGTTGGGAAGGATAGCGCTGCCACAGCCTATAGAACTATTACAGACATTCTTTTTGAATTTCCAACCAAAACTTAACTAGTGGTAGTTTCTTAATGGCAATGTGAAGTCTGAAATATTATGTGGGACTTAAATTTTTTTACTACACTTATTTACTCTGTGTGTGTGTGTGTGTGTGTGTGTGTGTGTGTGTGTGTGTGTGTATGTGTGTGTGTGTGTATGTGTGTAGGGCTGTACTCTTGCCATTGCATGCACATGGAGGTCAGACTTTCAGGAGTCAGTTCCATTCTTGTATGGGTCCCAGGGATCAAATGTAAGTCCTTAGGTTTGGTGCCAAGTGCCTTTAGCCATTGAGCCATCTTGCCACACCTCCCCAGCATTTGTTTGAGACAGACTCTCACTTTGTAGCCAATGGCCTTGAACTTGGTATATAACTTTGTCTGGCTGCAGACACTCCCACCCTGCTGAGTGCTGGGAGCACAGGTATTCCCTACCAATCCAGCTAGACTTCATTATTGTGGTGTACTTGTTACAACTGATGGACCAATATTAATCCGGTATCATCAATTAAAGCCCACAGTTCACCGTAGGGTTCTTCCTGATGTACAGATACATGGTGTGGTATTTCGTTTCAGTTGTCATTTTGATGACATCTCAAATCACCTAGGAGACAGGCTTCTGGGCATGCTAGTAGGTAATTATTTTGATTAGGTCAGTTGAGATAGGAAGACCCTACACATTACGGGTGACTCGATTCTCTGAGCTGGGTTCCCAGGCTGTGTAAAAAGAAGAAAGTGAGCAGAACACAAGCATTCTTGACTGCCTGCTTCTTGACTGTGGAGGCCATGTGGCCAGCTGCCTCAGACTCCCTCGGCTGTCACTTTCCTGTCATGATGTACCCTTGAACTGGGAGCTAAAGTAGACCTATTCTCCCTTAAGTTGCTTTTGTTAGGGTACAAACTGCCAGCCAGGTGTGGACACACACACACACACACACACACACTTATGAGCCCAGCAGTGTGGGGGACAGGAGGCAGCCCAGCTCTCCATGTTCAGTTAAAGACCCTGTCTCAAAGGAGTAAGATAGAGGGCAATAGAACAGGACTCATGACATCTAACTCTGGCCTTCACCTGCACACCTGCACAACTGTGCAGATGCACACACACAAGTGCATACAGGTTCAGGGGTATACACGCACAGGTGCACACACAGACACACACACACAGACACACACACAGACACACACACACAGACACACACGCACACAGACACACACACACACACAGACACACACACACACACACACACACACACACTGTCAGACTATTTTTTGAACTGGTTGGACCTGCATTTCTACTGGGATCGACTGAGTTCTACCGTCTACATCCTTACCAGAGTTTGGTATTACTATGGTATTCTAATTTCATGTGTGGTGCTGCCTCACTTTAGTTTTAATGAAGTTAAACATCATCTGTGTGCATACCATCATATGTAAGGTATTTATTATCAATTTTGCCCATTGTTTAATTGGGTTATTTGTTACTGTAAAGTTTTAAGAGTTATTTGTGTATTTGGGCACTGGTACTTTAAGAGAGCGTGTTTTGTAAATATTTTCTCTCAGTCTGAGGCTTCAATTTGTTTAAATCAATGGATCTTTTATATAAGCTTCATACTTAGAGGTGCTGATTTACATCTTTCACTTAATTGGGTTATTGTTGAGTTTTAAGAATCTTGTGTGTATTTGAAGTACTAACACTTTGTAAGATGTGTGTTTTGCAAATATATATTCTTAGTCTGTGGCTTGTCTTCAGTTCACTTAAATCAGTGTCTTCTATGCAAGTTTCATATGGGTTTGTATCACAACTTGACTCATGTTAAGGTGTCAGCGCCTTGACCCATTCCTGTATGGTATCAGTGCAAATTTACCAGAGGCATAAGATATACCATGTCTTATTGTTGTGAAATGGTTTTAATTTGTGAACATACACCCAAGACTCATGGAGACCAATGAGAACCACTGTTCTAGGGTAAGTAAGGTCACACTATTTAGTTCAAGCTCTGTAAGATTAAATAGAACAAGAAATCTGAGTTTACCAAATGTGAAATAACAATTTAGTTTTCTGCAGAAAGAATTTGCAAAGTACATAAGAAATATCATGAACCAAAGCTGGTGTTCTAATTCACTGGGCAGAGTCAACTTTGTTTACACACCCCCTCCCTGTGATTCTTGACAGAATATAATTTTATTTTTCAAGAAAATACAATGTGTTATATAAAAGTATACAAATTATCAACAAAAGTTTATGAGCCACTGAGAAATACTGGTGGCCAAAACTTGGTAGATATTCCCCAGTTCTCTCTCTCTCTCTCTCATACATATATGTATACACACACTTACACACATACCCCATACACACAACAGCCACATATATACACACAACACACATATACATATATACGCAACACAACACACAATCTCCTATTCCTATTATAAATGCCAGTGTTACAGACAAACAATTATAAGACTCCTATAGGTAGAGAAAAGGAGGGAGAATGTTTGGGGTCCACCTAAATCAAGGGACAACATTACTATATTTCCTGGCTTTTCTTTTTATTCTCAGATTGTAATGGAAAGAACCAGCCACCTGGAAATGCCAACCAAGGTAAAAAGCCTTATCCAAAACCTGTTCTCTCGAGCTAAAAGACCAAGAAAAGGGCATCTTAGCAAGATGGAGAATTTTAGGTAATGCTCTATGGTACTGAATTATATCTCCTCAAAACTTCTCTGTCAGACCTCTAGCCCCCAGTGTGATGTTACTTGAAGATGAGGCCTTTGGGAAATCATTAAGGTTGAATGACGTCATGAGTGTAAGGGCCTCACCCTGAGATGAGTAGCTTTGAAAAGGAGGAGCTGGAGAGGTGGCTCCGCAGATACATTCTACTCTTGCCAAGGACTGGAGTTCAGTTCCCAGCCACGGTATCAGATGGCTCAGAGCCACCTGTAAGTCCAGTTCTGATGGCCTCTGCAGTGCATGCACACTTATGGTACATGTAGACTGGTGCAGCTATACACACAAGCAAACAGATAGATAAATATTTAAAGAATAAGTGAAGGCATATTACTTATCCCCTGCCGCATGAGGACACAGAAAGTGCTACACCCAGAAAGAGAGGCCTCCTCCAGGGACCTAACTGGTTACTCTCTCAACCTTAGACTCCCCAGCTCTCAGAACTTTGAGCAGTAAGTGTCTATAGTTTTAACTGGCCCAGATTTCGAGTCCATGGTGTTTTGTTACACCAAGCTGAGGGTCATAAACTATTTTATTTTAGTCAAGCACCCCAGCAAAGACATTGCCTCCCCTGTGCCAGCAAAGACTGAGTGTAGAACCTATAATTCTACACTGCGAGGCAACTCACTAACCAGGGTTGTGTTAGAGAGGCCAAAGTAAGAAGTTCTCCAAAACCTCCCATGGTGCTGGTGGCTGGGAGAGCATTGTGGGAAACCTAGACTTCCACACACAGTCAGCAGAACTGGCCTGGCTCTTGTCATCCCTGCTGGAGAATCTAGACTTATACATCTTCCAATGGTGATGAGGGAACTCTCCACCTCAGCATCAGTGGAGGCTGCCTGGGGATCTGGGACTTCCCTCCGTCAGGAACAGTGAGAATTGGTACTCAGAGGTCAACAGGACTGAGCGGAGGGCCATGACATCTGTCTTCATCTGGCAGTAATGCGGTGATATCACTTTCCCTGTTGAAAAGCTATGGAGGGGAGGAAAGCCAGCTGAAACAGAGTTAAACTACATCCACATTGTCTTAATGTACTATTTAAACACCCAGGTTTTTACTGAAAATCATGTGTCATTTCAAGAACCAAGATGATCTCAAAATAAATGGAAAAAAAAAATCCATCACTAGATGCCAACGTCCGGATGGCAGGGCCGCTGTAATTATATTACAGTGACTTCAGGGCAGCTGTGAACACACTTGAAATAAATGCAAAAGTAAATAGCCCCAGAAAAAATAGAAGTGATAAAGGGGAACTAAATGCAAGTTTCAGACTTTAAAGATAGATTGACTGAAGTTGCTAGATAAAATAGAATCAGACAGATAGAACATGCAATACTCGGAACCGCTCATAGAGTCAGACAGATAGAGCATGCAATACTCGAAACCGCTCAATCCTAACAGCAGACCAAGAACAGACTTAAAAAGAAAAGGAACAGATTCAAGGACTGGGGGACTATAAAAATATCTAAACTATGTCACTGGAGTCCCAGGAGGACAAAAAGAGCAAAGTAGGCTGAAGAGTGCTCAAGCAGCTGCTGTGATGTCCCAAACTCTGGCAAAGACTCAAATCCATAGATAAAGAGACTAAGAAAAATCTCAGGCAGGTTAAACCCAGAGAAATCCACACCAAGATATAGGATAGTTAAATTTCTGAGGAGTAAAGACCAAGAGAAGATTCATCCAAGTAGCTGGAGAAAACCAGGGCAGGGGAATTGAGTGACAGCAGACTTCTCATTGAGAACCACAAGATGGGGACAGGCTCAGGAAGGAGGCACAGCACTCATTTCTGATTGTTGTACTTTGCTCCCCACACACATCCTAGGAGAAAAAGCCTTGCTTTATAGATATGTTATCTATCTATCTATCTATCTATCTATCTATCTATCTATCTATCTATCTATCTATCTATCTATCTATGTAGAGAGTACTATATATATATATATATATGTGTGTGTGTGTGTGTGTGTGTGTGTGTGTGTGTGTATGTGTATACACACACACACACACACACACACACACATATTCCTGCCTGGATTTGTCCTGGCTGCTACCACTACTGGTCACACACACACACATGCACATGCATACATGCACACACTCATGTGTGTACATAGCCCAGAATGGCCTTAGACTCATGTCAATATTCCTGCCTCAGTTTCCCAAATTCTAAAATCCCAGTTGTGCATCATTATGCTTAGGCCTATGGCACAGTATCTTCTAAGTGCTGAAAGAAAAGAGATGTCAATCCAGGATTCCATGCCCAGTGAATATATCCTTCAAAAATAAAAGAGAAGGAGACATTCTCAGGTGAAGGAAAACTAAGACTCTATCCTAGGGCTAACTATTCTAAAAGAATGGTTAAAGGAATTTCTCTGGGGGCAAGGAAAATGGCAGGCGACATACACATGGGGCATCAGGAAGGGACATGGTAATCGAAGGAAATGTGGAGCATCCACAGGAGAAAAACAACAACAACAACAACAACAACAACAACTGGATCAGGATGGCAGCCTTTGCTTCCATTTAATTTCTAGAACTGTGCTTGGTAACTGAGGTAAAACGTGGCCCCCACTGCCTGCTCTGGTTTCAGATGCACAGAGGAACAGTAGGTAGACTGCTATATTATAAATGGAGGGCGGTAAGGGGTAAAAGGCTGCAAAGAAAGATAGTCTTTATTTATTATTTAATTGCTGATACAGGTTCTTGCTGTTTAGGTGAGGCTGGCTTCAAACTTGTCATCTCCCTGCCTCAGCCACTCAGATCTAAGGTCAGAGCTATATACCACCTGTGCCACTTGTATGCTGGCGCCTGTGGAGGTCAGAGGCAGGCATGGATTCCCTGGAACTGGAGTCAATAGGCTGTTGGAATGGAACTTGGGTCCTTTAGAAGAGCAACGAGCACTCTTGACTGCTGAACCGTTTCTCCAAACCCAGGAGATAACTTTCCTATATCTCACTTGAAAAGTGATAACACCAGTAGACCGGGGTGAATTATGCACACGTGTGTGCTATCTAGCTAACCAGTGGGGAGCTCTCTAAGGAGATACACTCGAACACACTGCAGTAGGATAAGTCAAGATAGAATTCTTTTTTTTTATCTATTCTTTTCTCATCTATGACATCTTGACCAGAGATTCCCCTTCCTCCTTCCCTCTCAGTCCCTCAATATGGAATCCTTAAAAAGAAGAAAAAGTGTGGCCGATAAAGAAAACAGAAATGAAAAATAGAACAGAAAATGAAACAAATCAGCAGATTAAATCCTAATATATCCAACAACCACATAAGTCTGAGTGGTCTGTATACACTCAAAGAGAATTGAGAGGGTGGAGAGATGGCTCAGAGTTTTAAAGCACTTGTTCTTGTAGAGGCCCCAGGGAGTCCCAGCATCCTCATGGTGCTCATAACCATTTGTCACTCCAGTTCCAGGGGATCAGATGCCCTCTTCTGGGCTCCACCAGCTCCAGGTATGCACATGGTACATATACCTACAGGCAAGCAGCACACACATATTCAATAAAATAAATAAATCTAAAATGTTTTAAATAAAGGAAAAAATATTTGAAGTTGCTGAACTAACTGGTAACAGAAAAATAATAGGAAAAGTCTCCAACTTGCTATGAACTAAAAAAAAAGCACATAGCTTCAAAATATGACATGGATGAAGAGGGAAGTCTCAGGGGAAATTTGAAAATATGCTGAACTGAAAGAAAATGAAATCCAATGTGTCAAAATTGAGAGGGCAGACAAAGCATCTCGGAGAAGGAAATACAGACAGTTAAATGCATGCATCAGAGAAAGAGCTGTCCCTAAGAGCCCACCTTAGACACTTGCCAAAAGAAGAGAAAACAAATTTATAAAAAGAAGGAAAGATAAATTTCACACAAAAACATAATAGAGAAACAATTAAGGAATCAAGGGACCATATCTTTGGAAAAAACAACAACAATATAAAATTGATGACCTCTAGCAATACTGAGAAAGAGAAAGGAGGGGGGGGGAGAGAAGAAGGAAGAGGAAAAGGTAGCAGCAGCAGCTCAACCTGAGTCTCACATTTTATTGCAAAATTAACTCACAAAGGACCTGGACCTTAAATGTGAAATAAAAAAGAAAAATCTTTGAATTCAGGGCTGTACAAAGAGTTTTTTGTTTTGTTTTGTTTTTTGTTTTTTAAGATTTATTTATTTTATTTATATGAATACACTGTAGCTGTCTTCAGACACACAAGAAGAGGGCACTGGATCCCCTTACGGATGGTTGTGAGTCACCATGTGGTTGCTGGGAATTGAACTTGGGACCTCTGGAAGAGCAGTCAGTGCTCTTAACTGCTGAGCCATCTCTCTAGCCCCATACAAAGAGTTCTTAAATTGACACTTAGCACCATTTATAAGTGGGAAAATTTGCAAACTGAATGCCAGCCATATAGAAACTTCTGTCTTAAATTTTTTAAAATTGGGGCTTAGAGTGATGGCTCAGTGGTTAGGAGCACCGGCTGTTCTTCCAAAGGATCCAGGTTCAATTCCCAGCACTAGCATGGAAGATTATAGTTGTCTGTAACTCCAGTTCTAGGGGATCTGATACCTTCAAACAGACATACATGCAGGCAAAACTCCAAAGCACAAGAAATGAAAACAAATATATAACTTCTTTTTTGATTTCTCAAGACCGGGTTTCTCTGTGTAGCCCAGGCCATTCTGGAACTCACTCTGTAGACCAGGCTGGCCTCAAACTCAGAGATCCATCTGTTTCTGCCTCTTAAGTGCTGGGATTAAAGGTGTGTGCCACCACCTTCTGGCTATAAATAACTTTTAAAAGGTTGAATAAGGAAAAAAAATGATATTAAAAACCTAATTGTATTTATTTATTTGTATGTGTGTGTGCACATGTGTACATGCCACAACACACGGGTGTAGTTCAGAGGAAAACTTAAGGGTGTTGGGTTTTTCCTTCTCCCGTGTGGGTTTCAGGGACCAAACTTGGGCCGACAGATTTGACAGCAAACACCTTTCCCTGAGCCATCTTAGTGCCTCAGAACTTTTGCCTTGAAAAGATACTTTTAGGAGGATTAAGCACACACATTCTGTACATATATCCGCAGAGAAAAGCACCTGGAAGGCACATATCTGACACAGAACCAGGATCCAAAGCATATAAATAATTGGCAAAACTCGAGACACAAAAAGGACAATGCACGTGTCAGGTAACACAGGAAGAGAAGATGCTCAGGGCTATAGCCATTTGGGGATAGAAACAGAGACTACAAAGAGATGCCAATACAGGAATATTGTAAGAGCTAAGACCACACATGGTGATAGTCCAGTTATCAGCAGGGTGAGAGGAACAAGATTGCTCTTAGCGGCTGGTGGAGGCACGGAGTGCAGGCGCTCTGGAAAACAATTTGTTTATTTCTTTAAACACTGAACATGGAACTACCACACAACCCAACAATTACACTCTTGGCCATTTATTCCTCCCAAATGAAGACTGTGTTCACACAGAGTATTGTACATAAACGCTAATCACGGTGTTGTTCACAGCAGGCAACACTGGAAAGACCCCACGTAGCTTTCATGGATGGTTAAACAAACCGCAGTACAGCTCAAACAAGCCCAAACAGTGAAAAGAATTAAGTCACTTTTTTTTTTGAGACAGGGTCTCATGTAGGCCCAGTGGATTAGAACTCACGATGCAGCCAAGGACGACGACGTTCTGATCCTCCTGCTTCTTACCTGTTGAATGCTGGGATTACAAACATGTGCTGCCTGGCCTGGTTTTATGTAGTGCTGAGATCCTGGCGCCCAGGGCCTCTTGCTTGCCAGGCAAGTGCTCTGTCAAGGGAACTACATTCTTAGCCCTTACATCGCTCTTCAAAAGAAGTTACTAATTAAATCAACAGCCCCTGGGTGACTCCTCAGAGATGTGAGTTTAGTGAACAAACCATCCCCAATACTGCAGAATATGGCTTTTCCCTCCTTGTTTGTTTTGTCGTGGTTTTTAAGAACAGGGTCTTGGGCCAGAGAGATGGGTCCGTAGTGAAAGGAACTTGCCATCATGTCTGAGTTTAGTTTTGGGGACCCACAAGGAGAAGGGAGAGAAATGACTCCTGTCAGTTGTCCTGTGGCCTTCACATGTGTACCCCCACCCTCATGCAGGCACACTAAATAAATAAGTAAATAAACTATAATTTATAAAAAGTAAAAGGGAAGGAAGAGAGGGAGGGAGGGAAGAAACAGGGTTTCTCTATGGTCCAGCTCAGGCTCAAACTCCTGGGCTCACGTGATTGGCCCTTCCTGACCTCCTGAGATTTACCAATACATACTGCCACACTCAGATCTGTATAATATTATTCTTGAAATGAACACAGAAATTGATTAGTGGTCACCAGGAGCTCAGGGGCCTGGGAAAGGAGAAGACAAGGCTATGTAAAGGTATCATGGCACTCTGGCTTGTCCGAATAACGTGAACATTCTCTGTTGTTACCCCTCCCCCACTCCACCTCCGCATCTCTTCCCTATCCAGATTTCAACTTACCTACAGCAGGGGCTCCCTCGGCACTGTGTTCTACTCTACACTGTTCCCACACAGTGGCTGGCGAGGGTGGTGTCTGATTCTCACGTTTAGTTTGGCATGAAATGGTGGCTATACTAATGCTAACAGTGATACCAATACCCCTAGCCTTGTGAGGTGGCCCTTACCTGTAATTCTAGATACGTAGGAGGCTGAGGCAGGTATCGTTTGAGCTCGGGGGCTTAAGACTAGCCTGGACAACACAGTAAGACCCAACCTCAAAACAGATAAACAGCAAGAAGAAAGTCACAACAACAATAAAATTGGCAAACACCAAGAGGTTGGATGTCTGCTCCGTGAGGCATGGGTGTTATGGTGCAGACAGACAGGAATCCTTAGAGGCACACTGGATCGTGTTGAGGATTTGGTTATATTTAAGGCAAAATGTGTCTGTGGAAGGGTCGTTAAGTAGAAGTGGTTATAAGACCAGAGTGTAATTTTGAAAGGTTATTGGGATTTGTCCCCAGAATATCCTTCATAGCCAAAGAAAGTTCCCAATTACAGGCTGCATTCTGCTGTCACTTTTAATATGGGATACTTCCTTGGTGCTTTCTTTGTCTTTCAGGAACTCGACATTTTGAGGAGTCTGGTACTCTGTAGAATGCCCCTTGATCTGGGCTTGTCTGATGATTCCTCATGATTAAATTCAGCTTATGCTTCCTGACAGAGATGCTCGGGAAGCAGGGCCATGGCCCTCTTGGTGCGTCACAGAGGATGCTGGGTTCTCTTAATTCCTGTATTGATTTAGATCACTCAGCCCTGGTCTGGCTTCGCTGCAAAGCCGTTCTGCCTCCCCTCGTACTGAATTCGTTATCTCCTTTATGGCTACTTTAAGGTTCTTGTGAGCACCCCATCATCCCTGAAGGCCTTGCTGTTTGGTTTAACAGGACTCAATGATTCCTGCCTGAGTCATTTCACACTCTGGGGGCCGTGTGGCCATTTCCTGCTTTCAGTGTGTTCCTTCTCTATCCATCAGCTAGAGCTTCTGTAAGGCTCAACTTTCTCTTCCCCTCTGTTAATTTATTTACATGTGCACATCTCTCTCTGTCTCTCCACATATATACAGAGACAGAAGGGGACAAACTCATGTATTCTTATTTTACTTTGTGAATCACATGACTTTTTAATCTTTCTGTATCATTGTATAATATTTTGAGAGTTTCTTTTACACGTAACAGGTTGGGCTTTATTTTATGTGCACTGGTGTTTGACTGCATGTACATCTGTGTCCGGGTGTCAGATCCCTTAGAACAGGAGTTATAGACAGTTGTGAGCCACCACGTGGGTGCTGGGAATTGAACCTGGGTCCTCTGGAAGAGCAACCAGTTCTCTTAACCACTGAGCCATCTCTCTACCCCCCCCCCACACACACTCCCTTTTTTCCCAGACAGGGTTTCTCTTTGTAGCCCTGGCTGTCCTGGAACTCAGAGATTCTGCCTCCACCCTGACACCTTATCCCCCACCCTGGAATGCTGGGACTAAAGGCATGTGCCACCACTGCCTGGCTACTTAGTAGTCTTAAAACAATAAGCTTTATTCATTTATATGGATTGTGGAGATGATACATAGAGATCTATTTCTGCCAAAATTTTAATAGATTTAAGATTTGCTCAAATCAACCAACCACCCAACCAACCAACAACCAACCTAAACTGTAATCTGGAGAAGAAATCATCACTGGCAACTATGCGTAATTTGAGCTCATCAGTGAAGGTGAAAGGCGATGTGTATGCAGAATTCCAGACTCATAAACGATTCTGGATGTTTCTACAAGAACTGGCCAGCATGGGTTCCCTCTATGGTGGACTGGAGCGGGCAGCTCTATATCACTTGACCCTTAACAGCTGTGAACAGGCGTTACTTGGATCACTAAAAGGGCCAGTGTTTGCCTGGTCAGCACTCACAGTCTGTGCCACGCATTCTCACACTTGCATTGTGGGTTGTGCCTGAGGCTGAAAGGCTGACTGAAAGAGGGAAGTCCAGGCTGGATGCTCTCAGAACCTCAGGGTGAGGGATCAGGGAGGGCCCCTGGGAAAGGGGACATGTGAGTGGAGTTCTGAGGGAAGCTATTTGGCTTCAGGGGAAGAATGCAGGCCCCGGGGTCCAGCAAGCCTGGGTCTCAGTCTACAAACTCTCTTAATGTAGGAGCTTCTGCAAGTTCACAGGATTCTTGGGAGGATTAGAAATTATAATGAGTTGGGGAAGCCAAGAGGGGAGCCATCTCCAGTGGCTTGCTGCCCTTCCTCCCTGAAACCCTCCCATTTCCCCCACCCCCTGCCCTGTCTTTGATTGTTGGCCTGGGTGTTGGGGGAGAGAAACACTATGTGACAGAAGAGTCTCGAATTCCAGGCTAACTTTGGTCCGATTTTGAAGGCCAAAGGTGTCAGATTTTAGGCAGGAGTAGTTAGAAGGTCAGATTTGTAAATTTGAAAGGTCATTGACAGGAAACTGAGGAACAAGGCAGGGGGTTAAAGGTAAAATTAAGATGGCCATGCTAGAAGATTCTTGCCATAATCCAGAAGGAAGATGAAGAAGCCCTTAATTAAATCCATAACAATGAGGAAAAAAAAATCATTAAGATCCAAAGCTCTGGATCTGACAGACAAGAAGAAAGAAGGAAAAAGCTGGAGACTTTCATTTTAAGTATCTATGTATATGATGTGGGTGCAGGAGGCAGGGAAAAAGAGGAGCTTCGGGCAAGAAGGGTCCAGCATCAGTGTGTTAGCTGATGGTGTTGTAGGAACAGAGGAGAGACGGATACAGCAAACTGCTGGACCCATGATGTGGGAAGTCAGAAGGAATGTCTGCTGAGCTGTAATTAAACTGAACTTTGTTGGTGTTAGAGAGGACGGCTGGCCCAAAAGGCAACGGTTATTTTGGGCAATGATCAAGCATGACAGGATTATAAGACATGGTGGATTACTTGGTTTTAAGGTTCTAAATAGAGGGTTGATTAACAGTTTCAGTGTCAACAATCGGAGACTTAGGAGGTGTCAGAGGCTTAAGAATGACACAAGGAAGCTTTTGCTAAAGGTTATGAATATAAAAATAACCAGATGATTTTGGAGGTCTCCAGCAAAGCCTAAGGGCCGGAGCTTCCGTGAGTAACCATTAATAAGACTTTGATTGCAACTACTTGGCAAACGGTAGCCTCGATGTATAACTGACAATTACATTATTTGTTCTGATTACAGAGCTGAGGATATGGACTGGAGATTAGCCAATAGAAGCTATTAATCACGTGAAGGAGATCATTTGCTTGAAATGAAAATATTTGAAAGCTCATGTTCAGAACTTTGGATGTGAGCTGGATGTGGTGGCGGATGTCTACAGCTCCTGCATTCTAGAGGTAGAGACAAGAGGATCTCAAGTTCAAAGCTAGTGTGAACTACGTGGCCAGACTCTGTCTCAAAAACAACCTTTGCCCCCCTTCCCCAAAAGAAAGTAACAGCCTAGACAGGAAGCCATTGAAGAGAACTCTTAAAATTGTGACAAGGATGCTGAAGTGTAGCTCTCCCCAACTGATGGCTTCTGATGGGAGGAGCAGAGGCTGTCCACACTCAGTTCTCTTGAAGGGGATGGCCACTGGGAGTTTGACCATGCTCCGGGGAGAATATGAGCAACACAAATTGGACTATATTCCTTCCTTCCTTCCTTCCTTCCTTCCTTCCTTCCTTCCTTCCTTCCTTCCTTCCTTCCTTTCTTCTTTTTTTGGGGGGTCACAAGGGTGAGGGGATCTGGGAGGACTAGGGAGTGTGATCAGGGTGCATTGTGTGAAATTCCCAAATAATCAAATGTTGGAAAAGAAGAAAAGCAACTATGATGTGGTTACTATAGCTTATAGCAGCATTCTTACAAGAAGAAAGGCAAAAGACCAGAGAAGCACTGAAAGACACATTAAGAACCGAAATGTTTGCCTTCACGACAAATCCTATGCCACTGACAGGTTACGCTGAGGTAGCAGCTGTGAACCAATGGGTGGTGCTTTACTACGGAGATTCGCACCTGAGCCTTTCTGTCCACAGGCTCTGTCAGATCAATTGCAAAATACAAGATGGCCACGTAGGAACACAGGCTCTGGGACAAAAGACTCCCAAATCACACAGCCACTGCTGATCTTCTCCTTTCTTTGATTTTTCACCCTTCCTCTCAGTATTTTCCCCATTTTTCAATTTTCTTTCTGTGCCTCCTGCTGAACAGGCATACAAGGATTCTCCTTACCTCAGTGCCTGGCTCTATTGATGTCACATATGGCTAAAGTGACTGCAGATGTTGGTCTGGAACAGCAAATTCTAGATAGACAGACAGACAGGAACAGACTTCCCTTGGCCCAGCCCTTTAGTTTTATTAAGTATTACATGGAAGCAGGTTAAAAAATAAAGAGGCCACATGCCCAGAGGCTAGCCTGGGCAATATAACGAGGTAAAGTCAAACCTGGATTATTTAGTGAGAACTTGTCTCAAAATAAAATAGAGATTTGAAAATTAAAAACAAAAAAATCAGCCGGGTGTGGTAAGGCACACCTTTAATCCCAGCACTCAGGAGGCAGAGGCAGGTGGATTTCTGTGAGTTGAGACCAGCCTGGTCTACAGAGTGAGAGAGTGAATTCCAGGACAGCCAGGGCTACACAGAGAAACCCTGTCTAGATACACCCCCACTCCCACCAAAAAATTAATGAATTAAAAACGAACAAACAACTACCCCCCCAAACATGGAGTAAATAGGTTGGCATCCAGGTAGAGAAGTCTAGTGAATATGTACTTGATCAACTCCACCTAAAGAGTGTCTTCTTGGGGACCATTGGAGAGGGAAAGGGAGAGAAGGTTGGCTTCCTGGCTGGTTCAATTGTGTAGACTAATGTGGACGAATCCAGGCAACAGTGTTTATTTTATATCAGTCCGATGAGCTCTACATCAAGCCTATGAGGCACACTCAGACTGCAGCTAAGCATCGCCCCAGACTGGGTGTTTAGGAAGGAATGAGAGGGGGACCATTTGTTGGGCTCCATGCAAATCCATGTGTAACACTCAACTGGGACGCCATAACTTCAGTGGCATGCACAGCTTGTCAGCGATGGAAGGAGGGTTCTTCCCTAGCTATGCACCTCCAGATGGTTACTGGATATTTGAGAAATGACCATGAAATAATGCCAAGTAGGGATGGGGAGATGGTTCAGGGGTCAAGGGCACTGGCTGCTTTCTGGAGTCACTGGGTTCGATTCCCAGCATCCTTATAGTGTTTCCTGACTGATTGGGAATGCTCTCTTCTGGCCTTTACAGACGCTGCACACATGTGGTGCACAGACATATATTCAGGCAAATGCTAATAAACATAAAAGAAAAATAAATAAAATCTAAAATAGTGCAAAGTGAAGTCCTGGGTCCCATTCCATTGTAATTCTTATAAATGGAGAGCAATGACTTCTTGGTTATCCTTGGGTTTCTTTGCCTTCTTGGGACAAAGGAGGAGCCAGATCTGTAACATGTCAGCTGTACTTGGGAGGTTTGAGAGCAGCTGTGCCTACTTCTACCAGAAGATGAGAAGCTAGTTCCTGCCCCGGTACCATAAGAACAGGCCATTGAGCTCTTTTCTTCCCTAACTCTTAGAGACACAGACCACTTGTCTAGCAGTTAGGCTCTTTGGCATAACCTGAACATCATCTCTACTTCCCTGGGCTTGGGTGTCACATGACAAGTTTCTGCTCTTCCTGATGTAACTCTTGGATGTGTTCTCCTATGCAGCTGGGCCAAGATTCTCCAGCCATCTGGGCTCCTCTGTAAAGCTTCCCTAGTGACGCGGGAACCGGAAAGTACCACTCCCTCCTCAACCCAGGCTTTTAGCACCTGCCTGGACTTGGGTTAGACTTGCTGCGTCTAGTTTCCTGACACTCCCTCGCTCCAGTGCTTCCTCCGTGCCTCCTGGCTGCTATTGGTGGGAGTGGTGTCCTCCTTGAAGCATACACTGCAGTCACTTGAAGAGGTCATGCTTTTATTGCAGCAATGATGTCACTGCTCAGTCATTTGGCTTGTGCCTCTTCTCTTGAAGCCTGTATCACATTACTTTGATTATCTTCTGTAACTGCATTTCAGGGATTGACTCTTTCCTGATGGCTAGACATCAGTCAGGGCGGGGACAGTGACAAAAGCAGTGATCAAACACGATAGCGTTATTTGTGCCACTTAAGTAGGAAGATTGATTTTCTCCTGTAATTTATAAACTAGACCTGAAATTCCAGTAGACTCCATCTGCTCTGCCTATCACTGGAAGAGCAGAAGAGCAGGAGAATCGTACGTGCATATTTGTTATGTGAATAAGTAGGGGGACTTCCCCAATGTCCGAGCAGGAGCAGGGTTACCTGGCTGAGCAGGTGGCCTCTCAGGGAGACACCCAGTAGAGAGCTGACTGACTTAGCACAGACATCCTGACATCTTGTTCTTTCTCTTTGCCCGCGGAAATGTGGTGCCAAAAAAAGCTACAAGCCTAGAGAGTTAGCAGCAATTACCTCAGGAATGTAAACCTCAAGATCATCTCCATGTTGGAGCCACGTGTGCGGATGCCGTTCCCAAGGGAACCAGGGCAGAGCCTGACGGCCGGCATCACGTGTCTCGCTCCTTCCATGATAAACCATTATCACCCAAAGCTTTTATACAATGTCTCCAAGTGTAGGGCTTTAGCTAGGTTTGTTTTTCTCTTCATGTGGGGAATCACATCTGGACATTAGATATATTTCATCTAAAAATAGCATTTATCCAACTCTCTGTCACTTGGGGAGAGAAATCTTTTTCTTTTTTTAAACACAGACTTTGCTTATAATTCACTGTAGTTTTTCATGGCTCACTGCCATTTAATAGAAAAAAAAATAAAGGCGATCAAGTTGCAAGCACATGCACATGTGCGTGTGTCAGTATGTGTGTGTCAGGGTAGAGAAATACAGTGATAATTTTATAGACTGAAAAAATACATCTGCTTTGTCCTCCTCCTCTTACTCATGAAGTCTTTTTAAAGCGTGTCACTGAGCTTCGCAGTGATATGAAGCCCTGAACTCGGCCCTAATGTGAACTCCACTGAACAATTCTCAGTAACTATTCCAGAGCCACAGAACGTGAATTCGGAGATGTTTGTGTCTGGCTTCTTATGAACTAGATTCTTTCTACTTACATGGATTGTATCCTCTGATCTCGCTACTGTTTAGGGTTTTGAAAGAAAGGAAAGAAATGAAAAAGGAGTTTTAAAAGAAAAACCAAGATGAAGGGAAAAGAGCAGAGGGTGAAAGTACCAGGCTCCGAGACCTTTTTAAGGCAGTTTGAACACATTTGGAGGCAGAAATTGGAATTAAATTTGACCAAAGCAAAATCATCAGGCTGCTCCTCTATCTAAAGCACTGACATGAATGAAGTAAATAGGAATTGGCTTTGAAAGCGGCTGACTGCAATGAGGAAGCCCAGAGCAACCCATCTGAATTCCACACTCAGCAGGGTTCTTGGTGATCGGGAAGCTTTTTATCTTTGGGGACAGGACTCTGACCTTTCTTGCCTTGTGGCATCTGTCCATCTCTGGAAAGAGAAACCTTTCATTTGTACTGTCTTTCACTTTTTTAGATCACGGTCTCCCTGCCCTCTCCTATGTGAGGGAGATGATTTCCTGCTCAAAGTCCTATGCAACCAGAGCTGTCCCTCAAATGTCACAGTTCTCCAGTCTGCAGCACAGACTGTGCACACCCTCTAGTCTCCCCACTTGCTTGCCCCTCTTAGAGAACAGCTTAGAAAGAGCTGCAGCCCCAGTGGTGGACTGAGCAGCTCTGGTCGAGCTATAGACTACAGATCTTCAGGACCCAGGGTCCTGCTCATGCTAAGCAAGTGCTTTCCCTCTGAGCGGAACCTCTGATGGCGCCATGTTTTTGACAAATGTGCTAATACCTGCTCCCCAGCCCCACAGAAGAGTGTCAGCTTCATTAACTCAGGCTTCCTTGAGTCACCAGGCATATGCAACTTGTAAAGACCCCTACAGTATCAACCTGAGATGGGACCTGTTGAGCCATTTTCACCTTGTGAACTATTTTTATAGACATCTCTTCTACTCCATCTTGGAATAAATGAAACAAAGAGTTTGTGTGTGTGTGTGTGTGTGTGTGTGTGTGTATGTGTGTGTGTGTGTGTGTGTGTGTGTGTGTGTGTGTGTGTGTGTGTGTGTTTTAAAGAGTCGCATTCAACTCTTGGTATTTGAAAGCTTCATTTCTCAACTCTAGAAATGTATCAAGTATGTATCACAGGTGGAATAAAATTAATTTCCCCACCCACAGTAGTTCATTAGTAAAGTAAGGCAAGAATTTAATGGATTTGTGCTTGGAGTGCCTAAAATTATTTCACCATAACAAAAGGTCTTGAAAGACTAAGAAAATGCAAGATGACAATTAAATTGCCTCTCTGAACTGCACGGCTGTACCGAAGGCAAACGGCATCTTAAAATAGCTCATTGTAGGGCCAAAAAGGAGGGGGCAACGTATGAAGGAGGCACAAAGGTGCTGCACATGGAGTGGAAGCTTTTTAAAAATACCAACACGATGCGTTTGCTTTGCTTGCAGCCAAGTCCCAGATTTGCAGGATCCTTCCTGCTTCCACATCCTCTGTGTGGGGGTGTGACTTACTTCAGTTAGAACCTCGGCAAACCGAAGGGTGAACCTTCATTCTTCCCAAATCTACAGAAAAGCTTTGTAGTCTGCATGGACTGAAACCCACTAATTAACAATCTGACACTCCCTGTGTGTGTGTGTGGGGGGGGAGGCTAACAGGGAGGGAACATCTTTGAAACATTATTCCCAGGCCTTGCTGTAGAACGCCAGGCTTCTAGATCATGTCAGGGGTGGAAGGGATCCTGGTGGCCATCTAGGCTGAGAGCCTCTTTTGAAGCTGAAGAAAAGAGGCATGGAGAGGGTTAACTGAAGCTCAAGGGTGACAGCCAGTTAGGGGTCAAATGAGAAGAGCCCTGGCCTCCCCTGGCTAGGGCATCCGAACACCAGTTCTTGCTTATTAACGTGATAAAGGCTTGCCAGAGAAGACTGCAGCATGAACCCATTGTCTAGCTATTAGTCTTTATTAAGGCATCTAATTGAAAGCAATTCGGCTCACTGGAACTGTCCTCTATAGCAGAATTCTTCACTGGTGTTTGCATATTGTGTCCTTTGCTCCCATTCATAGCCCAGGCCTGACAGCCTTTTCTCCGGGATCCTGCTGCAAACAGCCTCCTTTGGTGGGTTGTACCCACAAGGCCGGCTGTGACTCTCCTGAGGATGAGGAGGTTCTGGAACCTTCTGGGTCCCCTGAGGTTTGTTTGTCTTAGTCATACCTCTCCCAATGGCCACCCCTCCCCACTCACTTCCACACTTCCCCCACCACCACCAGCAGGCCGTAGGGCAAAGGATCAAATACAAACTCCTTTTCTGTATCCGCCAGCATTCACCAGACAGACTCTTCGGCGTTCCAAGCTTCTTATGTTTTTATTGTCTGATGTTATAAAAAATTTCTTTTAAGTGATAAATAATTGTCTTTCAGAAGGTCAAGACTTGGCGTTGAGATCTAGAATTCACTGTCTCCTGCCATTTTATTGGAAGAGTTCAGCGTGTGAGTTAGTGCTGGGCACTTCACAGGTTTAAAACCCCCAGACATGAGGCGCCCCACCCTCACAGTTCATCCAGTCTGTGAACACACAAAAACAACTAGAAATTTTAGGTAGCTTGCTATTAATCAAATTACCATTCCGGCTAACCCTAGGCAATTCTGCAGAGTGGGGGTATTTCATCCTTTTCCTGCCTCTCTGGGGACTTCCTCCTATCTTCATCCTGTTCTCACCTCAGTGCAGAGAGAGCAAGGCTAAGAGGGCTGGAATTAGGATGAGGTGAAAGTGAGAAGCTCACAGTTTAAGGAGGCACCAAAAATTCAACTGTGAAGATCAATATTTTTATGCATTGCTTAAAAACCTAAATCAATGTAAAATCCTTGATGAACAAAACTTCAGTATTTTAAATGAAATGAAGTGTCACGTTACTGGTTTCTCTTTCACATTAGGCTCCAGTGTGGATTGGCATGGCACTAAGAGTTAAACTCTAAAGTGGAATGGAGTGTGTGGATGTGTGAGAGAGAGTGTGTCTGTGTGTGTGTTTAGAACGAGCAGGAAGAAGACAGAGAAGGATAATAAAGTCAGAAGAAACTTTAATCCTCAAAGGTTAGCCCAATCAATTTTACAGGTGAAGAATCAGAAATTAAATGTGTTGCCTTCAATCACATAGGTCTTTCAAAATACTAAAGCTCAAGGGTTTTGACCACCAGTCCTACAGTGGCTTCCAGGACAGTTGGACCACCCCCTGCCCGTCCCCACCCCCACCCCACCCCCTCACACACGAAAGAGGTCAAATTGGAGCAAACTATTGAACTATACCATATACAAACAGAGCATGTTTGGGGGCTTTTTGAGATAGACTCTCACTCTTTAGCCCAGAAGCCAACGAGCTGCTGCCTCAGCCTCTAGAGTGCTGAGATTGTAGCTCATATAGAATCCATTCTGAACAAGGCAAAGGGAAACTCTGGTCTGTGATTGTTCCAAATCCACTTCTTTCTGTCCCTTGTGATCAAGGTCCCATGAGCTGGTCTAAGAGATCAGCATTTAGTTCTAAGATAGTATGATCCACTCGGTTTGCCTTACCTGAGAGTTTCTTGGATTTAATGTTGCAGGTCCCAAGTCTCAGGACACTCCCTCAGTTCCAGACAAGCTGCCAAAGTTGGTCAGCTCTCCTCAAACGGCCTGTGTCCAACTGAGACCACACTGTGATGTCTCCAGTCACTGTGCAAGTGGATCCTTGGCTTTACCTTAAGGACAGGATGAAGCCCTGGTGTGCGAGTAAAGGGTACATGGGTTCTGTTTTCCAGTTTGGAGATAGGAACGGGGGTAAAACCTGTCCTTTGGCCTCTGATAAGAGCCAGACGCATTACAGGGCATGATGGGTAAGGGCCTTAAACTCCAACACTCAGGCAGCTGGGGTAGGCAGGAGGATCAAGAGTTGAAGAGCAGGGTGGACTCCACAGAGAGACCTGTCTCAGAGGGAGGAGCGTGAACATTAGATGCTGTTGGTAAGGACCTGTGATCTAAATCCAAGAGTAGTTATGACCACCCCCAGCCCCAGCCCCTGGGCTATAACCCAGAAGATTCTGGTGAGGACCCAGAGGTAAGAAACAGGAATTGATCCTGGCAGCAGCCTGTCGGGACAATCCTGAAGATTTATTCTGTGTTGCCACTGGAATCAGGGCAGAGGAAAATGGAGGCAGGAGCTACCAAACCAATGACAGGAGTCTAGCATGATTGTATGGCCAAATCTGGAGCATCTTCATAGGTACCGTAACGCATTTGTCCTCAGCACTGAGCCAATCTCCCAGGAGAGGAGAGGACTGGTAGGAAAAATGCCAGTCAGCTCTGTCAACACCTGCATGACATGTAGCCATCTCCCACCTGGACACTGAGAAGAAACTTCAGATGTGAAGGCAAGAAAGGGAGGAGGGCTGGCCAGTCCATCAGTTATCTTTTTCTCTGTGATGTACACACACACACACACACACACACACACACATATCACACACACCACACACTGCAATATGAAGTCCCTAGTGGAGCCACAAATGAGAGTAGAGTGGGCAAGTGTTTGAGTGGGACAAGAGATCCAGGTTCACAGTAGCTCAGGCAACACTCAGTGCTCATGGTCTTTCTGAGCAGTTTCCACTGGGCCAAGTGACTTAGGAAGGCACACAGGTATCACCCAGACAGCCGTCATAACGTCTATTACATGAACTGAAGAGACTCCAAAGCGGTCACATGCTATGGAAGGAATCTGATCAGACTGTGCAGTTATGGAATGAGTGGGATGGAAGGGACGGTAGGCTCGGGGAGGAGGAGACGGCGGCAGGTAGAAGAAGGAGGTGCTATCTGAACGCTGAACTAGATCCCACCGATAAATAGCCTGCCTCGACACAGTTACATGTCGTTATACCTCAAGGAGTGGTACCCTTGTCTAAATGCTGTTCAATTCCCCTGGTCCCTCTTACAAATTCCATAAAGAGAGAGGTCTGTGTCTTATTCAGCTTGACTCACACCAGCGCTTGGCCCAGTGCCTTCAACATCATAGGTATGCAGGCAGCGTTTCTGATAGCAAATTGAAGTGGAAATCTAAAACTGACTTACGAAGTTCAGGACCTATTTTTTTTTTTTTTTTGCTCAAAGATGTGAAAACAAACCCCGATGACTGTAACTAAAGTCCACATCTAAGTGTCCAAACTACAAGCAGAAATTATTACTGTCATGTGTATAAGCCATGTTGTCAAAGATCTGAAAGTTCAATGTTAAAGAGATGCAGACTTTCTTGAGCCTGCTATTTAGATCATGTATATCTGTTCAGTGAATATAATTTTATCTCTCTAAAAAGCGTCCATGATACCATGCAAACCAGAAAGACCAATTCAGAGAAATTAGGCGGAGTTTGTATTTCGAGCCTCTCAGTATCACATAGGCTGGTCATACATCACGGGGAAAGGTGGGCGGTCCATTTTCAGTGCCAGGGAGTGGCTGATGACTGGCCAAAGCCTGAGGATCTCTCACTACTCTTTAGCTTCTGTATCTTGTCCTCTTTCCTTGTGCGCACACGTGTGAGTGTGTGTGTGGATGCATGTGTGTGCATGTGTGTGCATGTGTGTGCATGTGTGTGCATGTGGAAATAACCCTGGGCATTACTCCTCAGGAGCCATTCATCTTGGTTTTAGAGACTCGGTGTTTTGCAGGCCTGGGTTTAGCAGTAACTCAAGGCTGGTTAGCCAGCAAGTACCAGGAATCTGCTTTCCCAGTGCTGGGGTTACAGGTGTGTACCACCAGGCTCAGCCTTTTTTCATATGGACCCTGAGGATTAAACCCAAGTCTTTGTGCTTACACAGAAAGCATTTTTCCTGCTGAGCTAGCTCCCTGATCCCTCCTTTATTCTTTTTTTAAAAATGATTTTTTAATTTTTATTTTATGTGCATTGGTGTTTTGCCTGCATGTATATCTGTATGGGCAGGTCAAGTCACTCGGAGTAGATTACAGACAGTTGTGAGCCGCCATGTAGGTGCGTTTGCCTCTGCCCATTCTCTACCCTATCACTTCCCCATGGCAACAGCTGTGCCTGCTTTTTCCTCTCTTCTGAAACAAGACCACACACTTCTCCTTAGAGTCCATGGGGTTCTCATGAACCACCCAATGCTTATATGATTCACCTAAGTAGATATCTGTTCTTGCATCCAAAGGTGTCCCAGGCTCCTACATCCTTATCTCCAATGTAGTAGGCCTGCTCAGTGGTACCGAGATGAGAGGGAGTGTTGAGTTGGGATATAAAATGGCTAGTCGATACCCAGGGCGTGCTAAGAAGCATCAGAATATCTGGAAAGGATGGACCATCCCCACTTTCTCTTTAGAGTGGAACGTTTCAGGATCTTTTAGACAAGGCCCTTGGACCACATTTAAGCACCTTATTAAGACCATTAAATAAATCCTGTTATGCAAAACAAGGAGAATTCTCTTGCTATTGCCAGTAAGACCCTACCTTTGTTGTAGTTTTAGCTAGATACAAGTGATCAGTGATTTCTTTCTTCCTTCCTCTTTTCTTTTCTTTTTTTCTACAAAGGATGGAAAACATTTAAAATAAGGAAAAATAAAGTGGAATTTATCTCCCTAAAAGGAACGGCTGTAGAGCAGCAAACCCCTTTTCTATCTCCAGAAGAGAACTGTGGCAAGGGAAAGGCTTTATGGGGAATTACTGGTATTATCAAAGGCTTTTCAAAATAGACTTGAAATGAATAGTTGTGTGCTGGATTTATTACTGCTTTGCGGGCTTACATTTTGTTTTTGTATGGTATTTTTCTCTCCTCTATGAGATGGTTGCTAGGGCTCAAGAGCAAATAACCTTTATTGTGTTGAATTTGGGACTGCACATAATTATCTTATAATTTAGGTTCATCGTGCCATTTTGACAGTTATATTATGAGCTCTGAGGGAAAGTGAGCCCACGTGCCCTAAGCTGCTTCCTCTTCAGGTGCCCTTCAGGTTAGTATGTTCTCATTTCTCCCTCCCCATCTCTGATCCAAGATAGCCTTGGGACCAGAGGATGCTGGAGGTAAACCAGATGGCCAGTGTGGGCATTGCTGAGTCATAGCATTACTTCCTCTGAACACACTTGTCCCCAGTCAGTGTGTTCAGGTGACTATCTGCACATGAATCTCAAGGATGCAGCTGGCTGTCACTCCAGTGTATTTTGTAGCTTATCACCCAGAAAAAGCAGGAGCAAATCAAGGCAATGTTTCTTCGCCCTCCATGGACATTTCTTTTTCTTTTTTTCTTCTTTTTCTTCCTTTAGTTTTTTTTCCAATTTGTTTTTACCTTACGTGTGTGTTTGTCTTCATAGTGAGTGTGCTGTGCTTATGTATGTGGTACGTGTGTGTGCTATGTGTGTGTGTTGAGTATATATGTGCAATGTGTGCATGTATGTGCTATGTGTGTGCTGTGTGTATGTGTCTGTATGATATGTGTATGTGTTATATATGTGTGCTCTGTGTGTGCTCTTTGTGTGTGTGCTCTTTGCGTATGTATGTGCGTTTGCTATGTCTGTATGCTATGTATATGTGCTATGTGTGTGCTGTGTGTATGTATTTGTGTGTTATGTGTCTGTGTGTTATGTGTATAAGTGCTATGTGTGTTGTGTGTGTACTCTGTGTGTATGTATGTGTGTGTGCTATGTGTGTGCTGTATGTCTTTGTGCGTTATGTAAGTGTAGGTCTGCTTTTGTGTGTACTATGCATGTGTATGTGTGCTGTGTGTGTGCTCTGTGTGTGCATGTGTGTTCCAGGTCAGAGGAAGGCAGTGGATCCTCTGGAGTTGGAGTTACAGACAGTTGTTAGCCACTATATGGGTTTCAGGGACCAAAGTTGGGTCTTCTTGTCTTCTGTAAGAGAAGCAAGTACTCTTATCCACTA
Organism: Uromys caudimaculatus; assembly: GCA_028551405.1. Lineage (NCBI taxonomy): Eukaryota > Metazoa > Chordata > Mammalia > Rodentia > Muridae > Uromys > Uromys caudimaculatus. Next base: position 15,477,931 of record CM052710.1, on the reverse strand, counting down.
AGCCATTTCTTCAGCTACCCCCACCTTTTTTTTTTTTTTTTTCTAAAGGGCTTTAAGTAGCCCAGGCTAGCTTCAGACTCACTGTGTGGCTGAGGATGGCCTTGAACTTTTGATCTCTGCCTCTAGCTCTTTGGTGCTGGGACCATACATGTGCACCACCACGCCTCATTCATGCAGAGCTGGGTGTTACATCCAGGCCTTTGCCCATGCTAGGAAAGCACTCCAGCACTGGAGCCCATCTCTAGACCATCCGAGTTGTTTTGTCTTCATTTCTGACTGATCTGAGGTTGTTAGCACATCTTATCTCATCTCTCCCAGACATTTCTCTAAAGGAAGGTAATGAGGCGAAGCCAGCTCTCAGATGCATCAGGGAAGAAACCTCTCTTGGATAGCAGTCATTCTCCTCTGTTCCTTCCTGTTGCCCTAGTCGAAGTCTGGGACCCATCTATCACGTTCAGAAGATGACAATTACAGAAGTACTTGTGCACCTCTTAGACTCAAGGTCATCTTTGGTTCACCATTAGCAGATTCTCATGTTTAGCACAGGCTTTCCCTTTGTGTGCTTTTCAGAGTCTCTTTATAGCCTTGGGTACTCATGAACCATAGTATAGCAGGGAGCCATCTGTAACTTGTCCAATGGGCAGGGATCACAGAGGCATGTGACACTCTCTCACACTCTGAACATTGACAACTGGAGAGCTGATGAAATCCAGGTTCCTGATGGGCATGGCATCTCTTAGAAGTCTTGGATGTTCTTGTCTCCAGAGGTTCCTACTGCTCTGTTTATCTCTCATGACACACCGGCCGCTGAACTAATCCTGTCCTATTGGTCTCTATTGTACAAGCTGATAAGCCTCTCTAAATTCCTAACATAGCACAAGCCATGCAATGGCTTGGCAATGGGGAGAATTAGGTTCATGTAGTCTCTGCTGCACACAGAGGCCCTCTATGAGTTGAGCTGAGAGCCTCCATGGACATGCATATTGATGAATTGACAGCTTGGCAAATAAGAGTCCAAAAGAGTTCTGTATCAGTTCTGCCTCATGTGGTGGGACTGGAGCCACTGACCGTTTCTACTTAGGCTCCTAATACTTATCCTTAATAAGTGATTTGTAAAGTTTCTGAACTAGGAGAGGAAACAACTTTAAAGATCATCTAGTCAACCTACTTTGCTGATAAGGACACTGAATTCCAGTGTAGTTAAGTAATTTGCCCTGAGAGATTTGGCTAGTGAAGAGCTGGGTATAAATTCTGCAGTGGAGTCTCTCTGGATTCAGCAGAGGTAAGTGCCGGGTTCCACAAAGCTTTTTGAGTAATTAGATAGCACAAGGCACTCTGGGAGATCTGAAGAATGAAACATGGCACCCTCATAGTTCTTAGCAGCATAGACATAGAGAAATAACTGTACGATTTGTCAGGAGAGCTTCACCATGAGTCTAAACTGGGATAAACTGGGACACCTTATGTTCTAGTGAGCCTACTACTACCAACAAGGGATCCAGCTTTCCTAATCTGGGCTGACAATTAGATCAGCAGACAGCATCAGAGGAGAGAGGAGCTGGCATCCATATACAGTATATGGACATCTGTTCCTCATCCTATGGTACCTTGTGCCTCGGACAAGGTGACCGTGAGTTTCCTGGCAAGGGGACACCCTTCTCTGCTTCCATGCACCCATAGCCACTGCCTGGACATATAGACTTGAGTGGGGACTTAATCCATTTATATTCAATATCTTCATCCCTGAGACACTAGGAATAACATCATTTACAGTGTGGGCTGATGATAAAGACTACATCAGGTAACACAAACATTTTAGCACTCAATAAATCTTTATTATCCTGGCCATTGTTATTTAGTTGCTGTGTTTGCACCAGGCCTAGGTTAGGTCCTTTCCCTGCTCTTCCATGCTTTTCCCTAGCATCATTTCCCCACGACTCACCTCTCACCGAGGCTTCCTCCTCCTGTTCCCATTGTCCAGAAGTTCCTTGTCCTGCATCCTGCTCCCCACCCCTTCCTGCTTCTGCTTCCCCCATCTCTACTCTTTCCTCCTGAGTTTTGATTCCTTCTTTCGCTTCCCATTCAGTCTCTGCCCAGCTTCCTGTTTTCTCAGCTGTCTCACAGTTTATACCCTTCGTCTCAGCCCGTCCCCCCTCTCCCCTGCTCATTTCTCTCTCTTCTGTGTTGCGGTCTCACATTTATCTCAGCTTCTGCCTTTGGCTTCTCTGTAGTCTCCAGGACTCACCCCTCTTCTATCTCCCATGCCCCATCTCTCTTCATGGTTTTTGCCTGGAATTGTGCTTGGCTCTTGTGGCAGCCTGTCTCTGAGAAGTCCTCAGTGAATCTCACCTCATGCTATTCAGACCTTCAGGAATTCATTCTCCTCAGTGTGGGTTAGGGCTCGTGCCCTATTACAACACTGATAGGATATCACTTTTAAGTTTAGATTTAAAAACAACAACAACAACAATGTCTGGCTTGATGCTTTTTGGCTACAGGGAACGCAGCCATTTTGTTGCAGACTGCTTGACTGACAAGACATCAGACCAAGAAACTCAAGTCTCCACCAACAGCCAGAGGACCTGTGGCTGGCCAACCACCAGCTGAGCTCTTAATCCTCCCAGGAGCCTCTTTATAGCCCCTCTGACATCTTCACTGTACTTTTATAAAAGATCCCAAGTCAGAGGTTCCCAGGCAATATGCTTCTGGATGTCCAACACAGAAAACTATAAAGCAAACAATGTTTGTGACTTAAGGTAATTACGTCTTGCGGTAACTTATATGGACTCTTTGGGCCTCCGTCTGCTTGGGACATTTAGAGGTTATTTGTGTCTACTGTGTCAAATATCCGGTGTGAGAGGGGGCAGCTGTGGATGCTCTGAGCCCCTCCCTTTTCTTTTCCATAGGAAGTCCAGTGCCCCCTGCATCTCTTTGTGTTTGAAGCTCCACATCTTTGTATTTGCCTCACATTTTAGCTCCTATTATCTGAAGTCTGTTTCTAATTTCTGGCCGAATTGCAGTGGCCTGTTGTTACCTCACTCTGCACGACACGCCAATTTCATGTCCGAGTCACGGCTATTGTCTCTGTCCTCTGATAATCTCTCCTGTTTTTTTTTTTTTTTTTCCGTTTTAATTCCCATAGAATGTGTGACTATAGAGAGTTGCCCTTGTGCCTGATCTTAGTGCTGTGTGGCCCCCAGACAGGGGTGAATGACAGACAGACAGACAGACAGACAGACAGACAGCCTGTCTGCCACTGAAGCATCTTTTCTTGTTTAAGAATTTGCTCTCCAGATTTCAGGTTCCCTTCCAACTCCTGTAAAGACTGGAACATGTTAAATAAAAGCTGAGCTGCAATCGAATGGAATGTCTCAGGCATTTAGAGTCAGAGTTCTCTTTCAGGGGAGCACGTGGGGAAGGGGCCAGGGCGTGTCTGCATGGCTAAGGCAGAAGAAGGCTTCCCTAGCTTTCTGTTACCATTCCATCTTTAAGCAGAGACAACATCTTTTTTTCTTAAGCAGGGCCTGTAACCTAGGATCCATCACTTATGTATGGTGTCCATGGCAACCAGGCAATGGTATGGGATCCCTTTTCACTGGGGAATTCCTTTTATGGCTCATTTCCAAAACTAGCATGGCCAGTACAAGAGTCTGCAGTTTCCCAGTTGCTTAGCAACCAGATCCTATGCTCTGGTCTCTAGGAAAAACAGGCAGATTTTTTTTTTTTAAGTGTTTGTCGTCAGAATCATATGTTACATTCTCTCTACTTTGTCTCTTTAGAATAAAATAATTAGTGTGTGATAAGAATGCGGGAAAGGGCAACGGCTCCCTCCTTGCTGTTCCTGCCTCCACTGCTCCTGGCGGGCTGCTGCAGGCAGGGAGAGGGGGGAAATGGCAGCAAGCTTTCAGCTTGTAATTAAGCACTGCAAGCCATCTGCACACTGAAGGCTCTACATTTTTAACGTCTCGTGGGGACGTCAAGTATGTCTTAAGCCAGCAATCTGTGATGCAGTCTCTCCCACTCTCAGAAAAGCCAGACTCCACCCACAGGTGTCATTTGACCACATCGTTCCTTACATTCCGAGGGGGTTGGGCAGAGTCAGTGTGCCGAGAAAGGGCGTGAGACCTTGTACCTTTGAGTGACAGCTGAGGGTCTGCACCAGGAATGGTGCTGTTATCCATATCTAGTAGGTATAGGCCAGGAATGAAGCTAAACATTCTCACGTAAAGGACAAAGAAGTATCCGGCTGGAAGTGTCAAGAGGCCAAGGTTGAGAAACTCAATCTGTCTTGTTCAAACCCAGCACTCTGACTGATGAGGTAAGGGGTGGGGCATGCAGATCATCCTAATGGACAGACACAATACCCGCCCAAATTTCTCTATGACAGGGAAGCTCAAAGCCCTTACGGCAGCTGCTTAAAGGAGTGTTTGTGACAATGGAGGTAATCCACAAGGAGACCTCCCCCTAAGGACAGACAGCAGAGTGGACTTGGTGCTGGACAGAACCAACCTCACATGCTGACATCCAAGATTAGCCAGCGTGTGTGGGCTCTTAGTGCTTGGTGCAGGCCTTGACTCTCGCACAGCAGCTGCTTCACCCACTGAGCTATTTCCTCAGGCCAGGAATTACATTTGTGTGATGATAGCGAGGACCAAAGATTATGTGTGCATGCACATCTCTCTACATGCACCTGCTGTGATTACAAACACAAGACAGGCTCTTGATGATATAATATATACATTCATATATACAGCCTTTTTTTTTTTTTTTTACAAACTCTTCCCCAGTGTTGCTGAGAATGAGGCCAAGGGCTGTGTGCTAGGAATATGCAATTGGCCTCCCTATTGTGTCATCTATGACAATCAGATTTCCCTTAGGATAATATGCTCGTGCCAGATGTCACAACATTATGTAAGTGGGTTTTGAACCTATTTCTATTTTCAGGGTTGTGCTGCTACCTCTTGCAGGGTAATGTCAGACATTGCATTTGGTTTTTGTGTATTGTGTGGTGCAGTGTGTGTGTGTGTGTGTGTGTGTGTGTGTGTGAATGCTAGGGACTGAGCACAGGGCCTTGTGCATGCTAGTCACATGCTTTACAACTGAACTACACCCAAGCTCCCAGCATGAGTTCAATACATTTAGTAACCTTTTCTTTCCACTTGCTTGAAACCTTGAGGATACCTCTTAATTCTAATAAGCTAATTTATTTGCACAAGATTGGATCCTTTCATAATTTTCCAAGCTGTAATAAGTGCTCTGTTAGCTCCCCAGCTTCTAACCTGGCCTAGTAGAGAAGTCCCTGAAGTCACCAGTTCACTTGCAATGCCCTGATTTTTATTATTTTTTTTCTTGAAATTCATCTATCAAAACAGCATCTTTCATTCTGTGTTTAAATAAAGGTGGGCAACATTCTCTTTGAGGTGTTTGTTTGTTTGTTTGTTTTTTCTCTCCCTTATTCTTTCTAGCAAGTTCCCCAAACAGGGTAACCTTTTGGAGACAGAATCCTTAGTGAGTCCCAAGTCCCCTCCTGGGTCATAGCAATTTGCATCTCACCATCTGTAGTTTGTACTTATTCTTCTTCACTCTTGTTAAAATTCACCTACCCAGGTCCCCCTGACTCTCCCAGCCTCGCTCAACCTCTGCATCAGCTTATCATAAACACGGGCAGCCCTCCAGAAGCTTCTAGATTTTGCTACCTCAGATCTAGGTGTAGTGTGATCCCACCCAATTCTGCTCAATTGACTTAAGCTCCTGCCAGTGCAGGTTTGAACATGTCTCTGCTAAGACTCTTCCCCTCCACTGGAGATAATTAAATGATGCTAAATATAGAAGCAGCTTGCTCACCCTTCCCAAACAAATTTAAGGACTCTCACCTGAAGCCATCGTAACTGGGGGAAATGACAAGAGGCCAGCTTCTATGAAGATAGCGCACTGAGGCTTTGGTCTCTGAGGTGGGAGCTAGAGCAGCCACAGCAGACTCCAGAGCTGCTTGAGACTGGAAGGCTGGGGCTTTGGAGGGGGTAGGGAGGGGAGCGCTTACCAGAAGTACCAGAAGCTCTTGAAACTATGCAGGTCTGAGCAGTGGCTAAGGAGTCAGAGGCAGGCTGTATAAAGGTCAAAGAGCATTAGGCAGCAAGTCTGGGACTCAGGATGACAGATAAGAGATTCAAAACAGAGCATCCGTAGTGCCCTGAAGGCAAGGCTTTATCAGGGCAGGAACTAAACTCAGGGTGAGTCCTGTCACTCGGAAGGCTGAAAAGGGGTCTTGTCAGCTCGTGAAGACAGAGGCCTAGAGCTGGAGCCAGGAGGAAACAGGCAAGGAAGGCTCGATGCTTTCTGGGGGAAACAATTCTTTCCCTGTTCTTGTAAGGCCAGTAGAGATTCCTAGGTCAGTTACCTAGTCCATTGGCAGGTCATGCTAAATGTATATTCCTCAGGGATCAGCCCCTCACTTCAGGGCTGTTTGTTGTCACCAAGTTCCTGCACGATGCGAGATTCATGAGGCACTCCAAGAAAAACATTTCTGTGGTCACTAAGTTTGAGATATTTGCAAATATCCCAGGTCCTTCCTGGAGATCCACAACATTTTAGAAGCCCTGAAAACTGACTAATGGAAATCTATGGAATGGTTTTAAGTCAATGTTTTTCAGATACAGTCAACAACAGGATCCAGCAGGATCCCTTTGTTATGTGATGATGGTGAACGTCCTGTGGACATGCTTTGAGAAACACTGTGTTCTAGAACGTTCCTGTTCCCATGTTCCCAGGCCCTCCACAACCTGGTCTTGCCCTTGTTTCCAGCCTTTCCTTCGTTTTCCCCCACATCCCAGTCACATTAAACATTTCCCCTCTGCACACGCCCATTTGACGTTTCTTTTTTATACAACAGGTGATTCATCATCAATCTCAAACACAGAGGGACAAAGACCGGGCCCTCGCCTCCCCGAATCTTCCCTACCTCCATGTCTGCCTATTCTTTGAGGCTTACTTCAGACGTAGCATTTGATTCATGCTCTGCCCCTTCTCAGCTTCTGTCACTACAACCCTTTAACCCTTCCCACCCCATATCCATTACTCTCAGGGCACTTTACTTTTTTTCCTCCCAGACAGGCTCTCCTAACCTAGCATGGCTTTGAACTCATTCTATAACTTAGGATGACCTTGAACTTCTGATCCTCCTACCTCCACCATCCAAGTGCTAGGATTGTAGACATGTATGCTGTATTGAGGATCGAACCTAGGCCCTTGTGCACGCTAAGCTATTGTTTTACCAGCTGAGCTATTGCATTAGCACTTTTATGCTGTTTTCCTTAGGACAGGGATACACGCCTGACTCATTTTCATACCTCCCATGTTTATAGGCGCGTTCAAGGGAGCAGACACAGGGTTGCCGACCTCTGAGGTCCAGCAGATTCTCCTCTCAACACTTGGGCCAGTGATGGCAACTATTGAGCTAACCTGTTGCCAAACCACACTTGAGAGCATCTAAAGGCCTCACCAGAGACAGCCCCCAGGGAGCTTCTCAACAGCGTTCCTAACAGGTCTAATCTATGGGGTGAGGTAGGCAAGAGAAAGAAAGTCTCTTTGTGAACCCTCAGGTGAAAGGAGAATTTAGCAAACTGAATGTAAGAGCTGTTAATACTTCAAACTGGTGGCCGTCCATAACTGAAAAGAGCAATTAGCAGAAACGATTCATTATACTTTCATGTTCATGTCTAGTCTCAGGGCTAATTATCTGTACAATTAGCATGTTACCAAATGCTAATAATTGATGAGCCTGACTTCTTGGAATGAAACATGAGACTTGTGAAGTGTAAATAGCTCTGAGTTACCAACCACTTCACTTACTTTGACTTTCCAGTGGGGCAGAGCCTGCACGTTAAAGAAACAATGTGAACATAACCTGCTGGTGTTTTAAAAAGCAGATAAAACACAACGATGGGGTGTGCCTGTTTAAATGGCTTTAGGTCTCACAGCACTCATTTCTAGCTGCGTACCTTGGGCCGGTTTCCTCCTCTAACTGTTACTTACAGATCTCAGTTTTGCTGTTCATAAATCAGTGCAACAGTGGCCCCCGTTAAAAGGCTGTTGTGGGGATCTAAGAACTACCGCTTGCATGTGGTCCATGAGATGATCTCTGTGAACAATCACTTGCATATTTTTATAGCACATAAGGAATATTAGAGGGGAGTGGACGTATACAGATGTCTTTGCTATAACACCATCAATGTCTTTAGGAAAAGCTTCTGTGGTCTGCAAATGACCTTTAAGAAAAAAAAAACAAAACTTGTAAGAGAAAAATGAGGTTGGGTCAGACCACTCGCAATGCAGCCAACCTTAGAACCTCAGCACCCACAAAAACAGTGTCAAAAACTAATGAAATGTGGACTTCTTAAGCCTCAACTTGCACAAACATTTATGCACTGCGTCTCAGCCCTGGGTCCTTGGGCTACAGCTCTAGATGGGAAGGTCTGGGAGGCCAGTTGCTTCTAGCAAGAACTAGCTTCATCAAAATTAAACAGTTATTTTAAAATGTAGCGAAGGGCCAGGGAGATAAATCAGCTGGTAAAACGCTTGCCATACAAGCATGAGAACCTGAGTTTGATCCCCTAAACCTATGTAGAAAGTCAAGCATGGTGACATGATTGTAATCTTGGTGCCGGGGAGGCAGAGACACACAGATCCCTAGGGCTTGCAGCTCAGCCAGTCTAAACTAACCAGACAGCCTGCCTTACGCACTGGTGAGAGACCCTATCTCAAAAACCAAGGTGGATGGCACCTGAGTAATGACACCCGACGATGATCTCTGGCCATCACACACACGTGCACACATGCACACACATGACCCACACGAGAACAGCATTCTTAACTAGTTCATATTTTTAGTACAATAAGAAATGTCTTCATAGCTTATCCGATTGCACTTTAGGAAAGGTTGGCAAGAGGAAACACATTGGTTCTTAATGTAAGCTACTCCCTGCCGCTGAAGAAGACAGCTGTGTGTATTCTGCGATTTTCCTTAAGACCGTCAGAAAGCTCAGGATGCTGTACTGAAGGAGCAGATACACTGAGAAAACTTGCCCCTGGATGGCTCAGATCATTAATGTGCTAAGAAAAATTACTGCGCAGGAACCAACGTGACTCCTGGGACTCGACTGTTTGCCCCTGGCCTGTGACGTCATTTATGTTTAAGAAACACAGGTTGAGAGAGATAGTTGGTAATGAGTATGTCCTACTTGCTAGGAGGTTCGATAGGACCTAAATATATATCCTGTGGCTTGATCTGCATATAAACCTAGTAAAGTATCCTGACCTCTGAGGCTCAGGGACATGAAGTAACATCCTTGAGATCACAGGTTTTAATTAACAAACCAAGGTATCCTTCCTAAAGCCCGCCTGCATATACAGCTTCCACTCTTAGATTATACTCTTCCTGAGACTAGATAGAGGTCAGAGAGAAGAAAGGTACCTACGGCTACTACCATAATGAGCAGGATTGCATTCCTAACCACAAAGCACCAATATCTATTCTCCTTTAATCCTCACTCAGGTATCATTAACACCATCCCACATACCAGAAAACCAAAGCTCAAAGGACTTATAATCGGGTAAAGGTGTAATCGGGCCTGCCTAACTCTACACTGGGCATTTCTCCTCTATTCCAGTTAATTTTGCGTCTTTATGTTTAAAGACGGTTTTCACTCAAGGTTGGTGAATCTGTCCCCTTGTTGTTGTTGCTGTTAAAGCTGCATGAGTTGGGTGTGTTCGCCCTCTCCTTCACTCACACTGTGCACACCCTCCAAATACAAGTACACACATGCACATGGACGCATTTGCATATGTACCCCACAAATGCACACACAAAATAGCCACACATATATGCACACAAACACATGCGAATCTACACCATGCCTCCAGCAATTCTTATGGTGACAGTTTATCAGGCCTTTCTCTCAGCACAGACAGAAAGGTCATCTTCTAAACATCATTGTTTTTATATATTTTTTCTTTTCTACTATTTAAATTTGCCATTTAAACATCTCAAAAGAGCTGGATGTTTTGGGAGCACATCTTTAATCCCAGGACTGGAGGCAAAGGAGGGAATATTGAGTCTTGATAGTTTGAGACCACCCTAGACTGCATATCAAGAATTGAATTTTTAAAAAAGCCCTAGAAATCTTCATGAATAAACAGATACCTCAAATGAGATTCTTTAATTATCATGGTGATGGTTATAATTTTAAAAGACAAACACTGGATCTGAGGATACAGTTCAATGACAGGATGCTTGTCTAGCATGCATGAGAGTCTGGGTTCAGTTCCTAGCACCAGATAGATAGATAGATAGATAGATAGATAGATAGATAATAGATAGATAGATAGATAGATAATAGATAGATAGATAATAGATAGATAGATAGATAGATAATAGATAGATAGATAGATAATAGATAGATAATAGATAGATAGATAATAGATAGATAGATAGATAGATAGATAGATAGATAGATAATAGATAGATAGATAATAGATAGATAATAGATAGATAGATAGATAGATAATAGATAGATAGATAGATAGATAATAGATAGATAGATAGATAATAGATAGATAGATAGATAGATAGATAGATAGATAGATAGATAGATAATAGATAGATAGATAATAGATAGATAGATAGATAGATAGTTAGATAGATAGATAGATAATAGATAGATAGATAATAGATAGATAGATAGTGTCAAGACAATATGGAAAACGTGGGACCCTCATACAGTTTGTGTGAATATAAGTGACACAGCTCCGGTGGGAAGTAACCTTGAAGTTCCTCAGATGATTAAACAGTGTTAAGATCAAGCAATCCCACTGCTAGGTAACACCGAGGAGACATGGGAACATGTCTACACAAAAGCTGGCACACCGCCAAGGGGCCACAGGTGAGCTCTGTGACGAATGCCATTCCTCTATCACTTTAGGCCAGGCAATGTCATAACCACTGTAGGCCCACGATTGTCAGGGGTGTGAGCTTTTGTAAAAGAGTGCAACCATTGTGGAAAACTGTTGGGCAGCTCCTCATCAACTTAAAGTTACTAGTCTAAGCTTGCATGCTGGTGCATGCTTTCAGTGCGAACACTCGGGAGAAAGAGGCAGGCAGATCTCTGAGTTCGAGGCCAGCCTGGTCTACAGAGTGAGTTCTAGGACAGCCAGGGCTACACAGAGAAACCCTGTCTTGAAAATCAAGGGGGGGGGAGAAGAAGGAAGAGGAGGAGGAAGAGGGGAGGGAGGGAGGGAGAGAGAGAGAGAGAGAGAGAGAGAGAGAGAGAGAGAGAGAGAGAGAGAGAGAAACTAGTCTATGACCTTGGCTTCCATTGCTACCCATATGTTCTTACCCAAGAGACATGAAAGCACCTGCTTGTGAAAAATCCTGTCCATGAATAGCCATGTCTTGATCATAATGCCCCCAAAATGAATACAGTTCAAATGTCCATACAAGAATGTAGTTTTTAAATGTTGGCATACTTATCCAATAGAGGAACATTCAACCCAAAAATGAAACTAACCATCAGATATTATGCTGAACACAATAAGCCAGATTCAGAAGGGCACATTCTACTCCATTCTATTTGCAGGAATGTACTGGTTAGTTTGGTCAAGTTGACACAGACTAGAGTCACCCAGAAAGAGGGAACCTCAGTTGAGAATTGCCTCCATTAGACTGGCTTGCAGGCACAGTAGTGGGACATTTTCTTAATCATGTGAGTGCATTGTGGGTAGTGCACTGTGGGTAGTGCATTGTGGGTAGCACTATGAGTAGTGCATTGTGGGTAGCACCATGAGTAATGCACTCCTGGGCATGTGGCCCTGGGTTGTATAAGAATACAGACCAAGCAAGCCATGAGGAGCAAGCCAGTAAGCAGCATTTGTCCATGGCTGCTGTTTCAGTTCCTGCCTTGGTTCCTACTCTGACTTCCTGGAAGTGTAAGCTGAGATAAACCCTATCCTCCTCTAGTTGCTTTGGTCATGGTTTTGTCACAGCAACAGAAGGTAGCTAGAACCTTGAGGGGTGGGAGAGAGAGGGGATCAGAAAAGCAGGAGCCTGAAAGTAAGACAGGGTGGGGAGAACCACAGCAGAACTTCCACGATGCTGGGCATACTCTAACTCTTCATTTGGATGCATGCATTTGTTGAAACCCATTGAATGGCATAGTGAAGATTTGTGCTGTGTATACAGAATTTACCTTATACAATACCAATCTTAATTCTAGTAAGCATGTTTTCCCCAGTGATAATGTGTTTGAAATTCTCAACCTCTTTTTTTTTTTTTTTTTTTAAATCTGAATTAGCACAATTAAGTAAACATATTCGGGATGACAGGATCCAGGTTTCTCACTGTAGGCTTCATATGGAGAGACTGAGTTGTGCAGGGTCACCTTGGAATTTGGACTAAAGATGAAAGCAGCATGAACTCATGACTGTGTCGTTTCTCTCTCTACCTCCTAGGAAAGTGTAAAGCCAAAAATCACTCCAGTAGCAGGAGGACATCAAGCAGTAAGACCTTGGTTCCAAATACTACTTTCTACGGAAAGAAAGCACTGACAAACAAGATGGTTAGGGGTGACGTAAGCAAGCCTCAAGACGGACCTGGAAGATGCTGGGAAGGACTCAGGGTAAACCTAGAACAATGTCAGCAAGCTAGTAAATAACAGTGTTGATAGATTACAATACAGTCTACAAACTAGGAATCTGTAAGTTTCTTTCTCTCTCTCTCTCTCTCTCTCTCTCTCTCTCTCTCTCTCTCTCTCTCTCTCTCACACACACACACACACACACTTAAACTAGTGGATAAGAGAAATCTTTGCCGTTACTACTAGCAACCCCAATTGGTGAGTGATATAGTTAGAAAATCATCAATGGATGCCAAAACTCATGGGTAAACTTTAGATGGGAAGGGCATATTTACATAATCTTAAAATATCTTCCCACAAATACATATGTAAGCACCAAGGTGGGGGAGAGTAACTCTGCTGTGGAGAATCTTTGGCAGACACCATCTGAATCAAGTAACATTCGATACCATCAATATTAAGTGACAGTCCATCACATGTCTTATGATGGGACACTCAACATTATTTTAGTGCCTCAGCCCAAATTTAATCAGGAGGACATATTGGACGAATGCAATTAGAGGGATACATTGTGAAAAAATTGATCCTCAAGTTTATTTATTTAATTTAATTATTATTATTTTTTAAAGAGACAGGGTGTCACTATGTAACCTTGGCTGGCTTAAAACTTCCTATGCTGACCAGGTTGGCCTTGAACTTAAAGAAATCTTCCTACTTCTACGTGGACTGCTAAGATTAAAGGTGCTGCACTACCACAAGCTGGCCTGGTCCTCAAGTTTAAAACATGATAAGAACAAGAAAGACCAAGACCCAGGAACTGGTCAGGTTACAAATAAGGGTGAATTGATGTCATAACTGATAACTGTGCATGATTCTGAGCCTGGATTAGGCTTCAAACAACTATAAAGGAAGCCATTAGGACAATGGATTGAATTTGAATATAAATTATTGACTAGCTAGTAATGGTGAACTAAGTTTAAATTCTCTGTTTCTGTTAACGTCCCAGAGGTTATATAATGGAATGTCCTGGTTTTTAGGACAGTAGGATTAAATTAGTTAGCAGTAGAAAAGTATTATGTTCCCATCTTATTTTCAAGCTTCCCAGATAATAGTTTCTCACATATAAGGATCTATCTGGCTACATCTCTATCTAGCACATCTGTCTGTCTTCTACATATGTATCTATCTTTTGTCTGTCTATAGAGAGAGCACATGCAGCAGAATGTAGTCAACAAGAATTGGGTTATAAAGAAGTCTTTATATGATTCTCACAAGCTTTCTGTAAGTTTGGAATTATGTCAAAATACAAAGTTGCCCAACAATGATAGAAAAGCTGCCAGGAGAATATTCCCTGTGGGTCGCCCAAGCTCCTGCTTAGCTTGTGAGCCAGGGCACTGGTAGCTTTTGCCCTAGGCTATCTTCTGAAGGATGTTTGTATAATGAAGAGTCCTGGAAGACAGAGATTAAATTTTCTTCTGGAGCAAAAGGCAGGTTGGTTTTCTGTTGAATGAGTATAATGATGTAATTTCTCCCTCTGTGTAAAGGGTGGACATGTTTGGTTGCAGCTCATTATAAAAATGTAGATTTCCCAGAGCTCAGGATTCCTCACACACCTATTGTATACACAGTATCTACCTGGACCCTTCTGTGGTACTCTTGTGAGACTTTGGGAGCCAGAGGGACTGATACAATGTCACACTTTATGCAACCTGGTGTGCCCTGAGTAATAATGCTCTTTGTTTCTAACCCAGGGGTTGTGTGTCTGCTGCCAGCACCCACAGCACTAATGGATAGATTAGTTTGCAAGCAGGGGAAGTCTTGGAACTTCTAAAGAAACAGGACAGGCGAGACAAACACTTGGTCTTGGTTCAGCTGGTAAAGTGCTTGCCACATAAGCCTGAGGATCTGAGTTCGATCCCCAGATGTCAGGTAAAGAAGCTGAATACTTATAATAACAATACTATGCTGGGCGTGGCAGCACGGTCTTTAATCCTAGCACTCCGAGGCAAAGGCAGGAGGATCTCTGTGAGTTCAAGACCCACCTGGTCTACCTAGAGTCCCAGGCCAGCCAAGGCTACACAGTAAGACTTTGTCTCTAAAAAACAAACAATAAATAAACGAACCTCAGGATTTATTATAAATAACTCCAGCTAGAGCTGGAGATAGGCGGATCCCTGGGGCTCATTGGCCAGCCAGACTAATGGGTGAGTTCCAGGCCAGCAAGAGACCTTGTCTCAGAAACCAAGATGGACAGTGTCTGCAGATTGATGTCTTATTTGACCATTGGCCTACACACACACACACACACACACACACACACACACACACACACACACACTCAACCAATGTGATAATCTGTGGCTACATATTTGTTGAGTTAACTTTTCCTGGTAAGATCTGACCAAGAAAATGATTCCACCTGGGTCTGCTTTTGTAAATCCGTAAGTCTGTTGGCCTTGACTTATATCAGCATGAGTGGGAGGTTACCTAGGAGGAGTGTGGGTGACCCCAAGCAATTTCTACACTAAAAGTCTCACCCTAGCAGAGGTGATGATCTAACAGGTACACAGATGGCTTTCCCATCTTCAGTCTAGAAAGGAGTTCAGAAAACAATGGAGAACTGGTAACAAAAAAGAGGGCAAAAGAAGAGTGGAAACCCGCTTAACCATCAACAAGAAGCAAAGGTCAGAACCGCTGGTGTCAATGACAATAACACTTTCTGGGGGATTTCCTGTTTAGTTCTTAGCATATGTGTTTCCATAAAACAGAGGCCCAAAAGAAGTCACTCAACTGGGTTGGAAGCTAATTGTGTCTAGAGACTGTGATTTGGGATTCTTTGTCTCTGGCAGCAGCAGGTAACTCTGTGGTGGGATCAGTGGTAGAGAAGAAGTGGACTGTGCCTTTCCGTTGATTCTACAAAAACAAGCTTTTATTCTATTACTTTGTTAATTTGTGCATTTTTGAAACAGGGTCTCACTTTGTAGTTCCAGCTAGCCTGGAACTCACAGAGATCGGCTTGCCTTTGCATCCTGAGTGCTGAGATGGAAGGTGAGCACTACCATGCCCAGCTATTTATTAAGATGTTGTTTCACTGTGTAGTCAAGGCTGGTCTAAACCTTATGAACCTCTCGCCTCATCCTCCAGAGTGCTAGAATCACAAGCAGGTGCCACCATCCCTGGCCTGAATAGTCTTATTTTTGCGTGGTAGCACTGGCAGAGAGAATGTGAGCTTTCATGAAACCCTCTTGCAGGCGTGTCCAACCTTTTCACAGTGTGATAAGATATTGCTATCTACAAAGTTCATGCCTTTTTTTTTTTTTAAAGACACACACTCACAAATATTATAATGTTATAAGTAAGTTTACAATTTTATGTTGCGTTGTATTCATAACTAGCCTTGAGTGCATGTGACCCACGGGTGGCAGGATAGACAAGTCACAAATGTTCGTCCAATTTTTACATTAAAATCTTTGCTCCCATGGTGAAGAATTCAGGAAGCATTTGAGTGATGACTCTGAGATCTTACATCAATAGATGTCTTAGACAATTTTCCATAGCAATAGCAAAATCCCTGAATTTTTTATGGAGAAAGGAGACTTACTTAACTTATCATTTTTGGAGCCTGGAAGTCCATATAGACTTGTTCTGGCTCTAAGTAGGGCCTGTCTGGCTGCATTACAATATGGCAGATGGTGTCAGTTTGGAGTGTAAAGGGAAGAGATGAGGCAGGAAGCTGGAGGCCAAGATCTGTCTCGATTTTTCTATAATTACTCACTTTCAGGGCCAGTGAGTTGGCTCAGCAGGTAAAGGCATTTGCCATACATGCCTGATGCCCTGAGCTCAATTCCCAGAACGCAAGTAAAGGTGAAAGGAGAGAACCAACTCCACAGAGCTGTCCTCTGACCTTCACACATGCACTGTGGAACAGGCATATACACATGATCGAATACATACATAAATACGCACTAATAATAATAAATTTTAAAAATGAAAAACAACTCACTCTCACAAGAATTCCTTTACTTTGCAAGATCAGCCTTAGTTCCTTACAACCCAGTTCTACCCAGTGAGCCCATGTCCTCTCACCAGGCCCAGCTCTTACAGGTTATACTACCTCCCAGTGCTGCCACACTGAGGACCAAGATTCTGTTGCATGAGACTTTTGGGACTCATGAGACTCAAACTACATTTAATCCACAGCAATGGGAATAAGCCCCTTAAAGAAGGCTCAAGGATGAGTTCCAAGACAGCCAGAGTGACACAGAGAAACCCTGTCTCAAAAAAACAAAAATCAACCAAACAAACGAAAAAGAAGGCACGAGGAAAAACCTTCACTAATAACACCCTAGGTTAAAGTGAGAAAGTGGGTTTCTAGAGACACAGGTCCTCATCAGACACTGAATTCACCAGCCCTGGTGTCATGTCATTGCCATCCTGCCTTTCCCTCTTCTTTGAGACAGGGTCACTATATAGCCCTGACCAGCCTGGAACTCCTTATATAGACCAGGCTAGCCTCAGGATCACAGTGGTCTGCCTGCCTCTCCCTCCTAAATGCTGGGATAAAATGCATGTGCCACCATGCCTGGCTTGGTTTTTATTATTGTTGTTGTTTTGTTTTGTCTTAAAATAATTATCTGGTAACTTCACATAGTTGCTTTAAATATTTTTCAAGAATTGTTATCTTTTCAAAAATCTTGCTTTGTCTACAGAATGGTTGGTCTAACCTGAGCTACTTGGCCTTTAACAAAGGTAGACCCGGTTGATTTTCTTTCCTCAAACATTCCCTAAAGAATTCATTTGAAAGAATCTTATTATCAAATGTAGTCTTTACTTTCGGGAGGGCTGCAGGATGGTTCACCAAGTAAAGTTGCTTGCCACCAAGGGTGATGACCTAAGTCCCATCCTTGGGACCCACATGGTAGAAGGAGAGACCCCAATCCTATAAGTTGTCTTCTGACTTCCACCCAGGCACTGTGCCAAGCACAGGCACGAGTGGGCACCCATGCACATGCACGCACACTCTTACAAAACAAAACGGTATTTCATAGAATCCATTTGAGGAAGTGTTATTCTATAAAGACCCTGGGCGACTAAGGAAATCAGACCAAATTCACAGAGATAAGATAGTTGAAAGGAATGATAGCAGAAATGGATTTGAGAAATGCAAAGAAAAAGGAGTTTTTCACAGGACGTGGTGGCACACACCTGTGATCTCAGCACTCAGGAGACAGAGCGGAGGGATCATTCTCCAAAACCAGCCAAGCAAGCAAAACTAACCTAAGGGTTCTCCGCCTGGGTTCCAAGTGGCAGTCTATAGGGAAAGGGGTTTGCTTCCCATAACAAACATTAGGGACAGCCCTGAATTACGTAATGCCTCGAAATCTCTGGGCAGGTGAGGTCCACCAATCCTCCCGACCCTTCTTCAGCCTGTGTCTCCTGTCACAGTTAAGTAAAAACAAACATGTTTCTTTAGGAGAATTAAGGTCTATGATTTGTTTGATGTCCCCAAGCCCATAGGTTAGGCATGAGCTACAGAAGGCCTACACAGAGAAGAAAATAACAGCTGTGACAAAGTGTCCAAGGCATGGGGCTCAGGCTCAGTGATAGAGCACTTGTTTACTGTGTGCAGAGCCCAAAGTTCAAACACCCAATACCCCCCCCCACCCAACACACATACGCATACACTCGGCTTCAAAACTAGCCTGCCTTGGCTACCAGAGTGGGTTCTAGGTTAGCTGTTGGCCATAGCAAGACCCCGTCTCAAACAAAACAGAACAAAACACCAAAGAAAACATGACCAAGAGGCTCAGACAATAGCTTTTTATTTTTAATGAGGAAGGGTAGACAATTAATAATTTGATATTAGAATATTATATACCATCAGCACAGAGTCAGCCTACCTTAAGACCTGCTATAAGCACCATAATTTTGTAAAAGTAAAATAAAACTAAGACCAGAAACAAAAAAACTTGAAGTAAGATGCTTTTAAAAAAAAGCATCAAGTAAATTTCATAGTATCTTATTTCTCTGGAAATCAGAAAGCTGTGCACCATCACACCTGTGGAAGGAGGAGCCCACACTGAAGACCCAACCCTGTGGGTTTTAACAGTTCCACCGTGCTGTGAACATCGACTTAGGTGAGGCTTTTATGAGAGACATCACATATCCAACAAGCCCCTAATATCCTGTGTGATACTATGTAAGTGCTGGCTGCCCTTTCCTAACTGGTTTTTCTGGGACTATAAAGAGGAAATTCTTTTATAACAAACAGGAACAGAGGCTTTTATTTATTTATGTAACTTTAGACAGGTAAAGGTGTGAAAGACAGGTGCCCTTCTGGTGACTGTTTGATAGCTCAGATCCTAAATGGAACCAGAGCTTCCTACAGGGCAAAACTGATCTTGTAACATTTTTTTTTGGTTCCAATTTTCAATATATTGCCTCAAAATCATTCTCCCATTGCTTATTCTTTTATTGTCAAGCTGTCAAAACAGCAACTTCCTACTTAGGTTATATTTATATGAACACATAAAGTGCTTTTTATTAGATTTACTTTGGGCTGAATTAGATGGTATCGTCTAGAAGGGATGCATCGTCTGTATAATAGTGAGGAGGCTGCCCTGGGGGTGTATCCCTGAGAGGGAGGCTTCCTCATGCTGGGTCATCTTTTGTTTCTGCAAGCCAGTGCTACATGTGCACAACCTCCACCCAGCTTTCTGTCTGGGCCCTAGCTCACCTCAACCGTGGGCTTGCTTTGTCTTACACAGTCTCTGTCCCTATTATATAGGATGAGAGAGAGAGAGAGAGAGAGAGAGAGAGAGATATGGAGGAAGGAGAACAGTAAGAAGACTGAGCCACATGCCATCTCCGACCCTAGCATCCCTCACAGGTCAGATCTTTAAAGATGGGAATGTAAATAGAGCTGTCACTTGGGTCTACTGTCAACGAGGTCATCTGGTACTCATCACACAAATGGGGCAGAATTGAAGATGGGAGGAGTGGAGAGATGGGGGAAGGGGAATTGATATACAGAAATGACCAGAAACATTGGTAGCCCTTGCTTTTCTTTCCCATCCATAAATTCTGGTTAGGACTAGATTTGGTGTCACAAACTTTCCAGAAATCACTAGAGAAGAAATCACCCACAATCTGGATCCCGTCGTCTGGGTTTGTTACTAATGGAGAAGGCACAGGCTTTGCCCAGGACCTCGTAGTTTTTTAGAACGGTGGTTACTCTTACATCTGCCAGCACCAGAGGAAATTGATGGTAACCAATTGTCTAGGTGCTTTTGTTAGCGCCTCTTTTCTGCTGCGCTGGGCTACACAATTACCAGAGCCCTTGAGAATGCTTATTGTCAATAGGAGTGATTTCGTATCCCATCCATTTAGTGAAGAGATGTGAAAATTGATCTCGGTTCTGCGGTAAGACTGGAATCAAAGCTCAGGCTACAAACGCCTTGGAAATAGACATGTGCCCCTCGCCGTTTTCATTAGGTATCGCTGTCACCCAGCCTCTAGGGAAATGAACTCAAGTCCAGCTGTCTTTCTGTGCAAGTTCAGATGTGTTCCCAATCTGGTGGAGTCAGCTGTCATCTTCGTTTATTGTTAAATTTTGTAGTGGTTGCCATGAGGGTTGGCGGCCCTGAGG
The DNA here is from genome assembly GCA_028551405.1 of Uromys caudimaculatus. Lineage (NCBI taxonomy): Eukaryota > Metazoa > Chordata > Mammalia > Rodentia > Muridae > Uromys > Uromys caudimaculatus. Next base: position 15,457,657 of record CM052710.1, on the reverse strand, counting down.
AGGGTGATTCTCTTTTTTATCCACAGACAGGGGAACAACGTAATTTGACACTGACTGCCAAGGAGGTCCTTCCAATTCAGCTTATTGTCTGAGCCCTTTTTTATTTGGTTTCAAAAGTCTCTTTAAAAGGGCAGCAAAATTAGCCTTAAATAGTATTTCTTGGATCGCCTTTAACAGTGGTGATAAGAAGAAAGCGTCTAGTCTTGACAGAAGTGGTTTCATTATAACTTGTTTTTATCTCTCCAGAATAAGCAAGGGACTTCAAAATGTGTTTTCATTACGGCTAAGGAGCAAGTTATAGCTGATATCTTCGTCAAAGAAAGAGCGATCTGCGAACTCTATTATTATGTCTCTCTTTTGCTTTCTGCTTGCAAAGCAAAGAGGAGATTTTGTTTGGCTTTTGTTATTTTTAAAGAGAACTTCTGTTTCAATTAACGAGACATGTCAACAAGAATTTGCATTTCCAGAAGCTGGAGAGATGACTGGATGGTTAAGAGCTCTGGCTGCTCTTTCAGAAGACCCAAGTTCAGTTCTCAGCACCCACACGGCAACTCTGGAGATCTGACACCCTCTTCTGGCCTCTACAGGCAATCAACACATACATAGTGTAAACAAACATAAATGACACACTCCCATAAACATCAATACAAATACATTTTTAAAAAATTGCATTTCCAGAAGTTCTATCTTTCACCTCAAGGATCCAGTCTTTTTATAAAATAACTTTGTATAAAAAGGACTTTTGTATCCAAAAAACTATAGTCAAGATGAAACTCTTTAACCTAAAAATGACCCTTGGAAACAGAAGGTAAAATAAAGCCAGAACAACTGTTATTTTCTGTTTTCTTTCTTGACAGGTGACATTAAGCTGACATTGAGCTACAGACATGACATCATCCATGGGGTATACCCAGTGCCAAACATACTGCATTCTTTTGACCAGAAGGGAGGGTTTGTGCAGACATACAGACATGGGCTCTGGAGCTCCAGAGTTGGCCTAAGCCTGCAGACAAACAGGTCAAAGCACTTTGGAGTTACACAACTCCTGCAGATGCCCGGCCTCCTCCCTCGGGCCAGCTGGAGAGTTTACATTTGTCAATTGCTTCCTTCAGGGCCTGGCTCCAGACTCACTTCCTGCAGGAGCTTGTCTTTGCCTTACCCGCCTCCCTCAGCCCTGCTGCACATCTGCTCACGCCTCACCTCACACTTCTTCTGCTCTGCCAGGCCCCTGTCTGCGTTTTCCCTCTCTCTCAGTTTTGGTCTGCCTCTATCTTTTGGCTTAAGGGGGAAAAAAAAAGTAATGTACTTGGACAATTTTATGCAAGTACCACAATGTATCTTGAATATATCCACCCCAGCTTCCTCCCCTTCTTCCCCAAGCACCCCAACATGTCCCCACTTCATGTCTTCACCCTTTTCCCTTTACTTAATAACCCACCAAGTCTAATTAGCGCTGCCTGTCGGAATCTGGACTGGTTGCTCTGCTTGGTCTTGGGAGAGTCTCATGCAGGTGCCCATAGCTGCAGTGAGTCCTGAGTACAAGGGCCATGTCGTGTTCAGAAGACAGCACTGCACAGCACACTCCTCCCCGTCCTCTGGTTCAGGTGCTTTTCGAGATTCCTCTTCTGAGGTGCTCCCTGATCCCCGGGGTCAGGTAGGGCTCATTTAGACGACTTATTTATGGCTGAGCTCAAATCTGCCCCTTGTTCTCAGCACTTGGGCTGTTGTCTATCTACACTGACTGCTGCCCACTGCACCAAAAAAACCTTCTCTGGCCGAGGTTGAGGGTGGCACTAACCTATGTGTAACCATAACTATTTTAGAAGGTGCTTTGACAATGTGTCACAGCAAAACGGCAATGGCAGATTTCCCTCGGAGTGCCCGTGACCTCCTTACCCACGGGCTTTTGACTAGGATTTAGGTACCAGGCATGCCTTCGAAGGTCTCCAATCTGATCCCATCTTTCACTCCTTTTGAGCGTATCTGCACAAATAAAGAGCTAAGCAGATCCTAGTTGTCGATCAAGGAGAACGTTTTGCAGTCATTGTGTTGGGGTGGGTCCTCCTTTGTCTCTGGTCCTGGAAACCAGCCCCCACTGCTTACTCATCCTGGGGTTCTCCAGTCTGCTCTGTTGATGGCATGCCACCTGGCTGTGATCCAGAAACACATCCCAAGTCTCAGTGACCTACGTTATGTGGAGTGTCCCCCACCCCTCTTTGTTGGTGGTGGTTGGTTTTTGTTTGTTTTGGTGACAGGGCTTCATTCTGTGGCCCAAGCTTGCCAGGAACTTGCTATGAAGTCCAGGATGTCTTTGAACTCTCTATCTTTCTGCTTCAGCCTCCTAAGTGCTAGGATTGCAGGTGTGAACCATCATATCTATCTGGATTTTATTATTTGAAGGTTATTTTATCCTCTCTTGGAAGGGTAGGCATGGGAGGAAAAACAATAATGTCCTGTGCATATAAATGTATCAATTAGGGGGCACAAGGTCCAAGATACACAGGGGCTGATAGAGCGAGTGGTCAGAGATGGTGGAGGGAGAATTAGATCAAACACCCTGAACCAGAACTGATTTGAAGAATAGTCAAAGGCACGGGTAAACTAGCTCAGAAACAGAGTCACGATCCTAAGCCAGACATATTGCTGCATGCCTGCAATCCCAGCATTTGAGACTTGAAGGTAGGAGGATCAAGAGTTCAAGGCCATCCTTGACTGTACAGCAAGTTGGAGGCCAGCCTAGGCTACATGAGACCCTGCCTCAAAAAGAAAGAAAAAGCTAAGATTGTAAACCTGGTCCCACATGTTCTTCTGGCATCATGCTAGAGAAATATAAAGCCATAGGATAAACAAAGCAGGTTTTGTTGTTATTGTTGTTGCTGTCTCCTACTCCTGGAATGTCTAGTTGATTAAACATGTCATGAGTTTTTCAGTTGTAAGTGAACTAGCTTACATACAAACACCACATACATACATATGTTCACACACGCTCAGCCTGTTTTATGCAGGGGCTCGCCTACACAGGAGGCTTGTGGAGCTTCAGATGCTTCCGGTTAAAGGTGCCTCAATGCTGTCAGGATCTAGCCCTCTGCATCTCCCTGCCCTGTTTGGCCTTGACACATGTAGGGTTTCTCCGAGTTACATTTCTGTTGCCTATTGACAATTCCAGATGCACAGAAGAAAATAACTTCATTCTCTTTGGGCTCATGTATCCATTGTGTTTGTTTGTTTATTTATTTATGTATGTATGTATGTATATATGTATGTATGTATGTATGTATGTATGTATGTATGTGTGCCTGTGTGCAGCACTGTGTGTGTGTGGAGAGGTTAGAGGCTGATGTTGGATACTCTCAATTGCTTCTTCACCTGAGCTCTCTGAGGCAGGGTCTCTCACTGGAATCTGGGGCTCACTGATTCAGCTAGATTGGCTGTCATGGAGCCCTAGGGATTCTCCAGGCTCCGCCTCCTCAGCACGGGGATTACAGACACTCCTTGTACTCAGCTTTTTTTTGTGGGTCCTGAGGCTCCACATCCCAGTCTTCATGATTGTGTGGCCAGCACTTTACTAACTGTGTCATCTCCCCAGCTCCCCAAACACTGGTTTTTCAAAAAGTTTCTAACAGGATTTTGCTTGAGACATGTACCAGTTCCATACCATCTTAGATAGGGTTCTTATTACTGTGAAGAGATGCATGACCACGGCGACTCTTATAAAGGAAAACATACAGTTGGGGCTGGTGTAGAGGTGCAGAGGCTTAGTCTTTAATTGTCATAACGAGAAGCATGGCAGCATGCAGGCAGACATTGAGCTGAGAGTTCTGCATCTTGATTCACAGGCAGCAGGAAAGAGACTAAGTCACTAGGCCTAGCTTGAGCTTATGAGAACTCAAAGCCCGCCCCCTAGTCATGCACCTCCTCCAACAAAGCCACACCCACTCCAAGGCCACACCTCCTAGTAGTGCCTGTGGGCCTCTGGAGGCCATTTTCTTTCAAATCACCACAGGTTCCACAGTTGCCTTAACTTAACCTGTTACAGCGGCTCAGTCTTGGGATCAGAGAGATGGAGGTATTATGAATGGTAGGCCCCATTACGATGCAGTGGGGTACCTGTGCTTTTTTTCAGCAGTCTAGAAGAGAAAACACAGATTCATGATACTCAATACTAAGTCATGTGAAACAATGTTTATATGCAAGGAAATCCACTTTGGAGGACCAGTAGAGTTGGGGTACATGGGTTGCCTCCCTCTGCTGGAAATGGGGCTTTGATGAAAAGTTGGGAGATGATCAGCGTGCTTAAGTTTCCAGATCCACAGCTACTGTGACCGGTAAGGTGTGGCTGCCTGGATCCCACGGGGTAGCTGTGTTGTTCAGAGTAGTCTCTGAATTGTTGGATGTTTTAAAATTGCAAGACTATGCTTTCACCTTCATTAAGAGCTTGCTTCAAGGACCAGAGCCCGTGAACTGTCAGACTAGGCAGCTGCAGTAGAACCAATCATGGGTGTTGCCACCTCTTCTCACCCCGCTGGGGTGTGTCCCCTAAAATGTGATGTGGAGAAATGAAAAGGGACCGAGGAACATACAGGAAAACTGACATGAAGGTGCTCCATTCCTGATGGTACACACACTGTTTCACAGGCCTGCGACCTGGCCTGTCTATGGAGGTAACACTTGAATGGAGTGTGGCAGATGCTGTAGCGGTCTCTCCTACGTCTTTACTGTACTACCTGCTATGTAACAATTAGACTTCCCATTGCCAGTACTTCCATCTCCTTGTCTGAAGACACTTTCTGGCTGTTGCTTGCTGGGGCAGACCAGAAGGGCCTGAGTGTTGTTCCCCTGAGTGGCCAGTGAGCAGCAAGAATGAGGAAGTACCTCATCTCCCTGCCTTTAAGTGGGACTCCCCTCCTGTGTATTCTGTCTCAGCTCTCAGACTTGCCTAATGAGCTTAGGTTTGAGTTTTCCACAGTAGTCTGGCTAGGCAGCATACCCTTTATTGATTATTCTCCCATACCTTCACACCTTGATACTTCCTTCAGAGTTTACTTCTTTGAGTTTAACCAAGATGGGCCCCCTTAGATTCCCTTGAAACACGGAGGTGTTCATTGTTGGGATGTGAAACGTTCCTCATGGGCTTGTGTGTTTGAATACTCAGTCCCCAGTGGGTGGGGCTGTCTTGGAAGCTGTGGGAATACTTGGACACGGGGCTTCGTTAGCAGACATAGGGTGTTCATGTGGTTAAGAGCTACTTAGAGTTTGGCTGACCTAGCCTGGGCTCAACAGTTAAGAGTGCTCACCTGGAGCCAGGTGATTGTGGTATATATATTTAATCTGAGCACTAGGAAGGCAGAGGCAGCTAGATCTCTTAGTTTGAGGCCAGCCTGGTCTACAGAGAGAGTTCTAGAACAACTAGAGTTATACAGAGAAAGCCTGTCTCGAACAAAACAAACAAAAAAAACCTACTACCACCAACAAAAAGAGTGCTCACTCCTTTTGCAGAAGACCCAAATTCAGTTCTTAGCATCAACACTGGACAGCTTACAACCCTTTCTAACTCCAGCTTCAGGGGGATTCCATGAACGATTCTCTCTGACCTTCAAGGGTACCCGTACTCATCTGAACATAACCACACACAGTCATACAAATGTATACATAATTAGAAATAATAAAAATAAAACTTTAAAATAAACCCATAAATCAAATATCTGAACTTCTTAGTTCTGAACTAATGGATATGAAGAGGAAAATATATGTTTATAGCTGAAGCATAAAGGGAATAAATCAGAACTCAGGAGCACTGCTTGGAAACCACACACATGCACACACACACATGCACACACACACATACACACACCCCCACGCACACACACACACACACACATGCACACACACACACACCCCTCCAACAGGGTTTCGTTTGAAGATCCCCACTGCTGACACATGCTGTGTGAACCTCGCTATTGGTTTTAGTGACTGTTTATTCCAGTGCTGGGGATTGACTGGCAAACCCAACACAAGGCACACACGATACCACTGAACTACAGTTCCCACCCTTGAGCTGACCTTCTTGAACTTGACTTAGACCTTCATCCAGCCTGCTACATCCATGCTGAAATGGCCCTGTACTGGAAACCCCTGGCATCAATATTCCTGCCAGTTCTCTGTGTCCTCTGTCCATTTGAGAAGAGACAGGGAGGAAAAAGACTTCTGACTCATTGTTTTCAAATACGTTGCTTTCGCTGCAGTTTTGCAGGTTTTTTTGGAGAAGGTTTTCTGTTTATATGCTGCCTTCTGACATTCTTTTTATATCTCAGGCTTATATATTTATAGGCCCATCAGCAAACATCATACTATTTTCTGTACCCTGGTTGTTCTGAATGCTTTGAAACTGACCACACACACACACATACACACACAAACAAGCATGAAAATGTATCTAGATTCAATTCAATTCAGCCAGTGCTATTAAAAACGATCATACTGTTTGACCCATCCCTATAAGGAGATATTTCACAATAGTTGTGTTTCCCTAGCTTCATCTTTGGGGGATTGCCTTTGGACCATTTTTGAAGCAGTATGTTTCTAGGGGTTCTCTTGGGAATGGTTCTGGGTTCCGTAGAGTCAGAGCTCCATTATCTGTAGGAGCACAGGAAGGAATTTTACAGTAATTTTGCTACAGTGAAACATTTGCCTGGAGGCCAAAATCGAAAATAGCAGCTGGAAGGACATTTGGAAAGGGTGGAGGGGGTGCAAGAGAGGTGGAGAGGGAGACCAGATCCCATTTGGATGAAAACACTCACTACACGGCAGAATGAGACGGGGCTGGCATGCTCTACCCTTGAAAAGATCCCAAATTCAATTCTCCTTGGACTTGGCTCTCATAGCCGGTGATTTCAGTGCTGTGAGTGGCGGCCAGGGTCAGCACCCGCTCTCAGTAATGAACAGTGAGCACCAAGGCTCTTGGATGCTGATCAGCAGCATGGCCCCTGCTCAGCCACCACAGTTTCTCCAGTCACAATGCAGTCCAGCTTCTCTGAGTCACCAGGCCCCGAATGACTAATCTCAGGCCTCTGAAGACTGACGAAAGGATCAACCTTTACCAGTAAGTGTCGTTTTTAAAGGATACAAATACTAGAAGGTTTAGGCAAGAGCATAAGAGAAACAAATAAAAGAATATCACCCGAAGAATAACTACAGAATCAAGATCTGAGGTTCTGTGGCTGGGTGTGATGGGGCACCCCTTTGATTCCAGCACTCAGGAGGCAGAGGCAGGTGGATCTCTGAGTTTGAGGTCAGTCTGGTTCACAGAATGAGTTCTAGGACAGACAGAGCCACACAGAGAACCCTGTCTTGAAAAACTAAAACAAAATGAGAAAACAAAAACCTGAAGGACTGTGGTAGCCATCGTTCAGTGATGGCCCTTGTGGGCAGGGATTAGCAGCTAAACCCTTGTAAAATTCTCCCTTGTGAATCTGTTGTCTTGTGAGTTACTCAAGATGAATAAAATGTAGTTAAAATGACACTGGCTTCTGAGGACAGGTCATAAGGAACCTTGCAGACTCTGAGATACAATCTCTGGTGCTGGAGACACTGTACTAAAAGCCAGCTATCAAACTGTGGATGATCCAAGGCCGATGGAGAGGCCATGTGTAAGAGCCATAGTTGACAGCCTAAGTGTGTGTGCTATCGGTAGCCAGCATCAGCTGCCCCTTCAGATGAGGCTAGCCTCAGCTGCCATGACTACAGCCATGAGATAGCCCAAGAAAACTGCCTGGACTAAGAACATCCAGAATCAGAGGAGATGAAAAGAAATTAGTTTAACCCACTAAATAACTGAAATAGAGACCACATATCCATACAATATAGATATATAATACATACCTATAAATGGATGCAGCCCGCATGGAGTAGCTGGATAAGGCTCTGTTTACTTGCCTGTTCACTTACTCCACAAACGTCTATGGACTGTATGTGTGTCAGGCCTTGTGCTAGTCCCTAGGAGTATAGTAGTAGATAAACTAATTACAGTCCACGAAACTTACAGAAGGTGATCATAAATAAACACATAAATAATTGTAATCTTTAAAGTTATGTTGTCTTATAATTGAAAAGGAGAAGGAAGAGGGGGATGGGGAAGAAGAAGAGGAAGAAGAGGGGGAGGAGAAAGAGAGTAGAGGAGGAGGAGGAGGAGGAGGAAGAGGAGGAGGAGGAGGAGGAGGAGGCGGCAATAAGAGAGGGATAGAGCCTGCTGATCAGCAACTGCCCCACTGAGCAGGTGATTTTAAATGGAAATCTGAAATGCGAGGCTAAACTGTTATGTTAGGGATGGAGGGTGCAGAGGACTTCCTAGGAAAAGAGAGCAACAGAGGCACTAAAGTGAGAAGGAGCTTGGGATGCTGTCAGGACTGAGAGCCTGTGGCTGGAATGAAGGGGTCTAGGGGAGGGGCATGATAAGAACCAGAGCAGAGAGGCCATGGTGACCTCCACAGTGAGAGGTTGGGGGTTTCTCCTATATGCAAGGGGAAACTGGTAAAAGCCTTTAAATGGAGGAGTGACACAGTCCAATTTACATTTTAAAAAGGTCACTTGGGCTGCCTGCTGGATGAGGAGGCAAAGGGGCAAGAAGGGAATCTGAAAAGCCATCATGGAAGGCTCGGCAATGGAGGTCCCTGCCACACCAGCTGCATCCCTCAGAGATCCACAGCACCTGCTTTCTGCTGTGTCACTGGGGCCATTGCTTCTCAAATAGAGCCAGCAGCATTTGTTCTCAGGCAGGTAGTCCACGGAGTGTAGTTCTGATTGATGGCAAATGCCACAGACCCATAAATTCACACCTGGAGAATCTCTAAATTGTTTCTGCGATGCCATGGTACCCTCATTCTGGCTTGATAGATGAGCAGTGCTCACACTGAACCAAGCCTGGTGAGGCTGTATGTCAGGAGAGCTCAGCTAGCACACTCCTTCACTATCCTATGCCGGGGCTCCCTCAGTTTACACAGGGTACGGTATACAGTGTACATACACACACACACACACACACACACACACACACACACACACACACACACACACACTACAGTACAAAGCAGTGGGTGAGGGGCTGCAGGCACACCCTATCCTCACTCCTGCCCTACTCCCATCCCAACTCTGAGCCAGCAGCAAACCCTGCGCACTGGAACACGTGACATCGGAAGTGCCAATCCATCTGGGTGACCAGATTTACTGACTTGATGAAGCTGTCTTTCCTGATCAAGTTGGCTATTGTCACCAGCAGATACCAGATCCTTGTGCTGTTGTTAAATTAGTTGTGAATAAAAGGGAACCTGAGTAGCTAAAGCCTGCAGTACCAATGGGTGAGAGGAAAACCTGTCAATAGTAATTATTCCCTGGGATTGTCATTACAAAGGTATTTAACACGGCATGTCTCCTTCCCTCTGACTTGCTCAGTATTTATAGACTGTATTTTCATAGGCCTGCCAGGCCCAGCTCTGATAAGTATCTGTGCATACAGAGCCAGGGGAGTGAGAGGCAGGCACTGAACTAAGCATGTTGAGAATAGATCCCATCAACGTGCTCAGCTTCTCCTTACATGTATTTCTCTAAGTTCTCCACCTCCCACCATCCAGACTCTTGCAGCCGTGACTCTGGAAGTCAGCCTTGACCTTCATTTCCTCTCCTGTCTCCCCACCTCCACTCACTGGCTAGCTCTCTGTGTGATGGTTTGTATTGCTTGGCCCAGGGAGTGGCACTATTAGAAGGTGTGGCCCTGTTAGAGTAGGTGTGGCCTTGTTGGAGTAGGTGTGTTACTGTGGGTGTGGGCTTTAAGACCCTCATCCTAGCTGCCTAGGAGTCAGTATTCTGCTATCAGCCTTCAGATGAAGATGGAGACCTCTCAGCTCCTCCTGCCCTGAGCCTGCCTGGACGCTGCCATGCTCCCACCTTGATGATACTGGACTGGACCTCTGAACCTGTAAGTCAGCCTCAATTAGATGGTTTTTTTTAATAAGATTTGCCTTGGTCAGGTGTCTGTTCACAGCAGTAAAACTCTCACTAAGACAGTCTCCATACCATCCGCCTTTCTCCCTCTGCCCACTACTGCCCTAGTTAGGATGTCCATTGTAATAGTGCCTGTATCCTCAGGCAAATGGGCCGTATCCCAGCCTTCTTTTTACTGTCTGTCTGTCTGTGTGCATGAAGGTGCACATGCCCACGTGTGCATATGTGTGCCCAGAAGAGAGCCTCAGTGTCATTCCTTAGGTGCTATCCACTTTTTGTTTATGAGATAGAGGTCTGAGTGATTAGACCAGACTGATAGGCCAGCAAGCCCCAGGGATCCATTTGTCTCTACCTCCCCAACTCTAGGATTATAAGCAGGGCCACCATTGCAGACTGTCTTAGCCAGGGTTTCTATTCCTGCACAAACATCATGATCAAGAAGCAAGTTGAGGAGGAAAGAATTTATTCAGCTTACACTTCCACACTGCTGTTCATCACAAAAGGAAGTCAGGACTGGAACTCAAGCAGATCAGGAAGCAGGAGCTGATGCAGAGGCCATGGAGGGATGTTACTTACTGGCTTGCTTCCCCTGGCTTGCTCAGCTTGCTCTCTTATAGAACCCAAGACTACCAGCCCAGGGATGGTACCACCCACAAGGGGCCCTCCACCCCCCACCCTACCCCCGATCACTAATTGAGAAAATGCCTTACCGCTGGACCTCATGGAGGCATTTTCTCACCTGAAGCTCCTTTGTGATAACTCCAGCTTGTGTCAAGTTGACACACAAACCGGGCAGTACACAGACCTCTCTTAAAGTGCACGGTCTAGGGTTAGAATACAGGCCCTGTGCTTGCAAGGCAGCATCTCACTGAGTGAACTCTCTTCCCAGATGTATTTTTTATTTTGAGACAGGAGGTCACTAAGTTGTCCAGGCTAGTCTTGAACTTGTGACCTCCTGCCTCTGTGTCTTGAGTAGCTGGAATTACAGGTCTATAGCATGAATTGTGTCTTGAAGTCATGCTCTGAATCCTTTAGACTCATGCCTCTCTGTTCTCACTTGTCTCCTGTGCACCAGCTGTATTTATTGATTATAAGCCCCCGGAGAATGCTTTCTCTCAACTCTGGCTTTCTCATGTACCAAGGTATCTGCAAACCATGACCCGGAGCCTGTTGCTTCTTTAGGGATCACAGCCACTCCCTCTTATTTATGTTTTGGTTGTGGCTGCTTTTGTGTTACAACGGGAGGGCTGAGAGGAGCATGAGCACTGTGTGCCCTACAAACCCGTACATACTTACTATCTGGCCCTCTAGAGAAAACGGTTACCCCGTCTTATGCGTTTCTTCTTTCTGGGACTTACTTGTATGTCCCTGTCCTATGTGAGCCTCTCCCTTCCTTTACCTGATTAATCCCCACTCTCCTACAGCTGCTAGCTCAAAGTTTGCTCCAGGAAGCCTCCTTTGTTGGGACCCCACCCCGATGTGTCTCCATGCCAGCAGAGTGGACACTCCCTAAGGACAGAGGCTGAGTGATTTATAGGACTCCTCTCCATTTGGGGGGCTTGGGGCGATAAAGCTCATGCACCATTTTCCTAAACATTTAAACACTGTCAATGAAGCTAATAAGGAGTTAAACGAGAACGCCTTTGTACGCTTAGCCTGATCAGTTTTCCTTCATACGTGTTTTAAAAAATATGTCTGAAGCTATGATTTTATACGATTAAAAGATGACAAAATATTGAAGACAATTTAATTATCGTTGTGAATATCTAGGTGCTGTGCTAACAGACCTGGGGTGCCTAGATGAATAACGAAAGTGACATATAATTTGAGAGCTATTGTATGTTTATTTTTCAGTTTGTTATTCTTGTCTTCATATTGACAAACTCTTTTTTAGAATCTACATTTTCACATAATGTATGTTTAATTGCCAGTAATAAAGTATCAAAAGTAAAATTACTGCCTGAGAATTACACAAAACGTGAATATATTTTCAATAACAAAGTTAAAATTTTTTAAAGTAAACATGAATATTATACATATATGTGATTTTTCTACTAAGTGAGTCAAAACTCTATGTTTTATTAAAAGGCAAAATAAATCTATACATGGAAGTACACATCTGTGACCTCAGTGCAGGCTGTGTGATTTCCAGGCCAACCTGAGCTACATGGCAAGACTTGTCTTAAAAAAAAAAAAAAAAAAAAAAGAGTTATATTAGAGTTTTACTGTTGTGAACAGATACCATGACCAATGCAACTCTTATAAGGACAACATTTAATCAGGGCTGGCTTACAGGTTCAGAGGTTCAGTCCAGTATCATCAAGGTGGGAGCATGGCAGCATCCAGGCAGGCATGGTGCAGGAGGAGCTGAGAGGTCTCCATCTTCATCTGAAGGCTGATAGCAGAATACTGGCTTCCAGGCAGCTAGGATGAGGGTCTTAAAGCCCACACTCAGTTGTACACCTACCCCAATAAGGCCACATCTCCAAATAGTGCCACTTCCAGGCCAAGCATATTTAAACTACCACAATCAGAAATCAAAAGGGGGTTAGGGACAGGTAGCTCAGCACACACAGGCCCTGGGTTTAGTCCCCAGTGTTGCTTAGAACTTTTTGGCACAGGAGCCAAACCCGAGCACCAGGAAGGTAAAGGCAGGAAGATCACAGGCTCAAGATCATCCTCAGCCACACAAGGAGCAGGAAACCAGCCTGGGCTACATACGACTCTATCTCAAGCAGCAGCAGCAGCAGCAACAACAACAACAACAACAACAACAACAACAACAACAACAAGACCAGAGATGAATTAGGACACCACTTTCAGAAATCAAAATGATTCAAAGCTAAAATTTTAATTTGTGAAAACCTAACAAATTCTAAACTGTATATACAAATAAAAGGACTCCAGTCCTGTTCCGAAGCATCTGGTGGTTGGTAATGTTAAGTTTTGTTATCACTTCATTTGCTATATCTATACCTACTTGTGCACAAATATAGTGCAAATTATTTAATATCATGCTATTTCATGAATACTCTCTGAACCATAAATTGAAAGAATAATTAGGAGGTGCAAAAAAAAAAAAAAAAAATGGGCCCTTGGTTCTAATGGAAGAGTGTATTTCTTTTGCTACAATCTACGGCATTCTTGCTAAGACTGCTTGCTGATGGACAGCTTCTATAATTTGCATTTCCTCCTACCTAGCCCTTTAACTTCTCAAATATTCCTGTGTTGCCAAGAAGGATCTTCCCCAACATCAGTGTTGCTGAGCAGAAAGCTTGGTCTGCTCAGCTCCTACTGGAAGCCAGTTGGTCCAGTGGCCAGGACACGGGTAAGAGAAAACCTTACTACAATGAACTAGGTGATGGAAAGATGGTGGCTGTCATCCTAAGAATCGTTTCCATGAACAAGTGAAAGCTTATACAGGAAGTTTAAGGATGTGTAAATCAGCCACAAGTGGGTGGGTACTACGATAATCATTTTTCCGCAATGGTCCGTTTCTTTGGCAAACATTCTGATGTTTTCTGGAGGTCACCAGATGTTCTGGACTCTGTAAATAGGAAGATCTATGGCCAATATTTTTCTCTTGTTACTTTTGGAATAGCTGACTCTAGGGATTAATACCTTAATCATTGAAGTGTGACTTCAGAATTTAGACTGTCAGACAAAGGTAAAGAAAACAAAGGTCACCTCTTCAAAGGACAGTTTATGAAGGACAAGTCTGTTCATTAGACGTCTCCCCCGGGCTCTCACAGCCTGCAGATCTCTGTGGTCTTCTGACTTAGCCAGCTTTAGTTGGGGGCCTACTGTAAGGAAGTGTTTTCCTAGAACCTAATGTGTGTTAGTCCCAGGATGGTTGCTTACATTTGCTAGTTATGCTGTTCCATCGTGACGTAAGTGGCAAGAGGCACCATGTATTCTTGAATAAATGTACTTTTATATGCATCTTTAATCTCTAATATGAAGATCCTTTAGATGGAGGGATCCACAACAGGGGCCAGTTGTGTTCTGAATAAACTGCCCCCCTCCCCCGCATTCTCAGGCCTTTGAATACTTGGTCCCCAGTTGGTGACTGTTTAGGGAGGCTTAGGGGGTGTGGACTTGGTGGAGGAATTGTTAATGTGGGTGGCCTTTGAGGTTTAAAGGCCTCCTGCCATCCTAAGTTTGTTCTTTCTGCTTCCTGTTTCTGGTTCCAGATGTGAGCTATCAGCTGTTGCTGCTGCCATGGCTACCTGTGGCCGTAGTTCCCTGCCCTAATGGCGACAGTCGCTTAATTCTCAGGAACCATCAGCCTAAGGTAGCCTCTCTTCTGTAAGTTGCCTTGGTCATAGTGTTCTACTACAAGAATAGAAAAGTAATTTGAACGAGGCCTGTTTTCTGGGCCCAAGGGTGAGAATAACATAGAGTGGGTTCTAGTAAATACTGATTGGAGCACATTGGAAAAGCTTTTCATTTCTCTGAGCCAGCGAGGCACTAGCACATGGCCGACCATGCTCAGGCCCAACACTATCAGAGTAGAGTACAGGCATCTTTCACACAGAGATTTGTAAACTTTTTTGTAATTTGCATTTTTTTCTACCAGCCCTTTAACTGCTTAAATACTCCTGTGTTCCCAAGAAGGATCTTCCCCAACATCAGCGTTGTGGAGCAAAAGGCTTGGTCTGCTCAGTTCTTCCTGGAAGCCAATTGGTCAAGTGGCCAGGCAGTGGTAGAGAAAACCTACTACAATGAGCGAGGTGATTAGACATGGTGGCTGTCATCCTAAGAACCATTTCCATGTGAAGGATAAGTGAAGGACATTTATATCCCTGCCTGAGTCAGGCATAGTGTTACATGCCACATGCCTGCAATTCCAACTCTTAGGGGGCTGACTGAGGCAAGAGGACAGGAAGATGGAGGCCATCCTGAGTCTGTAAGAGTTGGATAACAAAATAATACAGGCTGGATGGTCTAAATATCAGAAATTTATAGTCTCAGTTTTGTAGATATCAAAAATCTAGGGCCAAGGTTCCATCAGAATTGGTTTCTGGGGTGGCCTCCCTCCTTAGTTTACACGTAGCTGCTTTCTCTCAGTGTCCCCTCATGTGGCCTTTTTACCCAGTATGACTGGGTAGGGACATGGACGGACCTTTCTCTCAAAGGACATCAGTCCTATTGAATTTGGATCTTACTTTTTTTTTTTTTTTTTTTTTTTTTTTTTTTTGGTTTTTCGAGACAGGGTTTCTCTGTGCAGCCCTGGCTGTCCTGGAACTCACTCTGTAGACCAGGCTGGCCTCGAACTCAGAAATCCACCTGCCTCTGCCTCCCAAGTGCTGGGATTAAAGACGTGTGCCACCACTGCCCAGCTGGATTTTACTTTTTAAGACCATATTTAGCTTTAATTGTTTCTACTTACAAATCTTAAACAAAGTCTTGTTATATAGTCTGGTTGGCACTGACCTCTAGTGCCTCCCTGCCTCAGTTTCCCCATGCTGGAATTACAGGAAGGTGCCATGATCCTCAGCCACCTACCCATTTTCAAAAGGCTGGAGCTTCAGCAGGAATTTGGGGGTAAACAATCAATCCACAGCACCCGAGTTTGGGGTTTATTGATTTCAGGTTTTGTTTTATTCTTCTGCAGTGCCCCAGAAAATTCTTTTGTTCAGCATGCTTGAGAAGCACTATTAGGTACTTTTAGTGTCATGGCTTTGGGGTAATTATCAAAGTTCTGCTCTTCCTAAAGGACACGCTGGTTAATAGCTCACCACCGCCATGCTTGGTCAAGCTCCCCTTTGACCAGCCCCCCTGTCGGGGGAGGGAGAACTGGCCACTCTGTACCTGTTGGGAGCAGGAGGGAGACAGTGATTTCCATATTTCTGCTTGGCCAGTGGGTAGGCCATTCGTGTGGTGAGAGAAGGAGGAGGAGGGGCAATGTGTTTGGCTTTGGTGTGCTGACTCTGAAGTGCCTATGAGACATTTACTGGTTATTAATGTCTAAGACTGGAACTGAGATGAAGGGGCTTGGCTGGAAATTATATTATTATTATTATTCTCTATTTTTTGTCAACTTGTGGGAAGCACCCTCAATAGAGAAACTGCCTCTATGAGATTGGTCTGTGAGCATATCTATAGGGCATTTTCTTGATTGATGATCAATGTGAGAGGGCCCAGCCCACTGTGGGTGGTTCCATCCCCTGGGTAGGTGGTCCTGGTTATGTAAGAAAGCAGGCTGAACAAACTACAGAAAGCAAACCAGTAAGTAACATTCTTCCATGGTCTCTACTTCTGTTCCTGTTTCCAGGATCATATCTGGGCTTCCCTCCATGATGGATTATGACTAGTGAGCTGAAAGTTTGCTCTTGGTCATGGTGTTTTATCACAGCAACAGAAAAGCAAACTGATACTTATTATTATTATTATTATTATTATTATTATTATTATTATTATTATTACTATTACATGTCTTGGTGGTGCTGAAGACTAAACCCTACCTCATGCATGCTAAGCAAGTGCTTTCACTTAAGCTGCACACCAACCTAGAAACAGACTTTAGTCTTCACCAACAAGAGCTGGAAATAAAGTGCATGGGGGGGAGGGAGTGGGAAGAGAAGGTCAGGGTCAGAACCCAGAGACTAGTGTTTAAAAGGGAGCACAGCCAGGCATGGTGGCAGCGGCCTATGACCCAGGACGAGGGAGACAGAGCAGGGGGACTCAACCTTGACCACACAGCGAGTTTGAGCCCAGCCTGGACCCTGTCTCAAGAAGGATGGGGGGAGAAAGGGGAAGCAAAACAGTTTTCAGCAAACAGGACGGGACCAGTAAGTCATTTTTAATTATTTATAAATTAACAGGCGCCGCCTACCTCTAGAATAGCCTAAAAGCCTGCTCTCTCCCTCCGCACCTCGGGCAGGCTGCCGTCACTTCTCACTACAATCACAACTATCATCACTGTGTATAAGCCACCTCCCACTGTGTACCCAGCATAATGTTTTAAATTACAAGATGATAACACAACCCTTCTGCTTAGAGCCGCTGGATGCCTTTCCGTCACATTTACTGACCTTGCAGCCTCCAGATTTTGAGGTAACTGGCTGGTCCTCTCTGCTCTACTGTGCTATCTCCCCAGTCTGCCATATTTGGGTGTTCCATTCTCGAACACAGTAAGCTTGAATGTTCCCATCCTACCTGCTTGTTACCGCCCCCTGAGTTATGAATTTTCTTGTCTCCCCCACCGGCTTCGCCCAGCATCTGGGCCCCTGCGCGACCCTCTCAGCCTTACCAGTTCCGGGAACTCACCCGTTCTGGTTTTTTCCCGTGACCACCATCTTGTGTTTATGTTCTTGTGTAAGTCTGTGAGAGTTCTATGAGAACCTTAGCTTTGTTTCGACACAAGGCCGGCAGGCACCTGCAATGGTACCTGGCCTGTCACCAAATACGCATTTGTTTTTAAAGAAACCAGTGAAAGAAAAGCAGTCTGAGATCTAGGACCGCTGTGACTCATTTTTCCAACTACCTGCTCACATGGTCACGTATCTCAAGAGTGAGCTCCTGGCATATGATTCATGATGATGCGAGCATAGATGATACATTTACCTTAAAAGTCCTGGGGGGACGAAGAGAAAGGTAAAGTATGCCTTTATTTTGATAAAACTCTCTGAAGAAATCTGTTGTGAAAAATTGTCAACTTCGACCTTCCAAAATTGGACATTTATTTTTTTCTGGGCATGGGTTCCAAACCCTTGGACCATTGGTGACTGACAGGTCCCAAAGACAAAGGGTTTATTAAACTCAGCCAATCCCTGTCACCACCTTTCCCCTCCTGGCCTGTGAACTATAGGAGCAGTGAGTATTTCATTGTTTCAAGACTTCTCTTCCATCAAGAAACAGTACCGATAAGTTCATGCCCTCAAGACTTTTCCAGCATTTCAGAATATATATTATGAAACACTTTTTAAAAGTGGGTTATAGTCCCTTCTCTGCACCCTGTGTAACTTTAATAGGTTGTGTAATGCCTCATGAAGGGCCTAGATGCTCACCACCTACACCTCCAGTCTAAAACTAGGTTATGAGGAAAATGAAAAGTCTGCAAAAAAAAAAAAATATTTTTTTCTTCTTCTTATAAAGCCCTCAGCTCTGGCAGGGAAATCCATGTTGTGTAGAGAGGTAAGAATCTACATGATTATTCAGTTAGTAACCAAACTGCAAGAGACACTCCCTTGAAAATGTGGAAATTCTCATTTCCACACCAAAGCCAAGAGAAGGCATCCATGTTGTGACGTCAATAGGCCTAAAGCACTAGAAGGTACTTTCCTTAATTACCTAGGGCTTGCCCTACTTCCCCCCCTGAACAAAGCAAGCCTGCTGCACCTGGGGTTCGGGGAATTATAGGGTGGGGGAGGGGTGGGTGGAACAGAGAAGCTTTATCTAGTCCAACTCTGCCTTCTTTGGGAATGTTCCCAAGTGAAAATAATTGAATACCAAATCATTTTCCCCACAATGCTGGCAGGGTTCTCCACGGACCATTAAATCCACCCTACTCTGTAAAAGTCCACGAAGACATCCCAAAAGCCCCACCTCCCCCCACTCTGGAGAATTATCTCTTCTCCAAAAGGTTAGCTAGGGAAGATACCCTTATCTTCAAACTAAAACAGCAGAGCCCCAAAACCCACATCCCCAAAATCTGAGCCCTGTGCTCCACTCTGCTTCAGCCCAGGAAATGGATAAGACAGCTGTGAAAATAGTGTGTGACGTGTTCTCTCTCAATCCAGTCAGCTGGCACCGTGTGCACGATTTAAAAAGAGGCCAGGAAGTCGTTCTTTTCCATTAAAAAAAATATTATGGGGTAACACACAACTAAAGAACCTTCTTACTTTGCAAGCTGAATGTGTCACTCATTACTGTGTACACAGCTTTCGTGTATGTGTGGCTCTACATGAGCACTGAAAATTTCCCAGGATGCACATTTTGGCTGTTTTTCTTTTTTTCACTTTAAAACTTTTATAAATACTTTTGTACACTATATTTTGATCACATTTTCCCCTCCCCATTCCTCCCAGATTTCTCCATCTCCCTACCCATCCGACTTCATGCTCTTTCTCTCTCTCAAACAAACAATAGAAAACCAGCAACAGTAACAAAAAGCACATTAAAAACTATGGAGTCCATTTTATGTTGGCCATCTTCCTGGGCATGGGGCCTGCCCTAGAGTGTGGTGGATATACCCAGTGACACTCTATTTCATAAAACTAAGTTTCCCTTCCCCAGAAGATAAACATTATACATATTTTAAAGCAGCTGCACAAAGTAGCGAGACTGGTACAATAACTGAGATATAGTCACCACTCAGCGTCAACAACTGCCAACATAAATCCATTCTGTCTCAGTGCTCCTACCATAGAATACTAAATCTTACTGTGCAAACGTACTGATGTGCAGCTTTTAATTTATTATGCATTATAAGTTCTTTGAAGCTTTTCGTCAAAAGAGTTAAACTTCACAAATTCTATTTGGCTACAATCCCATCCAAATTATTGGAAAAAACCCTGCATTATACAAAAAACCTTAGAAGCAGTTTTATCACCTCTAAGTTAAAGGCATTACCAAAGAGAAGTCATGCCAGATTTGCTCTCCTGAACACACACACACACACACACACACACACACACACACACACACACACACTCATGCAGTAACTGCAAGATTGTTCTTTGCATGTAAACAGGTATTTCTAAATACCTGGTGAAGTAGTCAGCTTGAGCTGTCATAACACAAATGCCATAGATGGAATGGATTAGAAAACAGAAATGTAGTTTTTCATGGACTAGAGACTGAGGAGGCTGAAAGTGGAGGCAGCAGAGCTGGGCTGTGGGGAGGGTTTCTCTCCCTGGCTGCTGGGCTGGGGGAGGGTTTCTCTCCCTGGCTTGGAGACAGCCGCCTTCTCACTGTGCCTACACGCGGCGGCGTGGAGAGCACATTTCCTGATCTATTTTATTTCTTTTTCTCTTTCCTCCTATTCCTGATCCTCCTCCACTTCTCTTCCTCTTCTTTCTCCACGTCTTCCTCCTCTTTCTCCATGACAGGTATAAAACACAGGGTCTCCAGCATGCCAAGCACACGCTCTGCCACTGGTACCTCACAACCCTCAGCAGGAAGAGCCCATCCTCATGACCCATCTGAACCTTCATCTTCAAATTCCAGCGTCCTGGGAGCGAGCACTTCATCATGAGGGTTTTAAGTCCAGTCCATAATTTTCCTTTTCACTTATAACATCTTTTTTTCCTCATACATTACAATCAAACATTATTTGTTTGCCGACCACAGCTTTTTTACACTAGGGAAGTTCACAATAAATATCACAGATTTCATGTTAGATCAATTTTATAAACTACGTCATATGGACTATGAAATAACTCTCCGATAGCTCCTGTACGTACTTTTCTTCTTACTGAGGGATACATTTTTCCCTGAAGTGAACTAAGTGAGAAGTCATATGTATAAGGAAGCCTTCTGGATCTGTCCCTGGGCCTGGAGGCGGAGGCATGGTGAGAAGGGAGCTGCTTACACGCCTGCTGGGAGACTAGTTTAGCGTTAACTACAGAAGCTTATCCAACACTGAGATCTCCTCAAGGTAACCAGGGTCTAAATTTCACTTATTTTTTTTTCTAAACAGAAGTAATGCTCTATTGACAGAAATTAGGAATGCAAACCAACAAAGCAGAGGGGAAATATCCAGGCTCTAAAGAGTCCCTTTGAATTTTTATGCAGGCAATTTTGGCTAAACTAGCTTACAGAGGTGACCCTAGAGGAGAAGGGAAGTTGTCCTTACAGAATCCTGCTAGGAACTGACCTTGGGATGAAAAGGGCATCACTTCTCTCTGTGGCTGGAGATGAATGTACACCGGGGACATTGGGCTAAACCTTGGAAAGGCAGAAGAGGAGGTAATCTCTGAGGGGTATTTGGGTTGCCAACAGCCTGGGGCATAACTTCTCTGTGATCTCAGGCTGGGACTGAGGCTCAGTACCACACTACTCACTGAGCACTGGAGGCTCCGGGTTTGGTTCTCAGCACTCCATCCCTAAATCTGGTAATGCTTCCATAGTTCTTCCCAAATTTGAAGCAGATATTGAGATTTCAACCTAAGAATGCTTATTATTAGGTTGAAAGCTAGGTGTGGTGGCACATGCTTATAATATGGGTACTCATGAGGCTGAGGCAGGAAGATTGCAAATTTGAGACTAACTTGAGCAATATAGCAAGACCCTATTTTAAAATGCTTACATTGAAGAGTAGCAACAAATTAGTGTACTGTATTTTGCTTTCAAGGCTGTCTGGATTTGGGAATTCAGAAAGTACTGAGTTCAAATACTGATTCCAAAATGTATTGTGACTTCAGGCTAATTCCCAAGGCTTATCATTTGTTCTTAAATCTGTAAAGCAGAAATAATGTTACCTACCCTCACTACATGGTTATAGAAATAAATATGTAAATAGCTTGGCATCATATGCAGCAGAGAGGAAAAGCCAAATAAATGATGAGTACAGTCTTTAGCTTAGTGTGATCTTCGGCAGTTACATATAATTAACAACACTTGTAAAAATCTCGGTGAAAGATTGCTTTACTGACTTATCACAAAGCCAGGAACACCTTCTCTAGGGCACAAAGGAAGGTATTTAGAACCCTTCCTAGGATTAGCTAGTGTATCTTTGGGATATTTCAGACAGTGCTAAGCAGTTGTCTTCGTTTTTCCCTGTGCTTTATGCTGTCCTTCCTGTTCATAGGCTTTGGTGACTTTCTTGTCAGCTACTTCAGAAGCCTGTATTCTTCTAGTCTCACTTTGCAGGAAAAGAGTGGGGATACTTACCTAATTCATTTTAGAAATAAGCAATAAAAGATTCAGTCAGGTTCTGGGGGTGTAAATGCAAACCAACAGCATAAATAAGAGGTCTCAATGTAATATGTAATATCACTAAAAATAACAGCGTACTTCCCCAGTGGCCTAGAAGTTGCCTGCATGGGCTCCCCTGACAGTCTCAATCAGCGGTGAGATGAGCCGGAGCCAGCAGTTGCTCTGGGGTGTGGTGAACATGAGGGCCCAGCCTAGAGGGCTTCTATTTCTACTTTTTTTTTTCAGTGCTGGAGCTGGAGCCCAGTGTGTCATGCATTCTGAACAAGTTCTCTACCACAGAGGATACGCCAGTCTGCTCTCTAGCACTCGTTTAAGGTGAGGATGAATGTGAGACTCATCTGTTGATTTCAAGGGGAAAGCCGGAGGCCGGAGATTAAGTGAGAAGATAGGGGAGGCTTCAGTAAAGCATTGTGAAGTGGTAATATGAAAATGGTGCTCTTGAGTCCCATTTCCCATCAGCGTGGTGCTTGAGAACAGTGGGTCTGATTAAGACAGAGGAAAAATGTGCCAGAAAACCAAGAGGATACATCTTGTTTTGTGGTCTCCTTGCTCTCTGCAAAATGTTCTGAGGATTGAGAGCTAAGAAATGGTGGTGGGAAATTCTGTTTTTATGAATAATATAAATCAGATTATACTAACTGAATTCTAAAACAGGGGGTGATTAGAGAATTATGGGGTAAAGTGCCCTGTCAGTGTGAAGCCCAGCCAGCTGTGCAGCTGTGTGTGTCACAGTAGAACTCACACAATTGTGACTCCTGGTGCCAGGGGTGTCCTGGTTAGTAAGACTTGGTAGGATACTGACAGCACAGAAACTCGGTGGGCCAGTGAGTGTTAAAGATGGCATGTCCAGGCTCTGTCACCCTGAGAGCTATTGTATAGGGTTCCTCAAGGGGTCTAAACCGTCCCTTCTGGAGAGAGATAAAAACTCTTCACTGGGACCAGGAGGAGACGCGGAGTGTGAAGATGCTTGCCACCAAGCCTTGAGACCTAGGATGATACCTGAGACTCACATGATGAAAACCAACTCCCCAAAGCTGTCTTCTGATCTCTATACAAAAGCCATGGTGTATGTGTATACTCCCCCCACCCTGCAAATAAATAAATGAATGTAATAAAAAATTCTCCACTAGCCCTTACATTTAATTATATTACTTTGAGTATAATATTGTCTTAAGCTGGGAAAAAAATAAAAGCAAGCACAAACTCATAACATTTATGGTTCCTATAAACCAAATATTTTCCAGAGCAAATCTGAACAGCACTGTATGGAGTCCATGATATTTAAGTTGACATTGCTAATTTAATGAGATTGATGAGGTTATGTTCCTGAAATGCACAACTGATTACAGTAAAAACACAGACCCAGTTGCCTCAGGGAAGCTCTTTTGATTTAGTTGCACTTTGGAGGATTGTAAGACCACCCTTTAACTATCCTTTACTGGACTACCTTCCCTAATAGAGTGGTAACACATCCTCCACAAACTGTGGCTAGCTCTAGCCTCTCTCCTTTGCCAGTGATAGCTGGAAAATGCTCTACTATACAATTTCCATCTCAGATACAAAGCAGACAGACATGTGGCAGCACTCAGACGTGGTCATCTCATTCTTCAAAGAAACGTCCCGTGTTGACCCTTAGCTACTAAGCCCTTAAAGTGGATCAATGCAATCCAGAAACAGAATTTTAATTTCCATTATTGAATAACTATTTATGGCTAGTAGCTGCTATGTTAAATGTGGCTAAATACACATGCATTTATATGTTAAATCTGTGTGTATTTTTTAAAAGATAATCTTTGAAAAACAAATCACTAGCTGTGTGTGCCAGACCGTGTATTTAACCTCTTCGACCCTCCATGCTTTTATCTGTAAACCGGGACAGAGACATATAACACACTTAATCATATTGCACAGAGCCTGGACAGAAACATCACTCACCCTCTTGTGTCGAGGCTAGGTGATGGCTTGGGGGAGGGTCTGTCCCTTCTCACAGTTAATGTCAAGGCTTCCTCAAGCTACCTATGGGTGTACCTATTCTTTAAACAATTGGCACTTTCTCTATCTTATGTAAAATGCCACCAAAGCCATCTTTAGGTAATATTACTAATAAGCAGACAGTGTAAAACAGTGTTTATCTTGCAAATGTAGCTTGGGTTAAGTCCCTGGATGTGATATCTGGCCTCCTGCCTTCTGATTTGATTTGCCCCTTTCCCTAGTGAGTTGCCAGAGAGCTCCTCTAACTACCCTGAACATATCAAACAGCTATGGTGTTTAGGATCTAGTATTTATTTATTTATTTATTTATTTATTTATTTATTTATTTATTTAAGCATGCACGTGTTCATGTGTATGAGTACATGACTTGGCATGTGTATGAAGACTAGAGAATGACCTTAGGTGGAAGTCCTCCCTTTCTACCATGTTTGAGACAGTCTCTGCTGTTCATTGCTGTGTACCAGGCTAGCTGGCTCAAGAGCTTCCAGGACTTCTCCTGTCTCTGCCTCCCATGTCACTGTAGGAGTATGGGGATTTTAGACATGCTACTATGCTTGGCTTTACGTGGGTTCTGGCTATTCAAACTCAGTTCTTCACACTTGTGCTATAAATGCTTTATCCGTGGAGGGATTCTCCCAGATCTTTAATTTCCGTGAAAGGTGGGGCTAAAGTACCTTTCCAGTGGTAGCAGAATATGCTAGAGCAGGCTGTGCCACACTACTGCCTTGGAGGCTGCCCTGCAGGGGGCGCTCTTCCATTCTCATGCTTCATTCAAAAGCCCCTTTTGTGCCTGGCACATCCCTGTCCAAAGTTTACTCAAGCATTGCCTCATCCACAGACCCTCGCTGACCCTCACAAGTACAATTTGTTCCTTCTGCCCCTGCCCTCATCCTGTCCCTTGCACTGATTTCTGTCTTAGCTGTTAGAATGTTTCACATTTGCCCTTGTTATGTAATGGATCAAATTGTGTCTCACCAAAAAAGATATACTGAAGCCCTGATTCCCAAGACCACAGAACACGACCTTATAAGGACACAATATCTTTGCAGATGTAATTAGTTCAGATGAGGTCATACAAGAGAAGAGTGGATACTTAATCCAATATTGCCTGGTATCCTTAGAAACAGGGACATGGGACAATGGAGGCAGATACAGCAAGCTGCAGTTATAAGTCACAAAGCACTAAGGAGCTCAGGTAACCCCCCGGGGCTAGACAGAAGAAGGAAGCTTTCAGCTACTGGTCCCAGAGAGGCCCTGCCCTGTCCTGTGACTCCAGACTCACACTTCTAGCCCCTTGAGCTTTATGACAATCCATTTCTGTTCAAGCTTCCCAACCTCTAGTATTTTGTTTGGGCAATCTTAAGAAATGAATATATCTTTCCAGACCATAAACTCCTTGCAAACAAAGCCCTGTTTGATTTTTGTGTGCGTTTGAGGCTGTTGTTGTGATGTCCAAACCAATCAGAAGGGTGAGGAAAACTTGTCAGGTGAGACATAAGACTTACTCCTTTTTCTTAGCCTGCTCTCAAGTAGGAAATGAAGGAGAACCATGTGACATCTACTCAGGGCTACTGCATATGGCCACACAGACTAAACACCACAGGAGTCCACACTTGTGTAATCTGGTGACCTTCAATTATTTATCACTGTATAACTTAATTCACATAAAAGAGTCGATAGAACCTCAAAATTCTTTGCCATCTGTTAGGAAAAAGCATCATTATTGTGAGATTCATTCTTACTCTGCCAAGTAGCCAAAGCCATAAATAATTACCCTCTAGATCGGGAGTTGCAAAACTATGGCCCACTGGCCAAGTCCAGCCTGCTGTCTATTTTTGTAAATAAAGTTTTACTGGCACACAGCCAGGCCCACTCATTTATAGACTGTCTATGGCTATGTAGAGAGCGTTGAGGGGCTGTGATAGATACTGGTTGGGAGTATAGACTATAAAACCTAAAATGTTTACTCTCTGGTCCCTCAAAGGAAAACCCTGCTCCAGATAATAGAATCTGCTAGGCATTGCCAGAATGGTTTATATTAAGTGGTGAAAACCCTCACTTTGAAACTGAAACCACTCATTTTTATCACGCTTTGGAAGATTCCACACTACCATGGTTAGTGGAAGCATGCCAGAAACAAAGTTATATGTAGAAATTTTTTTTTTAATATTTTTCTTTAAAATGGAAGCCAGGGGTTTAAAAATACCAGAACATGTGAGCTTCACAAGTGTGTGTATAGGTGTATATATGTGTGTAATGGAGGGCAAATTCCAAGCAAACATTGTTCATGCGACTCCTAGAACTAGGTGCTTTTCATGGAGGATTTTTGGATGGTGTCCAGCTGTGTAAGATGGAATGAAGTTAAAACCTGAAGAAATAGGTAGAGACCTAGTATGAAGAGTGGAAGAAGAAATGTTCTTCAAATTTTATGAGAAAATCCCGGCCTGTCATTTTATTCCTTCTAGAAGGTGCTGTGGAAAGACCCGTAAGCATTAAGCATACCTCTGCTATGTGAACAATCTATCATCCAGGCATCAACTGATTGGACCAAGGCTGGACACCTGATCTACAGGTCAAAGGCTGCAGGAATGACCTGGTACAAGGTACTAGCTGAGGCAGAAACTGGCTATATCAACTACACACTCTCTTTGTGAGTTCAAGCCCGGCACTCTGAAAATTCTCAATGGATTATGTTCAAGATCAGAGAAAGCAGAAACATAGACTAGCTGTCCTCACAATGACAAGATAATTGTTATCTAACAAAAAAAAAAAAAAACCTAACAAAATAACCTGATCACAAAAGTAACACTGTATCATGAGTGTGGACATTTCTGGAGGTCTCATTGTGCTTTAG
This sequence comes from Uromys caudimaculatus, assembly GCA_028551405.1. NCBI lineage: Eukaryota > Metazoa > Chordata > Mammalia > Rodentia > Muridae > Uromys > Uromys caudimaculatus. The sequence continues at coordinate 15,430,935 of CM052710.1, read as the reverse complement.
AGACTGTATCTTTAGCTGTGGCCCAGTCTGTCTCATTTTGTTACTATTCAAGGATGAGGTTAGTTCACGGTCAGCCCTGTTCTCCAATGCTATCTCTCCACTTGTGGTTTCCCATGCTCTGTCCCCTAGCTTTTTTGTAATTTGTCAGCAGTTGCCTTGCAAGCTCTAACCTTCTACCATGTGATTTTCTTCTACATGTGGGTTAGGAGGGAAGAAAATCGTCACCCAGCCATTATGTAGGTGGCATTAGAAATGCATATCTGATTGAGGACCCTGGTAGTGTCCACCTGTTTTTTTCTCCTGTGTCTAGCCAATATTGTAACACCTCGACGATCTCCAGTTTTCCATTTCTGTCTTAACTTGTATCCTATCCTACACCAGAACGAACATGTGCCAAGCCAGCCATTTTATATCAAACCAAACCCCCTTTCCCCTGTTTTTCCTGTTTTCAGGAAGTTAAAGCTTCTGCCATCTGACCCTTCTACCCATGCTCCAAATCTTAAGGTCTCCCATCTAGACTCTGACCTGGTTCCTCTCCCTTGGTTTGTGTATTTGCCATGTGCTATTTCACCCACTTCTAATGCCCTTCTCTGAGTATAAGTACAGGCTCATGTCTCCTCTCTTGTAAAAATGCTTTCTTGACCCTTCATCACCCCTTAGTAATCATCTATTGAACTCCCTTATGCTAAATTGATTAATGATAAAAGGTATAGAAAATTCCAGGCGATATGAAAAATTATGATGACTGACAGGCTCCCCACATAAGGTTCAGGAAACACTGTGGAAGAGGAGGCAGAAAGAATGTAGGAGCCAGAGGATGGGAAGAAGTGCTGCTATGTGCTGTCCTCTGGACACGACATGCTAATCACAATCACGACCTCACAGCAGTTGCGGTTATCTGCACAGGACCAAGCCGGCCAGACTTATGACATAGGTAGGGGAGGTTCTCTACAGGCCCCATCCCTTACCAAATAGCTATTTGCAGGGAGAATCATGCCTTTTGGGTGTGTGGCAACTGGTAGGTTTCTCACACTCCAGTGAATGGCTCCATACCTGTACCGTAGACAAACAGGCAGCAGCAACTAGACTTAGTAGGTTATTAAAAAAAAAAAAAAGAGATATGAAGCCGGGGTCTATGAAGGGAGAGATGGAGGTGGGGAATGGGGGGATAGGATCATATTTCATTGTATATATGTATAAAAGACTCAAGAATAAAGAAACATTTTCTTTAAAAGATGGCTAAAGAGAACCTCATCCCCCTGTCTAAACACAGAAAGGCTACATCCTGCATGGTTTGGCACCCTGACCTGACTAGGATCTGTGAGGGAATAAAGAAAGGACAGAACTACAGAAACATACTCAGAAAAGATGATGTAGTAGCCCCGACAGTGCAACAACCCCATACCTCAGCAAGTTTATTCTCCTCACGCAGCACAGCTAGTCTTGGTAGGAGGTCTCTGTGGGTGGGCAATCAGGCTGTAAAAACCAGGAGGAGAAAGCTGCAGTTGCTAGTGTTTGTACACACTGGTCAATTATTTGTAAATACTCATGCTTGCACACTCTGTCGACATTTGCACTCAGACCAGAGGAAGGTTTTGCTATTCTTCTGGGCCTCACCTGGGGAAGGCTTTGCCACTTGCTGGGTCTGAGGCATTGGTCCCTGACATGGCAGATCCTATGTCAACAATACATATTCACTTGGGACACCATTTCCTTTTTACATGCTCACTCAAAGTTTCTCTGGATAGCCACAACAAACCATCTTTTTTTTTTTCCCTTAAAAAAAGTACTGAGCTCAACTAGTGTAAGAAATGTCTAGAAAACTCCATTTCCCATGGCCAAGGTAACAAGTGCTACTGCACTGTTCTTCAGGGGCGTGTTCATGTGTGCTACACACACTTTGTTATGGCATGCTGTATTCACACACTGGATTTTCTCAACAGCCTGACAGAGATAGCATTCTAAGCCTATCTAACAGGAAAACGGAAGTTCAGAGAGAGAGCATCTTTTACACCCTGTTCCCACCCTAATTCCTCACCCTGGAGCAAGCAGCTCCTTCCTTGTCTCCTTGCCAGTATCCGGCTAAATTGTAGTCTAGATGCAGTTAAGGAGAGGATTCATGAATCAGTCAAGATACGCAGTTCAGAAAGGGACCAAGGGTAAATGGAGGAGGAGCTGGGCAGAACAGAGAAAAGAAGGAAGGGTTCATGCTGTATCTAGTACAGAATAAGTCATTGTGTGACTTCTAGACATTCTCTGTTCTCCCTTTGGACATAAGGAGTAATTGTACTACTGCCCTACTCGGAAGTGTGGTCATGTGACTCACTTTAGCCAATGTATGTGAGTGCTGGCTCTGGGAAGAATATTTAAGATTCAGTGCATGCCGGGCAGTGGTGGCGCACGCCTTTAATCCCAGCACTTGGGAGGCAGAGGCAAGCGGATTTCTGAGTTCGAGGCCAGCCTGGTCTACAGAGTGAGTTTCAGGACAGCCAGGGCTACACAGAGAAACCCTGTCTCAGAAAAAAAAAAAAAAAAAAAAAAGATTCAGTGCACAATTCATCATACTCCTCTTCCCACTTTTGCCAAGGCAACCAGGGCAACAGTTGTGGTTGTCCAATTCACTGGGTCTTAGAATACTGACTGTCTGGTGTGAAGACCGAGTCAACGCTAAATGGAGCATGACCATTGTTTCATGCTGGGACTGTTTGTTCTGCAGAAAGCCCGTCTTGACCCATATAGATAAAATGGCAAGCAGACATGAGAGACATCACTCATAGAGCTTATGAATAAAGATAAAACCTTGGACCTACAGATTGTCCTGTCCACAGAGTGTGCTGGAACCAGAGCCTAACAGAATCATCATCAAAGAGACCAGAGAGACTTTATCCAGCAACTGATGGGAACAGATGCAGAGTCCCACAGCCAAATATTAGGCAGTATTTGGGGAGTCCTGTGGGGGAGGGAGAGGAAGGATGGGAGGAACCAGAGAGGTCAGGGACACACCAGGAGAACACAGCACTCAGAATCATCTGAGCAAGACTCATAAGGGAACTTACAAAGATCGGGAACCTGTAGGGGTCTGCCCTAGGTCCTCTACATATATATTATGGCTGAGTAACTCTTGTGTTCTTGTGAAAATCTCAACAGTGGGAGCAGGGGATGTCCCTGACTTTTTTGTCCACTTGTGGGACCCTTTTTCTCCTACTGGGTTGCCTTGTACAGTTTTGATGTGATGGTATGTGTCTGGTCTTATTATAGCTTGTTTTGCTGTGTTTGGTTGATGTCCCTAGGAGGCCTGCTCTTCTCTGAGGGAAGGTAGAGTGCATCTGGGGGGAGAGGGGAGGTATGCAGCAGGGGGTTGGTGATGAGGGGAGGGGAAACTGCAGTTGGGGTGTAATATATGAGAGAAGAATAAAAATCTGAAAAAAGAAAAACTGGGAGAAAAAAAGGGCTGAGAAATAAGGTCAGTTCCCAGAGTGCTCGCCTTGCAAAGATGAGGACTTAAGTTTGTTTCCCTGGTGCTCATGGAAGGAAAAGAGGAAGGAAGGAAGGAAGGAAGGAAGGAAGGAAGGAAGGAAGGAAGGAAGGAAGGAAGGAAGTAAGTCAGAGTAGTAGCACATGCTTGTAATCTCCATGCTGGGAGGCAGAGAAAGGTGGATGGGGGGAGATGGGGGGGAGAAGAGAAGAAGAAGAGGAGGAGGAGAAGGGGAAGGAGAGGGAGAGAGAATATAAACCTTTGAGAGAAATGGGAATATCAAGTCCCAAGGAAGAAAAAACCAGACCCACAGATACCAGTTAAATCCTCATAGCAGTCTGTTATATGCTATTGTGATTACCCCACGTCACCTATGAAAAGGCCAAACTCCAGCCCAAAGCAAGTAATGTACGGAAACTGGTCCACCCCGAGTCTATCCAGAGCACAACCTTTTCCAAACCTCAGTTTTCACTTTGCAAACACCCTGCAAAACAGCTCCTTTTCCCATTTTATAGATAAGGAAACTGACGCTCACCGATGTCCAATGAGTGCGCCAAGCATATGAAAGTAATCAGGGCTCAAGTTTGAACTGGGTTCTTGCTGACTTTAAATCCTTGACACGTTCTCGGATGTCTCTACAACTAGGCTTACATAGCTTTGTTATTAAAATTTGCCATATGTACGCTCCAGCCACTGGGGCTTTCTTGCTACCCTTGATCATGCCAGGTACGTCTGGTCTCATCCTCTGTTTATACTATTTACTCAGCTTGCCTTTTCTTTCTCTAGGAAAAAACCAGTCACCTTTGGATTTCAGTCAGGTCTTGTGAGGCCTTCCCTATGTCTGGTGTCCTGAGTCCTCACTGCTTCGCTTTCTTCACAGTATGTGCCTGCTTAGAGTATAAACAATCAGCACAGTCCTAGGCTCTGTGTTCCTCCTTTCTAGTGAAAACTCCAAAGAATGGATCTTTATTTTGTTCTTTTTTTTTTTCTCGGCTTTTCACTATATATTTGTTGAATGAATGAATGGATGGATGGATGGATGGGTGGATGGATGGATGGATGAACATATGGATCAGAATATCTGTAGTAAGCTCTTCCAGATGTCCTAAGAATAATACACAGTAAGCACCTAGGAGCGCTCACATCATTGCAGGGCCTGGCCTGTTAAAGCAGCCTAGAGTGACTGCAAGGCATTGATGTCTGAAGAGACATGTAGAGTGGCGGTCCTCAACCTCCTAACGCTGGGGCTCTCTATACAGTTCCTCACGTTGTGGGGACCCCAACTGTAAAATTATTTTTGTTGCTACTTCATTACATAGCAGTTTGCTACTGTTATGAATCATGATGTAAATGTTTTCCAATGGTCTTAAGCAGCCCCCAAGGGTTTAGAACTACAGAGGTAGAGCCATCTTTTCACATGCCTCTGACCACACAGCCTGATTCCTTTCCATTTGTTTTTTTGTTTGTTTGTTTGTTTGTTTTTGGATCAGAAGTACTTCTCCCCTGCTCTACCCCCCAAAAAGTGACTCCACAGCAGACCACTCTCTACCAAATGTGCTCCTATCTTTAACTCTGGGAGAAACATGTTGTAACCCTTCCCTCTCCCCCCTTCATAGCTCATGTCCTAGAGGAGGAAACCTTGGCTCAGAGAAGCTAAAAAGAGTCACCTAACATCACATAGCCAATAAGTGCCTGGGCTTAGATTCAAAAGTAGAGATGAATGCTGTTAAGGGTTGAAGTGTATCTTCTTCACCAAAATGAGATGTTGAAGTCTTGCCTCCTTGGTAGCTCAGAATGTGACCATATTTGGAAATAGAATAATTTCAGATGTATCTAATAAACACAAGGCCCCAGTGGATTAGGGCCGGGCTGTAATCTAAGTGACTGTCGTCTTTGCAAAGAGAGCACTGCGCACTGATGTGGCAAGGGCGGATGCTGTGGTAATGGGCAATTGGCTGGGTGCAGTTGGAAGTCAAGACACACAAAGGTTCCTGGCAAATAACGAGAAGCTGAAAGAAGGCGAGGGAAGATTCATAATAGGGTTCTCGGGGTCTCTGACTTTGGACCTCCAACCTTCAGAACCGTGAGACAATACACGTCTATTGTCATAAGCCAGCCAGCTCATGGCACGTCATTGTAGCAGTCCTAGGACACTAACACAAATGGCAGAACCATTTTTTCCTCTGTATCATATCGTCTTTCACACTTCAGACAGGGTTGGCTTCTGTGACACCAGCAAATAAAACTGTGTGTTCAAAGGATCTGGAGGCTTCGCCTTGTCAGAGATCTCCAGTTGACAAGGTGCCAGCTAGCTCTCCAGGGAGAGGAGGCCATGAGAATGGGGTGTTCTTCTGGGTGCCTCTCCAGCTTGCACTTTTACTTCTCATCGTCCAACCCTCTAAACAGGCTGCTGTGCAGAGACCTTCATTCTGAGACACTTCGCTCTTCCGTTTGTTTCCTGCTTGCTCCCTAGTGTCTGTCCTAAGCAACCACTGTTGATTTGCTTGTTTTCAACTCACCGGGCTTTGACTTATATCTGGCAGGACAGAACCAGAGAACCAAAATATCAAACCTACCCCTCAAATCTGCATGTACTGCGTTGCATAACGTCACAACTCTCCTGGGTGTTGAGGCAGGAGGCAGAGAGGCAGGATCTGTGTGGCCACGTAGCAGTGGCAAGGACCAGAAGAGTAGATATGCAGGTGTGCATCCCAGGGCACTGACCTCTCCTCCTTGAATACCTGCTCTAAAGCCTTTAACCCCTGGGAAACAAGTAGTTTTCTATTTTTTTTTTTTTTCTTCTGCTCTGAATCTCTGGTATTCTGATTTTTGGAAGTGAAAACAATATTTTGATCTAAGCCATACGGCCTCACACTGATGCTGTAGAAAATTCACAGGCGCAGGTGTGGAAGGCAGTAGCAGCAGGGTGGGTGGGTCCATAGGGCCTATGTGTCTATAGCGTGTGTGGTTCTGTAGCTATGGCAACCATGCGTAATGCCACTTGCACATCATTATAACATGGCCCTGGAGTTGCCCCTGGCTCCTCAACTATTCCTCTTCAATATGCTTTCTATGCTGCTGTTTCCTAGAATCTGCAGCTCTGTTATCTTGTTATTTATTTATTTATTTTCATGTTATGCTTAAGCGTTGCTTCTGTTTGTTCTCTTTTGTTGGCACCACACCTTGTCATCTGGTTGAAAATTTAGACAGCAAAACCCATTCCTTCCTGGTGCTGTCAATTGCTAACGATTGTCCGAACTTAAACACACTGAGTTAGACTCTTAAGACTGGTCTGGATGGGCACTTGAGACTTCCTCTAGTTCTGAAGGTTGTCAGTGCTGGTTTCTCTTAGAGCCTATTAGTGCTATCAATCGGCTGCCTGCTACTGAAAAACCCGTCTCTCTTCTTTTTGTCAGTTCTAACAAATTCCTGACAAGAGTAGATTTGCAGCCATGTGTGTGAATATATCCTATAAAACTTGTATACAAGTAATTTATGCATCTGTACTCCATAAAAGAAAGTGGCATTGTGCTAATTCTGAGAATATAAACACAACCGGTTTCTTTCATTTATTGTTAAAAATAACCCCCAAATCCTCAGAGATGCTTCTTCTGTAATTAAATTTAAATTTTTAAAAAGTACACTAGGTTCATATTTTAGCTTCCTTATGTTTGGTCATTAATTGCAAAATCACAAACAGCTGAGATTTAAAGCTCTTAACCTTCCTAGGCTCAAATAGAAGCAATATGTCAGCACTCATAAGTTATGAGCAGCCTCCCAAAGGGACTATAATACAGAATACACTTATAATTGAAATAACTTGGGAGAGGATTCTGGGAAGATGACAGCATCCACAGCATAGTTTTCCTCCTCTCTAAATCCTTATGTAAAAAGAGGGAAAAATAACTGCAGAGTGAAACTAAAAACCCACTAGCAACATTTGTAACAAATGTGTCTTCATCTGTTTTCTGTGGCGGCCGCTGAATACCACAGGCTGGGAAATATAAAAGAATAGAGGAATATTTAGCTCATGGTTCTGGAGGCAAGAAAGTCCAAGAACATGGCATCAGGTAAGTGAGGGCTTTCTTCCTTACAATGCCACTAATGCTACTAATCATGAGGAATCTGCCCTTCTGACTTTATCTATACCTAATTGCTCCCCAAAGGCTCTAATTACAATTTTTATTAACATAAACTCTGAAGATTAAATTTCCAACATATAAATTCCAGTAAACACATCCAAATCACAGCACTAGGTAACAAGATGTCTCCATAAATGGTAAAATACAAGTGGGCGGGGATAAAGAACCAACAGCCACAAGACCTGCATTATGTCATTGTCCAGGAAAAGATAAGGAAGCTGCCTTCAGCGGACCTGAAAACCTCAAAATAGCCAACAGCCCTTAATCAAAGAGAGCAGGCTAACCCAAGAACAACAGCAGAAACGGGTTTGGCCAATCACAGCAGCAAGCCTATTGGGAAAAGGGCTAAGAGGCAGAACAGCTGAGCTCTCTTGAACTTTCAAAACTAACCTGCCAGGACCTTGGAGAACAGAGCCTCAGACTGAAGAGAAACGGCTTGGAGGGGAATTAGGACTAAACAAGACCTGCACAGCAGACGCAGGAAAGAGAAGCTGCAGAGCAAAAGGTGACAGACCCTGAAGCAAACAGTCTTGTTCTTAACAGTCCCCAACCAACAGACAGTCCTAGGAAGAACTGAATTTTCTGACGGGCATGCTACTTTAAAACGTAAGTTTGAGAAAAGTAATTCCACATTAAAATGAAAAATAGAACTATCAAGGTCACATAATTTTTACTTTTGAAAAAAATGAGGAACAAAGAACTGAATAATATCCCCACAGGCAGTAAGATCATTTTAGAAAAGTACTCATAGAGCAGATTAAAACTGCAGCCTATTGTTTTCAATGAGATAAAAGACATTAAGAAAATAATATGTAACATGAAATAACAGGATAAGAAACTCAGAAACAAAGAGATAGAACTCTGATTAGAAATAAAGCCAAAATAATTTAAGAAATGACTAAGCCAGAAAGAAAATAAGAGCAAATAAATTCAACAGTCATACCCAAAGAAGAGAATTAGGTGAAAAAGAGAAAATATTTCAAATGTTCATAAATTTAAAAAGACATAGCGCTCTTAGAGAGTGGTAGACACTAACAACAAAGGCCTTGACTGCAGAGAACAGGTTGACTAGGAAGTATCAATATAAATTCATGAGGGATTTCATCTTATTGATAAAATTGATGAGTGTGTACATTTCCTCTTTCTGTGTAGTGCAAATGTTGTCTATTCTGTCTACTGAAAAATACAAGCAAACATTGAAAATAATGCCCAAGCCAGCAGCAGTAAACATCCCTAAGGCCCACAGTATGATCTCTATCTACCATTTCCCATTAAAAGATACCAGAGTATCCTGGAGAAGTGGCGGGAGGAGGAAGTGTACAGAGTGTACCTGTTGTCAAAACTAGACAGCGGGGACCATATCAAAAACTACCAGCACGGTGTCAGAAGCATGGAGGGGACAAGTCAAGGAAGATGGCACTATTTGAATTTTGATAAATAAAAATTTCAATGAATTAAAGCTATCAAATGTTTTTTTATTTATATGTGTGTATATGTGTATGTGGGTATATATATGTATGTGTGCATGTAAGTTTGTACATGTGTGTATGCAAGCACTTTTGTGGGCATGTGTTTGTGTGTGTCCAAAGGTCAACCAACATGATGTTTTTGGTTCTTTTGTTTTGTTTTGTTTTTTTCTATCACAGTTTACCTCATTTTTGAGAAAAGGTCTCACTGAATCCAAAGCTCACGACTGGGCTAGACTAGATGGCCAGTGAGCTCTGGTGTTCTCCTGTTTCTGTTCCCGTTCCCAGCACTGGGTTTGCTGACCTATGCCGCCAAGTCAGGCTTTACATGGATAGGATCTGAGTTCAGGTTCTTTTGCTTTTGTGACAGGCATGTAATGATTGAGCCATCTCTCCAGCTCTCAAGCACATGTTTAAATGCATGAATCAAGTATGAAATTTCTAAAAAAGAATACACTTACCTTTAGGAGATGCTAAAGAACTAAGTTGCTATTCTGAAGTTGGGAAGACAAAGAAAAAGAATTTCACTTATTCTGCCTTTTCCAGATGAAAGGTACTGCTAGGTAACCAAGTGAAAGAGATAAGAAGTGTCTCCTTATACTGTTTCCCACTGAAAAAAAGCTAAGAAAAGAGAGAATATTTTCATCTTGCAACCCCCAAAGAATGAAAGGATACATTAAGCATCGACGGTTACTGCTGAGGTCATTGTCAGTATCTTAGTTATTTTTTTCTATTGTCGTGACAATAAACAAAAACAGCACTTTATAAAATAAATTATATAATTGGGCTTACAGTTTCAGAGGGTTAAAAGACACAATGGGGGAGTGAAAGCATGGCAGCAGGACTGTCTGAGAGCTCACAGCTTGATCTGCAAGCAGAAGGCATAGAGAGAGCACAGGCCATGTCTTGAGTATTTTGAAACCTCAAAGCCTGCACCCAGTGACATAACTTCTCCAACAAGGCTACACCTCCTAATCCTTCCCAAACAGTTTCACAAACAAGTATTCTCATTCAAAGTACCACATTCTACTCCCTGGCCCCATTAACTTGTGGGCATATCATAAATTTTAATTGCAAAAGTCCACATAGTCTTTCAATCTCAACACTATTTAAAAGTCCAAAGTTTAAATTGAAGACCCAGAAATGAACCCACACACCTACGGTCACTTGATTTTCGACAAAGGAGCCAAAACCACCCAGCGGAAAAAAGACAGCATTTTCAACAAATGGTGCTGGTTCAACTGGCATTCTACATGTAAAAGAATGCGAATTGATCCATTCCTATCTCCCTGTACAAAGCTGAAGTCTAAGTGGATCAAGGACCTCCACATAAAACCAGATACACTGAATCTAAAAGAAGAGAAAGTGGGGAAAAGCCTCAAACACATGGGTACAGGGGAAAAGTTCCTGAACAGAACACCAATGGCTTATGCTCTAAGATCTAGAATAGACAAATGGGACCTCATGAAATTGCAAAGCTTCTGTAAGGCAAAGGACACTGTCAATAGGAC
>CM052710.1:15408779-15420241 GCA_028551405.1 Uromys caudimaculatus | reverse complement strand
ATTCTCAACTGAGGAAATTTGCAGGGCTGAGAAGCACCTAAAGAAATGCTCAACATCCTTAGTCATCAGGGAAATGCAAATCAAAACAAGTCTGAGATTCCACCTCACACCAGTCAGAATGGCTAAGATCAAAAACTCAGGTGACAGCAGATACTGGCGAGGATGTGGAGAAAGAGGAACACTCCTCCATTGTTAGTGGGATTGCAAGCTGGTACAACCACTCTGGAAATCAGTTTGGCGGACCCTCAGAAAAATGGACATAATACTACCTGAGGACCCAGCTATACCACTCCTGGGCATATACCCAGAAGATGCTCCAACATGTAATAAAGACACATGCTCCACTAAATTCTCAAGACAATTTTTTAATTGCAACCCCCACCTTGTAAAATCAAAAAGTAAATGACATACTTCCAACTTACAAAGTTTTTCCATTCCTGCAAAGAACAGCATGGTCAGGCTTTTCCCATAAATACCTTACTTCTGGAACAAAAGTCTATCTTAGTTACTTTTTCACAAACTGGGCATATGAGAGCCTGGCAGGGGACATTATCATTTAAGCCACCACAGCCAAGAAAGGAGATATTCTACAGAGACAAGATGGGGACACTGGTGATGATCCCTTCAGCTACCAGACTATTGAAACAATGGCCCACCCCTAATTACAATGCTCTTAGGAGTCCTATGCTGGAGGAAGAAACACTGAAGCCTTGGTGCCAGGCAGAGGAAGAACTTGCCCCACAGGAAGAGACTTCCTGTGATTCTGTCAACTAACTGGGTCACCTTCAAGACAGACCCGATCTGAGATGAGTCAAGGATGGGGAGGCACCCCCACTTTGACCAGGACTGCCTAATTATGCATGCTCCTGGCTCTCTATTCCAACTTGAACCTCATGTCAGTATTCCAATGACAGACTTGAGGGGGGGTGTCAATGGACCCCTTTGTTGCTCTTCCCAATGTGTCCATATTAAATATGTCTTTCTCTGTTTTCACTATTACTTCTTTCTTTAATGAGTATACTGGAATAGATGGTCAGGAATTACCTGTTGAGGCTACCTGGGCTGAGACTTATTGTCCTAAACTCAGGTAACATGAACACAAAAATATGCTTTCTTATCTTGAGAGAAATTGATCCCTTGGCAACATCACCATAAGAGAGATACCGAACACCATTGCACTCTCTTTTGGAAACAGAATTTGAGCCATATCTAGTCTTGAATGTCGACGCTGAATTTCAGGAAACCCAGAGAACACAGGAACATACTAAACCTGCTAAGTATGCATGCAAAGAGCAGAATTCAGACCTTGGGCCTGATTGGTTGTAAGAAAAGGAAACAACAGAGGGAGGCTTATAGCTTAAAGTGAGGTTTGAAACAGAGGTTTGTTTGTTTGTTGTTTGTTTTCATGGAGAAGATGTTTGTGTTTAGGGATGTACATTCCGAGTGACAGCAATCTTGAGGTCTTATCGTAAGTCAGAGTAATGGTTACTTATGGGAGGCGAAGGACTTGTGATTCAAACTAGACCCATGAAAAGGGATTTTACAGTAGAAGGTCGTTTCATTTATCTTCCTTCCTGCTGGTGATGGAGCCCAGAGCTTTGTTCATGCTGGACACACACTTAACAACCACTACCTCCTCATACTTCAAGTTCCATTTATTTAAAAACAGTTTAGTTTTATTGTTTTATGTGTTTGAGTGTTTTGATTGAATGTATGTCTATGCACCATGTACGTGTCTGGTGTTGGATGAGAACAGAAGAAAGTATTACATTCCTATGGAACTGGAGTTACAGATGGTTGTGAGCGATTGTGTAGGTGCTGGGAATTGAACCCAGGTTCTTTGAAGGAGCAGCCAGTGTTCTTGACTGTGAAGACATCTCTCCAGCCCCCAAGTTCCATTTCTGGACATTAATGGGATTTCAAGGATATTTGCCTTACAAATACTCATTTAACCCCACATTTTATGTAATTGTGTGTGTGTGTGTGTGTGTATCATATAAGAAAGATTTTTTTGAAAAGACAAAGAATAATGAAAGTCAAGTTTTTCATTATTTTTAATTCATCTTTTCAAAATTTATAAACAAAACATCTTTATTATAAAATTCCAAATTTCACAAACATATATACTGCTGTTGTTATGTACAGTGGAGACATAGGGCAGTTCTGATCTTACCTCCAATTTCCTTGCTCTTTTTTACGGTTGGCTCCCCATCCCATTCCAAGCCCTGGCACCCCACGCACAATGTCACTTCATGTTCCTGTTCTTTTTATTTCTCTAAGATATCATGTAAATCAAGCCACACAGAGTGTGGTGTCTTTCACTTAGCATCATGCTTTACGAATAACCCACACTTTCCTCTTTATTGCTGGATAGTATTCCTTATACAGGTTCACCTTAGTCAGCTGCTTATCCCTCTATCAGAAAGACATTTGGGTTGTTTCTGGGGTTTGTTTTGTTGTTTTTGTTTTTGTTCATTTTTAAATAGTTTCCATTAAAACCAGGGTACAGGTTTTTATGTGAAAATAAGACTTTGTTTCTCATTAATAAATACCTAGAAAAGACACCATTGGCACAAAGGCCAATGGAATGCTTAACTTTTTAAGAATCTGTAACTTAACATTTTGAGATTTCTGGACCCTTTTCTTGCCAACAGGCAGCATGTGAGTTCTCGGTAAGCACTCGGTCATGTGGTTTCTGAAGCTATTCTGATAGATATGTTTCTGGTAAAGGAACAAACAACTTAGGTGGCTCTGTACAACAGAGCTAAGATATGATCCTTCACAGAAGAGTTAATTATTTTCTGGCAGTGAGATAGGCTTCAGGTATATCATCTAGACGAGGCTGGGTTTGCCCTCACTTCCAAGGCCCAAGCTTATGTACTTGCTGGAGTCCTTTCTCCCTGATGGGCCCTGAACAAATTCTGTCTCTCCAGGACTATGGACCACTGTCAGTTCTGCTTAGCCTCTTTGTAGCTGCTTTCTGTGTTTTTCTGCACATGTGCAGTTTGGGAGCTGTCAGATTCTTAGGGACATTTGTAATCATAAAACCAGACTCACTCTTCTTCTTGTCTTAAAGATTTTATGATCAAGAAGTTCTGACTGTCTTGATTGCTCCCGGATGTCTTGAAAAAGCCTGACAGGTTTGTTTTAATCAGATTTTTATAGCTGCTCTCAACAAAGGATTCATAAGCAGAAGTGGAAGGAATGCTATGAATTTAGAAATAGTAAAAGCCTAGTCCTCTTAGTTAATTTTAAAAATTCTATTTTCTTATATGTTGACAACTGGTTCTAAAATTCAGGTGGAAAAACAAAGGAACTAGAATAGGTCAGTTTTGGAAAAAAAACAGGGCAATTCATACTTCTTATTCTCAATATATAATAGAAAGCTCTTGTGTTTAAGGCAGTGAGGTACTGGTGAAAGGGTAGGCACCGAGCTCACTTGAACAAATTAAGAGGCCAAAAATAGCTCCATACACCCAAGGTAGGGGCCATACCTAAAACACCAATCAGGAAAATTTCCCAAACTAACAGAAGGCATGAAGCCACACATTCAAGTGACTCTGTTGATCTTAAACAGGGTAAAAACAAAGAGAATGATGTTTAGTTAGAGCATTGAAAACTACATGCAAATATATCTGCGAGGGGTTCTTGTCGTTCAAAGCAGGGTTTCATGTAGTCCAATGTGTCTCAAACTCACTAGACAGCCAAGGATGACCTTGAACATCTGATTCTCTGCCCCCATCTCCTAAGTGCTGGGAAAAACAAGAGCAGCCATGTGTACCAAGTGGTGCTAGTGACTGAACCCAGGGCTTCATGCATGCTAGGTGAGCACTCTCCCAATCTGAGCTATGTCCTCAGCCCTATAAGCAAACATTCACATGTTAAAATATTCGGAATTTTAAAAAACAGATGTATTGTTCTCAAATAAGTAACAGTAATATTGGCAACTTTTTCAACAGAATCAATGAAACCCAGAAGATACTGGGATGGCATCTTTAAAGAGAAAATAAATAAATAAATAATTAAAAGCAAACTTTTTGGCCTAATTGACATTTTCATGAAAATAAAAACACAGAGAAAAACCATCTCTTGTAGAACTGGAGTAGATATCCATCATCCTTGAATACAGCCACAGTTTCCTTCTGTGCCTTCCTCTCTTCTTTACCCACCATCTGAGGCCACATTAGCCCCATAATCCCTTCAGTGACCACTGCCTCATCCACCCCTTCAGTGCCACAAGCTGGACACCAACACATTTTGTCCATTTTTTTAAATTTTGCTTTGTGTATCCTAGTTTCTTGGAACACAAATTTGACATCCTTTCTGTACTTACTATAAGTGACCTATGTACTATATTCCTAACAAATATCTATTGAATTATTAAATTTGATGAAAAATATTTTGGTAATGAACAGTTGTCCATCATGTGTTCTAGTACAGATCCTTCCAACCACTAGTTAGTTGACCATATATATATATGTGTGTGTGTGTATATATATGTGTGTATATACATATATATATATATATATATATATATATATATATGTGTGTGTGTGTGTGTGTGTGTGTGTGTGTGTGTGTGTGATGTGTGTCTGTATGTGTGTATGTGTGTGTGTGTATATATATATATATATATATCCCCAAGGGGCTGTAGAGGTGGTTAAGCAGTGAAGAACATCTGCCTTCCAGAGGACCGTATTAGACTCCTAGTGCCCATGTTAGTGGTCCATAACCACCTGTAAGTCCAACTCCAGGGGGCTCGAAGCCTCTATCCTCTGTAAGCTCCTACACATGCATGCACATACCCACCTGTACACATCTAATAAAGGTGAGCTTTAAATTAATTTTTATCCTGAGATTTCATAAAGACAAGTAAAACAGACAAGAAAAAGCTTTAACTTGTTCTTGAGAGAAAGATCCACATGGGACAGGTTGGATGCTCACATCTTTAACTTTTTGAAATTCATCTGATGCTTGTTCAGTAACATTGTCTTTGTATCACTGTCAAAAGTCTAAGGCTGGTTGAAGTATATCCGCAGGTGTGGCATTTATGCCATCCTAATGTGAGTCACCGTACTATTCCTGGATGCTAAAGAAATAAAAGGCACAGGCCTCAAGATCTCCAGAGAATGGGAAATCTAATTGGAGCCTAAGACATACACACAGAAAACAATCTGAGAAGGAATCCAAAGGAATATTTTAGCTGCAAGAAAATATGGTATAGAACAGACTAAAGCTGTAACAGATAAGAAATCTTTTTAGAAAACCACACTGGGGATGTGGGGACTTACTCCCTGTCATCTTAGTGGCAGAGTGATTTTTAGATTCAGTCTCATTACATAGCCCTGGATGGCCATGTCAGCCTCGCAAGTGCTGGGATTTCAGGTGCGTGCCACACACGCTGAGGCTTCATTCATGGGAAAAGAGGCAAACCCTGGATTTGAAGGCTAGAAGGTAGTATGTGGAAGAGAAGGGGCATGGGTAGTTTTTGTTTGTTTGTTTGTTTGTTTGTTTGTTTGTTTGTTTTTGGTTTTCCTAAACAGAAAGGAGTACTCAGAAAACTCAGAGGCAAGATTGTAAGTCATGTTTAGGCAACAACAACAGGCCTGAGGAATCAAGAAAACATAGGAGGCTAGAGAGACCATTGACAGAAGACATCAAATAGGCTTGTTTTTGAAATAATGTGGAATTCTCTTTTCCTTTTCAGTAGAAATAACTTTTACTGTCAATGGCCCAGTCAGACCCCTTAGCTGATATAATGATGATCCCAGCTTCCTAGGCTATTATTTGCAATAATTTCTGCCTTATGAGTGTAATGGGAAAAACACATTGCAAAGTGAATTACTTTTGAAATGTATTGCATACTGACATTTGGGAAATTAGGTCCTGAATATAATGCGTCTTGATTATTCAATGTGCATTCCCACCATGAAAAAAAAATTAATTCAGTGCAACGATTCCAAGAAGAAATATCTGCATGCTATATTAAAGCCCTGTTCCTTAGCAAAAGTCTGCCCCCAACTTTAGGTCACCATTCTGACAAATAACAATGGGCAGGAACTATTATTCCTTGCCTAAGTAATCTACAAGGGACTGAAAAGTCCAGAAATGCCCTCATTCAGACATATTAGCCCATCTGTGCATCCATTCTGTTGTATCCCTTCTCTTGTGCACCAACTGCTTCTGTGCCAGCAACGCCCCTGCTCAGCTGGCTTCCATTCATTTGCTGGAAAAAGCACAACCGAACTCTCACATGAAGAACAAATCACTCTTTGCTTCGCCATTGCCACTCAGCAAATTCCTCGGACACTCTTGGCTCATCTTATTATGAATAAGCATGTGCTTTGGGCCGTCCTCTTCTCGTGTAAGCTTTTCTGCTGCTGGGCTGCTGGACTGAGCACCAGTAACTTCAGACATCCTGACTACAGAAGCCCAGGTCAGGGATGAGTCTGAGGAAAGGGCGTTTGAAATAGCATAAATGCTTCCCTCCTCAGCCAAAGCTCTCTTGTTTATCGAACATGTCTAATGGGTGTGTTAAACAGAGCAACGTTGTGAGAGGAAGAGAAGATGGCCAGGGAGAGAATAGGATCTCATATGAAGACTAGACAGGAAATCTAGAAATTAACTGAGAATGCTGAACAAGAAGAAGGAAATAAAGCAACAGTGAAGGGCCACTGATTTCCATGTACATAAGACCAGGTTGGCTGGGCAGTGGCAGCACATGCCTTTAATGTCAGCACTAGGGAGGCGGAAGCAAGCGGATCTCTGTGAGTTCGAGGCTGCCTGGTCTACAGAGCAAGTTTCAGGACAGCCAAGGTTACATAGGAAAACTCTGTCTTGAAAAACAAACAAACAACAACAAAACAAAACAACAAAAGACCAGGCTGTTGTTTTTCACCATTAAACCATTGGCAATGCTCTGCGTTCGTTTGAGACCATGTCTTGTCATGTAGCCCATGAGCTCATGCTCCTCCCACCTCAGGGTTGGCATTCAAAGTACATGCAACATGCTCAGCCCCATAACCATGCATCTTATGTGCGTGAGTGTTCATATGTGTACACACGCATGGAAGCTAGAAGTCAAAGCCAGGTGTCATCCTCAAACACTCTTGACCGCACTTTTTGTGGCAGGATCTCTTGCTGAATCTGGAGCTTATCAGTTCAACAAGGACTGACCAGCAAGATCCAGGGACCCTTCCCCTCCCTAGAGCTGGGATTATAGAAGTACACCTCTAATGCCCGCTTTCTGCTAGGGTGCTGGAGATCCCAGTGCCGGAGGTCCTAAAGCCTGCATGACAAACATTTTACTGACTGAGTTCTCTCTCTTGCCCCGGAATCATGTCTTTGCATAAAATAAGATTCACACTATGAATCTATATCTTAGAGGTAGAGGAACCTCAGGTTGAATCCTGGCTTTACCATTAATTAGATTAATGATCTTTTTTATATTGTTTAACCTCTCTAAAGCTTCTGTTTCTTTATAAGATGGGAAAACGAATACTATCTGCCACAATAGGATTAGTGTAAGATAAAAAGATAATACCTGTAAAAAGCTTAGTGTGCTACAGAGCGTGTGGCACACACAAAACAAAAGCTTGCTGTGTTATTTTTGAAAATTTTAACTTCTTTACAGTAGATTGATTTAAATTCACTAATTAAATGAATCTTATGCCGGGCAGTGGTGGCGCACACCTTTAATCCCAGGACTTGGGAGGCAGAGGCAGGTGGATTTCTAAGTTCGAGGCTAGCCTGGTCTACACAGTGAGTTCCAGGACAGCCAGAGCTATATAGAGAAACCCTGTCTTGAAAAAAAAAAAAAAGACACCCCCCCCAAAAGGAATCTTATACTATCTTTTAGGATAGCAAGTTATCACCTATCTGATCTTTCTGATACATTTGTTTTCACTGAGTTGGGTTGAGTAAAATTATAACTGTGTATATAAATGTATCTCTGATTAAGTGTTTCTCTAGAGCAATGGTTCTCAATCTGTGACCCCTTTGAGATTGAGCGACCTTATCACAGGGGTTGCCTAAGCCTATCTGAAATAATGGATATTTATATTATAATTCATAACTGTAGAAAAATTACAGTTATGAAATATAAATGACATAAGTTTATAATTGGGAGTTACCACAACATGAGGAACTGTATTAAAGGGTCGAAACATTAGGAAGGTTGAGAACTATTGATCTAGAGGATCAGACATATGTTTATTTTTGAGACAGCATCAAATGATATAGCTCAGGCTAGCCTTGAAATCACAATCCTCCTGCGTCAGCTTCCCAAATGCTGGAACTAAAAGTATGTGCTACTAAAGCCTGCTGCTCAGGTATGTATTTAATAAATAGTCACTATGAGCTGGATGTGGTACACATCTGTAATGCTAGCACTTGAGAGACTGAGGTAGAAAGAGGCCTGGACTACATAATGAGACCATGTCTCACCAAGAATTTTAATGTAGTTCACAGTTTCCTGCAAACATATTAGATGAATATTCCTAATGGTTGAATTCTGGGTAAAATGTAGACAGACAGACAGACAGACAGACACACACACACACACACACACACACTATCCTAGGTTCTCATTACAAAGGTGGCATCTTAGAGATCAAGAGGCTCCAGTAGAGTAGCAGAGAAATTAAGTAGCTTAGCTCAAAGCTTCCTTGCTTACTGGGCACATGCTCTGCATCATTTTCCAGGTACCTTATACTTAAACGTTGTCTAAAACGCAGGTCATTATTTCAGCCTGCAAACTTCTTACTCTATATGGGTTTTTTTTTTCTCAGCTAATGGTACCACTATCCATCTAGTGACCTGAGTCAGGTCTGAGTCACCCAAACTCCTCTGTTTCTTCAGTCTTCACGACACCCATGGGTGTAGTTTTACTTAGTCCATATTTAATGGATCTCTCTGTTTTACTGCCATCACAGTGAATCTTGTTTTTCATTCAAGGACCCACCATTTCTACATCGGTCTTCTGCTCTCTCTGGCTAGCTATGCTGCCCTCACGTCAGTCTTATTCATGGCTGCCAGGACCACGTGACAAAAAATACAACTGGCAGTCAGTTCCTAGTTGAAAAGCCTTCAGTGGCTCTCTACTGCCTCTAGAATGAAGCCCAGGTTTCCTAGGATAGCCCTCTTGATCCCAAAGCACACTTCTAACCCAGTCCCGACAAAGTTCAATTAAAACAAACAGTTTATGTGATTGTTTCCTGTTTTAGGCCCCGGGTTCTTGAAAGGTAGAGACAAAATCCTATCATCTCTCCATCTCAGCATCCAGCAGTGCCCACAGAAAGGTTGAAAATGGAAACAAGAGGACATGCGGGAGGAAGGGGAAGCATGGAGAGGTTAGGAATGAGGAGGCTGGACAAGACCAGGACACACTGTATACATATAAAACTGTCAAAGGAAAAACCTTAAGTTGAAAATGAAATGGTAGGGGCTGGAGAGATGGTTCAGCAGTTAAGAGCACTGACTGCCCTTCCAGAGGTCCTGAGTTCAATTTCCAGCACCCACATGGTGGCTCACAGCCATCTGTAATGGCATACGATGTCCTCTTCTGGTGTGTCTGAAGACAGCTACAATGCACTCATATAAATAAAATAAATCCTTTTTTTTTAAGAAAGAAAAGAAAATGGTAACATTAGGTGTGAATTTAATGGATCAGTATATTTTAAAAATGGTTTCTATAAAATATTAAAATAGGGGCTAGAAAGATGGTTTAAAATTAATATATATTTAGATATATTTTATTTTACATATATGAGTATTTGCCTGTGTGTATGTACGTGCACTGTGCATACCTGGTACTATGGAGGGAGGAAAAGGGTGTCGGCTCCCCTGGAACTGCAGTTGGAGGCGGCTGTGAGCCAGCATGCAGTGCTGTGGAGTTGGAGTGGCTGTGAGCCAGCATGCAGTGCTGTGGAGTTGGAGTGGCTGTGAGCCAGCATGCAGTGCTGTGGAGTTGGAGCAGCTGTGAGCCAGCATGCAGTGCTGTGGAGTTGGAGCGGCTGTGAGCCGGCATGCAGTGCTGGGAACCAGACCTAGGTTCTTTGCAAGAACAAGTGCTCCTACTGCTGAGTCTTGCCCCATAAACAATTAAAATATACTTTAAAATGTTCTTTCTATTAAAAAACCAAATATAACGTGTATATGTTAATCGTATCATCTTATTCTGGTCTGCGGGTTTCAGGGCATCCACAGTTACAAAGGCATCACCACTACATAACCACAATGTCTTTCATTGCCAAAAGGAAGTCCTTACTCTTTTTAGTCATTCCTCATTCTCCTCCCTTACTTTGCTTAGATTAACTGGGCAGGGTCAATCTATGACAAAGACTCTTAAACGTGAGGAGTCCTCAGCTGTGAACTCAGAAGGATCCTCAAAGAGATGCAGTATGAAAAAAAATTGCTATGTGGTTGCTGGTTTTGAGTTATAGGGGGTTACATGCAAGGACCAGAGAGGGGTTGCTAGGATTAAGGGAGACCCCCCCAGCTGGAAGGAGAGAAGAGACAAGGAACAGAGACCTAGTGTGGAACTATATAGGATCAAATCATGCTGCCAGCTGAATAAAGCATGAATCCTCCAGAAGGAATGCAGTCCTGATGTATACTTATACTAAATTATAATCTGAAGTATGATAAATTTGTGTTAGGCCACTAATTTTGTGCTGATTTCTTGTAATAACTAGAAAATCAATGTTATACAGGCCTCTATAATTTGCTCTCTCACACAATAGTGCCTTTTGGAGACTGTTGTTACAATGTATCCCCACTTCTTTTGAAAGTACTAGAGATCAAACTTGAGTGTGTATGTTAGACACGTTCGCTGCCACTGAGTTATCACCAGCTCCATACTTTCCTTAGCTGCAAGTAATTTAAGTAGAAATTACAGCAGAAGTAACCTTTGACTTAATAGACAACAGTCTGAGGCTATGTTCCTGGACTACCTCTGGTTATTTTCTTCTGATGCTATGGCATATTTGCACATGTGTTTAACCCATGGTCCAATACATTGGGGCCTTAGGAGGTGGTTAGTTTGTGAAGGCAGAGCCCTCATGAACAGGATTAATGGCCTTATAAAAGATCCTCCCAGACTCACACACTGTACCCTGTGGGAGAAGTCAGGGAGATGATGCCATCACGAACCCGGAAGCTGGCCGTCCTCATCTGAGCTGTAATTTGCTACTGCCTTGACCTTGGACTTCCCAGCCTCTAGACCTGTGATCAAGGAACTCATGTCATTTATAAGGCACTTGCTTTATAGTGTCTTCTTACAGTAGCTTGAAGGGACCAAGATAGCACCTGTTAACACTAATGATAAACCACAACATACACTGATGCCAAACAACACAACCTAGGTTCACTGAATTTGCAGGAAACAAATGAGTGCATGCAATCTGAGGTAAGAAGACGGAGCAAAGCCGGGCAGTGGTGGCGCATGCCTTTAATCCCAGCAC
>CM052710.1:15348362-15408279 GCA_028551405.1 Uromys caudimaculatus | reverse complement strand
ATATCTTTCTTTGTGTGTGTGTTAGACATATAGCCTGTTCCTAGGTTTAAAGTTTGTTTTTATAGGTATCACTAGTAGTATCTTTCCATCCTATTTTTTTGTACATAGTTGGGACTATACTGCATAAATAATTCTCAAACTAACATCTTAACATAATTTTATACAATATAAATAGCCTAATAAAGTATAATTATATAATTATTCATCAAACATTTATGTATAATGCTACTTTTTCATGTTGGTTAATAAATTAGATTGCTTCTAATTTAAAAAATTCAAGATACTAGTGTACTGTTTGCCTTTGTACATATATCTTTGTTCTATTAGTCTTTGTACACATCTTTGTTCTTTGTTATTCTTCAAAGTATAAATGACATCCACAATACAGTCATCTTATAGATAACACAAAATGAAGATTGTTGAAAATATATTTGTTTTTAAAAATAGTAGAGGTCTTGCTATGTGGCCATGGTAGCTTCATATTATTTGGCTCTAGTGATCCTCTTGGTTCAGATTTGAGAATAGTTGGTGGGCTGTGCCAACAGAATTTAAAAAGTTTAGTGCTTTGCTTATTCTTATAAACTGGTCTTTAGTTCCTCCTATCACTTAGCTGCTTTTTGGGCATGATTAGAGAATAATAATAAAAAGAAGATAAACATACAGCAGTGTCACAACACAGGCTGACACAAGAATCTTCACTGGGAAAAGAAACTGTCAAGAATGACCAGGAAGGGCCATTGTCCCCTCCGAAGCGCCAACTTCTTGCCTAGTGTGCTTACTTTGTGACCAGCATTTATATACCCACTTCTCTTCATTTCTTGATGTGATATAAAACATCTCACGCCTTCACATTTTTAATTATGTGCTTTATGGAATGATTTACAAAGTACTGTATGTTGCCTACAAGGTCTTTTGGTCATAAGTTGGTGTTTCTACCTGCTTGCAAGCATCCAGCATGTTCTTTGACCATTATCTGCTTGCCTGCTGGGATAGCTTTTCTTCCTTCTTCTTCTTGTTTACTTTTCTAAGGGTTTGGAAACCAGATTGACAAAGCCTTTTAAATTGAAGCCAGTAAGAATTAATAGCCTCTGAGAAAGCTTTGGTGCATGTCTAGAAGTGATGGATAGGATCTTTGAGGTATGGACTATTTCCAGAGATGGAGGTCTTTTTCATCTCCTTTATTCCCTTGAGTATTTGCTGTGTTCCAGACAGAGACTGCCAGGTGGCCAAGTTCCACAGAAATGAAGTTTCATTACAATTATTAGGTTGGTAACATAATATTAAAATGCTCCTTTCTCTTTTCCTTGACTGCCTCCTGGCTCGTTCTCTCTGTTCTTTTCACGATGTCACACTGACCAAACCTAGAAAACCTGCTTGTTCGGTTTCAGATGAGTTTGATAAAGTTCAACTTACATCTTCTTTTCCTTATTCCTACCACGCTAAACATTATTTTAACAATTAAAACTGCTTTATAATTTACATCAGTTTTCTTGTTGAAAAAAATTCACTTATGATCTAAAGCTCTGTTTGATTAAAAACCAACTGTATTTCATTGTATGAAAGAAAATAAAGGTAATTTATAAAACTATAAATTATTATTATAAATATAATAATAATAATTATTAAATTATAAAGTATTCTTGCTCTGCTTTTGTTCTAGCCTCATCAATAGTGCTGCAGCATTGAACCATGACCATGTGATCATTCACTGAGATGGCTGTTCCTTTTGCTGCTGATTGCCCCCTAGTATTTACTAACTATCATGTAAATACCATGGACCTTGAGAGTAGAGGTATTACGAGACTCATTAAAATATATGCAACTATTGGAGAACAAATTCAAAGTTCATTTCACTAGTAGTGAATCAATACCATTCTCTTTTTAATCTGGATATAATAAACACCAACAATAACAAGAGTGTTATAATTTTTAAAGAATGCTATCTTTAAGTATGAGTGGAAAATGTGTGACTGTCAATTTTTTTTTTTACTTCATTTTTAGAGCAAATAAAATGTTTGCACTATCTAATGTTATTCCTCAACCACACTGACTTATGGCAACTATGCATCTGGTGATGAATAAATCTTCCAAGCTACTCAAAGCGGTACACACCTATAATCCCAGTA
Organism: Uromys caudimaculatus; assembly: GCA_028551405.1. Taxonomy (NCBI): domain Eukaryota; kingdom Metazoa; phylum Chordata; class Mammalia; order Rodentia; family Muridae; genus Uromys; species Uromys caudimaculatus. Next base: position 15,406,153 of record CM052710.1, on the reverse strand, counting down.
CTCAGGAAATAGCACAGGAGAATTATGAGTTAAAGGCCACTCTATACTAGGTAGTGAGTTTTGAGGCCACCCTGAGTTGCATAGTGAGATTCTGTTTAAAAAAACAAACAGCAACTAAAACTACATAGGAATGGGTAGGTGTAAAGTATCTTTTATTTGCCAGCTGTAATTGTCATCTCGGAGGCTTACTGCTAAAAAATATCATCCTTTCTAGTTCTTTCTGAACTGTGGCTCACTGGTTCAACTCGCTGGTTCAACTCAGCTATTCTGGCTCAGAACTTCTCTCCAAGCTGACTGATTCAGACTTGTTTTCTCCTGGCTTCTGACTGAATTGCTCTGTTTGGCCTCAAACTAACTCTGACAATCTGTTTTAATCTTCTGGTTCCTTCTCATTCTCTGGCTCATCCTGTCTTCACCTGCATCCTGTCTCTGTAAAACTGTCCTGGTAAAACTGACTCCTCTCCCTCTCCTCCCCCCCTCCTGCTCTCTTAAGTAGCCTTTATTTCCTGTCTGTCTTTATGATAGTTCAGCATATCCTATCTCTGACTCGTTCCATCAAATCTTTCTCTGATTCATCACTTTGTCTGCCACTCAATTAGATATCACTTTCAAACATGGCTGCTTCCTTCTACAAACTAATTTTACCTTCATTGTTTAGGATTAAAACTATGTACTAAGGGCATGTCTGTATTCCGGCCAGAGGGATTAAAGGTGTATCATTCCAGTCAGATCACACTGACCTAGAAGGTCTTTGGATATGATCCCTTGCCAGAGCAACCACATTGCTGGATTTAAAATTCTTCTACAGATAGGAAATAAACTAAAGATCTATACAAAGAATACTACAAATGAGGCTTTATCAATTCTGCTCTGCTATCCAATTACTCTTTATAAAATGAGCACTACCAACATTTATACCTTCTAACTGGAGAGAATAAGGAAGATAGCACAGTAGCAAGAATGGGGATGTGTTTTCTGCCTGTTGCTTCTCTGCTTCGCTGATGTTTTCTTTTTCCAAATAAGCAAGTTCCTAATGACACAGTCTACAACACAGGACATTTTATTTTTGATGATAAATTAACTTATTTTCACAGCTTCAAGCTGTCAAAAATTGAAATGACATACTGGTAAAATAAAGGTTCTTTGAAGGGAATTTGGTTTAAAGGTTAGCTTGATCCACAGTATTGGCCTTTACAAGTCTGGAAATTCCAGCCTGTCCATGATTTAGAGTTGATTGGACTCAGTGAGGGTGGTTTAGCATTAACTGAAATAATGGTAAATTATTTTTATTTTCCAGAAGCCTAATTTATTAATTTGACAGTGGGAAATATTACCATTAGTAGGATTAGAACATTTGGGATGTTATGAATGGTTTTCCTATCCCTACTTTGATCTAAGTGATTATTTCAAGTAGACAATTAAAAAACTGAAATTCATGAATATTTATCCAAGATCTATTATATAAACAATATATATTTTGTTGAATGTGAGAAGTAGCCATGAACTTTTATGGGTTTAAATTTATTGAGTGCAAAGTCAGAGTATATTTTATGATTTAAATATTAGATGATGTCACTATAGATTTTCCCCTTTGAAACTCAGTGAGATTTAGTCCCGATTATGAGATATTAAGGGGTGATACCAGGCAGGGCCCTTATAGAGCCCTATAAGTGCTCTGTCTTTATAATGAATTAATCCATTCATGTGATTAATGGATTATTGGATTATCCAGAAAGTGAGTCTACTATAAATGCCATCTTTGTTAGATCATATGCTAACTCTCTGTCAAGGATGGGATGCTCTGTGTTGCTCTGGAATGTGCAAGAAAAAAGCCACTTCCAGATATGGTTTATGACTCTGGACAAGACCGAACCAAAGAAGTTCATGTATGACTCACCCAGTGTGTGGTATTGTTTGATAAATAATGGAAATTAGACTATGGTAGACATTAACCTATATTAGCCAGATGTATGCAACATTCCACTAGGGACATGCCTACCTCAGGCTGAGTCCAAAGTCCAGTATTTCCCCTTTCCTTCTTAGAAGTGATGAGTTCAATCTGAGAGTTTTGCTTTCAGATTTTGCTTTTCTGTATTTTAGGATTGTCTAATCTCCCTTATTTTGATGCAGTAACTCTTAGGATGAGCAGTTTGCTCTATCAACTGCAGTGAAAATCTTCTCTAGGTTCTATTCAATTTTTCTAGATCAGCATTTTAATCAAAACTTTATTTCTGTGGGACCCAGGGCAAGCTACATAGAGTCTCACTGTTTTCATCTAATAAAATGGGAATAATAATTTTTATCTTTATATATAGCTTTATGAGAATTACATTAAACAATACACTTTATGCCTGTAACACTGAACAACAACACTTTGCAGCCTTGGTTATAAGCTAGGTATGTTTTATTATATACTATTTTAATCCTGACATCAATTTATTATTTTGGAAACAAAATCCCAATTGTTCTATTTTACCAAATGAAGACTCAGGAGCCATATACTGGGGTTAAATCCTGGTGGCTCAGAGAGGCAGGAAAACACTCAGCTGACCTTTCTTTTCAACTGACATCCCAGAAGGAAAAAGCCAGTTCTCCTTCTCCACACTGTCTTAAAAACCCTTTAAACTGGATGTTCTTACTTTCTACTTCCTGTGTATCTTAGTTACAGTTTTACTGCTGTGAATAGACACCATGACCAAGGCAACTCTTATAAAGGACAACATTTAATTGGGGCTGGCTTACAGGTTCAGAGGTTCAGTCCATTGTCGTCAAGGTGGGAGCATGGCAGCATCCAGGCAGACACGGTGCAGGAGGAGCTGAGAGGTCTCTATCTTCATCTGAAGGCAAATAGGAGAAGGCTGACTTACAGGCAGCTAGGGCAAGGGTATTAAAGCCCATACTCACAGTGACACACCTATTTCAAGGCCATACCTCCAAATAGTGCCACTCCCTGGGCCAACCATATACAAACCATCATATGTGCATCTCTCTCTGTCTTTGTGACTTCCTTTCACTCTCTATGTTTTTTTCCTATGTTCACTCCCTGTCAACTTGGACTTTATCCTGGATTAAAGGTGTTTGCTAGGGCTGAGCCACATCACAACTAGAAACACGTTTTTCTAGTACATGATCTTACGGCGTGATCAAATGTCCTGCAACATCAATTACATAAAATAGGGTTTCCCCATAATTTTTAAAGAAATAATTTTTATTATATTCATTATTATTGGGGAGAGAGAGTATATGAGTAGGCATACAACTTTGTGGAATTTATTCTCTCCTTTCATCTTCACATGGATTCTGGGGATTTAAGTTTTCAGTCTTGTATGGCAAATAAATTTATCCACTGGGCCATCTCACCATATTACCAGCCCCTGTGACTTAGCTAGGGTTTCATTGCTGTGAACAGACACAATGACCAAGGCAACTTTTATAAAGGACAACACTTAATTTGGGTGGGCTTACAGTTTCCAAGGTTAAGTCCATTATCGCCATGGCAGGAAGCATGGCAGCCTGCAGGCAGACATGGTGCTGGAGAAGGAACTGAGAGTTCTACATCCTGATCTGAAGGAAGCCAGGAGGAAACTGTCTTCTTCAGGCAACCAGGAGGATACTCTCTTTTATGCTGGGTTGAGTTTGAGCACTAGGAGCCCACAAAGCCCTCCCCAGTGACACACCTCCTCCAACAAAGCCACACCTCCTAATAGTGCCACTTCCCATGGGCCAAGCACAGTCAAACCACCACACCCTCCAGTTGTTTACTGCAGTAAAACCCACAAACCACTTGCTCAGAGGAGAAGGGGAGGGAGGGATGAGGGAAGGATTGTGGGAGGGGGTGGCACAGTGAGCAAGATGTAAAGTGAATAAGTAAAAATAAATTAAAATTAAAAAAATACACATACTGAAAACTTAGTGATAGTTTTAAAATTCCCATTCACATATTAGTATCCCAAGATCTAGCAATGTAGGATAACTTGCTTTCAACTGTACAGTTTGGAATAGGGACTTGATGGCAGTCGTTTGAGCGCTTCCTCTTGAGTCGTGCTATATATAGTTCCTGTCCTTGAATTTGTTTTTTCAATTCTGAGTTCTAGCCAGTTAGTGCTGTTTTCTACTTAGATGGCTTTCCAACACCTTAAACCTAAAACCCAATGGAGAGAATATGTTTAATTAAATAAATGTTTAACGTATTAATCAAGACTTGTATCTAACTGGCAGAAATTTGGTTCAAACAAACCTAACCATGAAGGGATATCAATAAGGGACTGGGGTATCTATCTGATGCCGGGGATAGGAGTGAGACAGGCCTGAAGACTCTACCTTAGGGCATGGTCTATATACCTCTCATTTCTGATCTGTACATTATTTCTCTTTTTCTACCAGACTGTCCTCACAGTATATGCTTGAGCATTCTGTTCCCTAGGCTCCTCTGTTAGCGTTCATAGATTTGCACACTAGGGAGTGAAGACTTGATCCTTTGGATATAAAGATGAAAAATTCCAGAGCAGGCTCTGATTTGCCCCACTTGGACCAAGAGCTCTCTGGGTATTAAGTTTATGAATTACCTTACAAATTATAGAATATATATGGATGTATTCCCCCTCTGTATAATGTATCTATCAGATTCTCACAGGAATAGATATATAATCAAAAGTTGTAAAGAACCACCACAAACCTAAATGCCCCAAAGTATCTAACTTTCTGACTCTCCTTTTTTTTTTGTCACTAACACACAAGTTTCATCCTGCTGTATTTTGATTCCATCATTGTTTATTAACTCCTGTATCGTTATCCAGAGAGTTCTGTTAATTTTTCCCACCCAGTGCTCATCGGTCACACCTCTTGACTTCCAGCAATCATCTTTTTAAGCTCATTAAACAGCGGTCTTTTCTTAACCAGATTCTTATTATTTATTCCTTTCCACTTAAGTCCACCCTATGAGACGAATGTTTCAACACGTCCTTTCTGTCATGCTCACGTCCAAACTGAATGGTGGGTCCTTCCTACATGAGAGGACCTTCTGCAGCCTGGTTCTGTCCTACCTGTCTATCCTTAGCAACGGCTGTCTCCCTATGAACACACACTGCGACTCAGCCACATTCACTGTTCCACAGCCTATCCCTCATGTCCCCAGTTTGTCTCTTTCCCACCAGGGTCCATGCCTGCTTGTTGCTATCCTAGCCTCTCCTCTTAAACCCTCAGTCCCAAGGGTTTCCTTCCCTTCTCTTTTCCTTCTATTTTTATTTTACTTTCCTCAGGAAGCAGTCCTGTACCGCCCGCCAAATTTTTCTTTCTCCTCGTGAATACTACAGGTCTTACTGTTTTACTTTTAGGAACATTTAATTTTATCACATACTATATTAATATTTAAATATTTTGGGCATTCTGTTTCCCAAATAGATTGTGAAAGGCTAGCATGCAGGAGCCTCACGTCAATTCTATCTGCCTTACAGCATGGTCACAGCTGTACACACGCAGTAAGCACAGGTACCTGTCAAACACTTATAAATGCCAGTGGCAAGTATATGATGGCTTGCTTATGAACATTGTACATGAATTTTTCACTTCACAAAGAAGGGATTTACTAAAAACTTTTAACTAGTAGCTCCTCTTTGTGGATATGTTTTTAACTGTTAGTCTGAAAATTATAAAATATTCATCAAAAGGCTGAGGTGGGAGTTCATGGGGAAATGTTGACAATATTGCATTAGAAGTCAATGGTTGGAGCTCAAAAGGAAATGAGATTGTGAAAATCCATGAGAAAAAAATTTAATATATATCAACCTTTCAGAATAGCTTAGGGGAGGGGATATAACTCCGAGGGCTTGTTTACTGTACAAGGTCCTAGGTTTCCAGTGCTGTAAGAGAATCAGGATTCTTTAATTGCAAGTTGACTAACATTTTCCCCGGTGGGTTCTGTGTTCACGTTTATATTTTATGCATCATTCTCAAAGGGTCAGTGATAGAGGATGGGGTTTATGTTTTGGGCCTGAGCTGGTCAATTTTAGTTAACTTGACACAAAGCAGGGTCACCTAGGAAAGGGAACCTCGATTGAGGAATCGTCTCTATCAGACAGGTCCATGGTGGCATTTTCTGGCCTGTGGGCACTGGCTATGGGAGCATTTTCGTGATTAATGATTGAGGGTCTAGCCCGTTGTAGGCAGTGCTAGCCCCTAGACAGGTGGTTCTGGACTATATAAGAAAGAAACCTTAACAACCCAAGGAAAGTAAGCCAGTAATCAACATTTCTCCATGGTCTCTGCTGCAGTTCCCACCTCCAGGTTCCTGTTTTGGCTCATGTCCAACTTCCCTCAGTGGTAGATTATGACTTTGGAAGGATAAAATAAGCTCTTTCTTCCCTAGTTGGTTTTAGTCAGTGTTTTATCACAACCAACAGAGAAGATAACTAGGACAGACTGTGGACTGTATCCATCATTTAGTGTGATCTGGAAAGTTATCATTCAACCTCAGAGACTTACCATCTAAAAATTGAGGCTACTTTTGATGTTAGGATTAAATAGGGAGCTATTTTGAAGGCAGTAAAGTACTTGTAAGCAGTAGGTGCTCAGTCAGTGGTGACTATTACTATCTATACAAAGGGAAAAGGTGGGCCTGGTGGTTTATGACTTCAAGATGTCAGGGGAGGCCATGCTGGGATGAGTGATCATACAGAGTAGGCAGATCTAGAAAGGACACTTGGAAAGATACAAATGGTAGCACTAGACAAGTTGGAAGGTCTAGGCGAGGTTAGGGCACTTTGCGAATTTAAAGCAAGTGTTTCTTACATGACATTGCAGAGGAATTTTAATTCAGAAACATACAGCTTTGACAAGGGATTACATCCAAAGATATGATCCAACAGAATGCAGACACGGCTTGGATTACAGTGTGATCTGACTGGAATACAGACATGCCCTTAGTACACACCTTTACTCCTTAATAATGAAGGCAAGGTTAGTTTGTAAAAGGAAGCAGCCATGTTTAAAAGTGATGTCTAATTGAGGGGCAGAGAAAGTGACAAATCAGAGACAGATTTGACAGAATGAGTCAGAGATAGGATATGCCCAACTCTTATCAGAGGGAAGAGAGGCTAACAGCAGAGAGAAGGGGGGGAGGGAGAAAGAGAGAAAGTGTGGTGGTGGTGGTGGTAGTAGCGGTAGTGGTTGTGTGTGTGTGTGTGTGTGTGTGTGTGTGTGTGTGTGTGGTAGTTTTACAGAAACAGGTTACAGAGAGAACAAGCTAGACACAGGTAAAGATAAAATGAGCCAGAGAATGAGAGCCAGAAGATTAGAACATATTACCAAAGGTTGTATGAGCTGAGGCAGAGCAATTCAGTCCGAAGCCCAGAGAAGCAGGACTGAATCAGTCAGCTTGGAAGATTAGATTGTAAGGAGGCTAAAATATTCAAGGCCTCAGCCTAGCAATAGTTAAAACAGAGAAGGAAACACTCTGGGCTCAGCCCATAGTGTGTATTTGCACAGCTTAGTACTGTTCACATCTCATCCCTCCAGAGGAAATGAAAGTGAAATTTACATGGCATATATTGTTTTCCCAAATTAAGTTACAGACTCCAATACCTTCTTAATGAGAATGGGTTTTTAATAAGTAAAACAATTAGAATTCCCAATATTTTGGGTATTGATTATATGGAAGTGAAGGGAATCAGTGAGAGGGTTGAGGAGAGAGATGGCTTCAGTGTTGTTCTCTGCCTCTGCTGGACCACATTCCTACCTTTAGCAGTCACATATTGTTTCCTTCACAAAGTCAGACTGTGATAATAAACTGCTAGACTGGACAGCAGGGTTACGTGAGAGCACTGGGTGAAGCATGTTGATGATCAAAACCGAAACGGAGCTCATTCCGGTGGACACCAGCACGGCCCAATGTGAATACAGGATCTGGAAAAGGTCAGTCAAAAGAAATGAGTTCTGAGGTGCTTTATTGGAGCAAGAGACCATGTGGGCTACAGCTATCAGCAAAAATCCAATAAAGAGATCTGCAGCTAAAACTGGATGATTACAGTGGTTTTCCAATTGCCAGGAAAATGGGTTTAAAGGTTTTCATTTTGTAAATTATTATTAAACTCTGTGAAAAAGTTGTAAACAGATTTAAAAAGAGAATAACAGACATATTATTTCTTTTAAAGTATTATTTTTTAATATGTGGATATCTGCATAAGCATAATATAACCAACCTTAGGGCTGGTAAAATTGTGTCAAGTCCATATGGCAGAATTCAATCTACTGATATTTCATGGGGCTCCACAATGAACACCATAATTTCTAGGTGCTGCCAACTAAACTAGTTTGAAAAGCAACATATTATACCCCTGACTGCCTTATTATTTATCAAGGGAAGGAATGGTATTAGTTTCAGCAAAACTCACAGGGAAAGGCTTAGATACAAAATAATCTTTAAAATAAAAAGACCAAAAGAAAAGGAAGGAGGGTAAACTCAAGTGTAAAAACAATGTAACAGTTGATATTGCTCCATGAACACTTTATTGTATACTAAATTCTGTGCTAAATATTTCTCAAAGTTTCATTTAAATTTCATAACCATTCTGTGAGGTATCATGGCCCATTCCAGACAGATGAAGAAGACTTGCTTAAGCTCATGTACCAGGGTAAGTGGAAGGTGACACTGACCAAACCTGTTTTCTCATTCCAAAGATAATGACATTGTAATGTTTCATTGTGAAACTGTTGAAATGTAACGTTTCTTTGTGGATTAAAACCGAAACACAGGCACACTTTCCTTTTGAGGTGTGTATGCACTTTAACCAGTGTTGACCATTCTAATAATCTAGAAGAGTCCCCTCTGATATCCCCCTCTCCTCCCTCAGATAAAAGTAATCAGTGCCCTGCTCCTATCACCATAGGTAGGCAGGTTTTAGTTAGACTGAATTAACTTTTGGAACTAGTACCAACAGTCCATATGTCACTCTTTCACATTTTTTGTATTGCACTGAAATTAATACAATTTAAAAAATCAAAGAAATTATACAACAAGGTGCTATGGGATTGGGGTAGATTCAGATGGACTGTTATCAAACTAACCAACCAATCAATCAATCAACCTCTTCACCTTCTAAACTGCACTGAAACAACGCCCTTGATTGATGCAATTTGTGAATCTATTTTCAATCATGGCATTTCATTAGGAAGCAGATGACTAAAAAGTCATCTCAGTTAATGGAACGGAAATTCACCCAAGCAAAATATGCAATGATGATTGCTTTGTATCATCTTGCAGCACGTGGGAAAAAAGATTTACTCCAAGAATCCTGCAAAGTTGAAGGGCTGTTTGCGTGGTTTGAAGGGCAGGAAGCAAGCTGAAGAACATCTAGGCGGAGAGTTTGGGGAGAAACATGACTGAATATCCTCCAATGGGGTCTAATGTGATGACTTTCTATGCTTTGCTGGCTGCCTTGAAATCACATTAGTTCTCATTCTAGCTGGTAGTGACAGAGGCAGCACAGCAACTTTACTGAAGTCTAGCAAGCTAAGGTTAGAGAATTGTGAGCAATTGTTCTAGATGACAGTTTTCTTTCTTCTTCACCATTATCTCTACGCCTCCCCACCCCCATTCCCCCAAGCCATTGTTTTTCCTCCCATTTCCATTCTAAAGGCAACGGTGGCATCTCGAAAGCAGTCTACACTGAGAAGCAGGAGAGGAATAACTGACACTTGTTGGCGTCGATGACTTTGAGTGACACGTGTGCCTGTGGTGACCAAAGTGGGGGCAGTCTAGAGGAACGTTCGAGCTATCATAGCAGGAGGAAAGGCCCCCCAGAAGTGGGCGCACGTGACAGCAGCAGCCACCTCGAGAGTGACATCATCCCGAGGGCGGAGCCAAACTCTTTAGGGCCTTGTCAGCTATTGAGCTTCCTCTCCTCTTCCTCACCAAATGCCTTCGACCCCAACAGCCCAAGCCCCCTGAGGAAACGAGAAATGCCTACACGTCCTGCAGCGCCAGGGCCCCCTCTGTCAGCGCGGCGCGGGGGTTCACCACCACCCGCTCTCGCAACGCCTCCCCACCCCCAGGCCGTGGAGGGGCAGGGGGCGGGGGCGCGCGCGCTCCACCACGCACGCGCCCCCACGCACGCGCTCTCCCTCCGCGCTCGCGCTCCTCCCCAACCCGGCCCGGAGGGGGCGGGGCTGCGGGCGGCCTCCGAGGGTGCGACGCCCCCGGCGCGGCGGCGGCGCTAGAGAGCGGCCGGCCGGGCGCGGGTTGCTGGGCGCGCGCAGCTCCGGCGGGGCCCGCTGGCCACAGCCGCCTCGCGCCAGCCGCCCGCCCAGCGCGGCCAGCTGCGAGCGCCGCTAGCTAGCGCGGGGCCTCAGGCGGCAGGCGCCGCGCTCCCTCCGCCGCCCAGCGCGCCTCCTCGGGCGGCCCCGCCCCCGTTCCCATCCCCCTCGCGCTCACCTCCGGGCTGTGCCGCGCGCGAGGCGGAGCGAAGCGCCCGCCGCCGCCGCGGTGCTGAGGGGCGAGCCTGTTCCCCTCGCCGCCGCTGACAGGAGGACCGCCGCGGACTGCCAGCGCTCGCCGGCCGCGAGGCCCCTCCGAGCCCGACTGAGGCGCGGATCCTCCGTGGGGCGTCCGCGGGCGGCGCGGTCCTCACCGGAGACCACTGGCACGCGGGCTTGACCAGGAGGTGCGCCGCGCCCCTCAGAGCGGCAGGTAAGAGCTGGGGGAGCAGGGAAGGAGGGTCGATGAGGGTGAGGTGACAGGGGCGTTCGCTTGAGACGCCTCAGCTGCGGGGGTTGGGGCTGGGGCGAGCGGGGAGACAGGGAAACGGGCAGTGAAGTGCCTCCGGTGTCGAAGGCGTGGGGAAGGCAGGCTGCCTCCGAATGTAGGACCGAGGGCGGCTTCGGAGGGCTCCGGGGTCTGCCACTTGGCTGTCACCGAGGTTAGTCTTGGTATTTGGTACCTGGAGAGTCTTTGGATGGCGGGGAGCAGGGTGAGATGCGAGGCAGATTGCTAAACGTGGCAGGGAATGTGGTGCAGAACGAGTTGCAAAATGTGTTCCTGAATGCAGCATAAAAGTAGTTGTGAAATGTGCCAGGTAAAGGCACCGGATGGGCTGGCCTCTGTGGCGTAGAAATTGCATGGTAGAAGTGTTATTAGGAATATGGATAATTCCTTTGGGGAAGGAGGTGTACTATAATAAAAGACTAATGGGATTCTTTGCTACATATTCTGTCGTAGGAGATTGAGAGGAGCTGCGATTTTTGACATAGGGAAAGTACCCACGTGAAAGCAAAAAAAAAAAAAAAAAAAAAAAAAAGCATATTGTCTGGTTGTGAGATGGGAAAGGAAAAAAAATAGGGCTAAAATCATTTCAGGTTTTGTCATCAGCATGTAGAGCACCCGTGCAATTGTAGCCTCTCGCTGTTCCAGGTGTGGAATGTTTAAAATGTTTCCCAGAAAACATAAACAATGATCATTAGCATTAGGAAAGGATTGGTTGTCATTCCCCCTCTCTTCTGCTCCTCTCCAGGAAAACAAAAAAAAAAAAAAAAAAAAAAAACCCCACAAACAAAAAAAAAGACAAACAAGCCAAGCATCCAGACCGTAATTGTGTGTTCAGAATCGTTAGGCAAAGAGAACGATTCTTCATCCGTGTCCCTCCCTGCCTTGGCTTTTACACAGGTGAAAATAAGTGGAACAAGGAAAAGAAAACAATATGGTGAACAAAAGGGATAAATTTTCAGGCATTTTGAAGGGTTGGAGCCAAAAGCTATGGCAGTGGCTAATTAAAGAGCCTGGCAATAGTGGAATATTCTGGTATGTTTTAGCTGTTGAGATGCGATGGTGAGATAAGATAAAAATGGTATACAGTAAATTGGCATAAAACGCCGACAACATGGACACTGTCAATGTAGTACTCCTTTTAGCCTTTACCAGGTAAACCGTCTTAGGGATGTGAGCAAAACCCAGACACAAATGAAACAACTGTTCCTTATCTCTCCTCCTCCTTCCCTCAACCCCATCTCTCTCTTTAAGTGTGTGTGTGTGTGTGTGTGTGTGTGTGTGTGTGTGTGTGTCCACATGCTGCAAAACGTTGTGACTTCCATCTAAGAACATCTGTGTTTTGAGAGAATTGTCAGAACATGCTGTAATTTCAAAAGTAACAAAAGACAGCTAGATGAGCTACGTAAAAATAACATACGTATACATTAAGTGTCTATGTGACTGAAACAAAAGCAGAAATGTCTGATGTGTTCACCAGGGTGTATTTAATTATTGATGACATTTTAGTGTGCTGTGTTGGAATTCTTATAAATTGAATTACCTGTGTGAAGGTTGTTCTTATTATAGTAATTTGCCAGATAATCTGAAAATTCATACTGATTGGCTTTGCCCTGGTTCCAGATTCATTCATTGAGGGATCATTGCCTTCAAAAATGAAATTGGATTTTCCTTGATTAATTTTGACTTTAGTCTTTTCTGTAGATATTTCCCTTACCTTGAGGCTCTTGTTGAGGCTAAAGAGACAAGAGGGCCAGAAGAGAATAAAGAGCAGCTCTGTTGGGTCTTCCTGTTTTGTTCTGACTGTAAGCCATATGTACTGCCACCCCCTACTGTCTGTAGGAAGAGGTGTTGCAGAACCCTGTTCTTTGCTTGTTATCACTGCCCCCTTGTGTAAGGGAAGAAATTGATAGCTGCAACTTTTGGGAAACAGTCTTTTCAGATTCTTCTTTATCATTGGAGTGGCTATTTAGATTTATTAATCATTTGTTTATTTTAAAGTGCATAGCTAGGAATATATGTTAACCTGATCTTAGACTTGATGTCCCTTTTAAATAGTATCTGATATTAGTCAATTCAGGTTGCTAAAATGTTTACAGTATAGTATGTTCAAGAACATGAGATTCTATTACTTGAGTAGTAATAGGTTACATTTATATAGCACACACTTCCTGCCAGTGCTGTACATTGTTTATACAGTTACAAAATCCTACCAGGTATATATTGTTGTTTCCATTTTAGCCAGGAGAAATGGAAACAGATCGATTTGCCAAAAATTATGTAGCTGAGATTGGAAATGCTGTTTCTATTTAGGAACTCTGGCTCCAGACTGTCCTTCATCACTCTATCGGATTCTCCTCCCCCATTAGTGTTGACGGGGCATACTGTGTTGGAAATACACAGTCCACCATAAAACAAATCCCGTAGAGGTGGATAAACTGCCTACACATATGCAAAGAGTGCTTAGAGTGAAAAATTTCCTTTTATGTAATTATAAGCAATAAGTATTCTTATTCAGGACTTTTCATGTGATTAAAGGCATATTTATAGTCGTGTTTTCATTGAGGCAGATCTTTAGAGGTAAAAAAGTTACATTCAGGTAGTTTGATATACACACACACATACCTCATGGTATTTAAAAAAAAAAGTACCAGTAAACTTTTATTGCTAACTTTATTTGGAAAATCAAGAAGAAATTATTTTTTCTGCATACTTATATTTTATGATCTCTGTTTGTTTTAATGTGATTAGCAAAAAATGGGTTGGATCTTTTGAATAATTAGTTCTTCCAAACAAATGTCTGCTCTGTTTTTTCTTAGCACTTAAACCATTGTTTTATAGGTATTGCTTACATATGAAATATTTACAAAAACGAGTAAAGCACAGAGAACAACAGTGCATGCCACACTCCTCACACAGCTTCACTTGTTTTAGAAAGTGGATCGTCACCTCTCACGATTATGATCATTATTTTTTTGCAAATTATTTTTGCCATTCTGTTCACAGAAATATTTTCTGGCTATATTGTGACTCACATATTTCATGTAACCAAACACTTTTTTACCTTAGTATACATTTGTTGATATTATGGGTATTTAACATATTAATTATGGACAAACATTTTTAGGATATAAAACTGTATAATTTGTTATACTCAGGAAATTGATTAAAATATAGGCTCAGACCTATTCTAAATGTGGATTGATAATATTTTACTTGTAATTTGGTTTGCATTTTTACTGTAAAAATTTACCATCATTGACTTTTTTTTTGAAACAGGGTCCCCATATGTAGCCCCAGTTGACACTGACTTATCCATTCTGTTGTGCATCCATGGTGCTGGCAGTAAAGGCATGCGCCACCTTGTCTGGCTGCTAACTAATATTTTTCCTCCAGTGGTGCTGGAGATACGCCCAGGGCCGTGTGTTACAGGTAACACAGGTTACAGTAGGCTGTACTGTACCATTAAGCTGCACTCCCAGCACCTCACCATTGGTTTTTACCTCTGCATGCAAGCTCTCCTTGATTGCTATAGTTGACTTTATCAGTTTAGTATTTCCTAAATAATTTTTTTGAATGAAGAAGGAAATAAACTCTAAACAGGAATATACTAAGAACAGGAGTTCCAAAAGGCAAATACTGAAATGGTTCATACTTACTGGATATATACTAGAATAATTAATTATACATCACAATGCATAAATTTCTTTCTTTGTCATTTTTTTTTTGAAATACAGTTAAAGTCTGAGGGAAACTACTTGGGCACTCTAGCTGAATTATACTGGATCAAATTCAGAAGCACCCAAAGTTAAGGAGAATATTTTTACTGATGGTACCCAGATTCCTTTCCAGTACTTAGGGCAAGGTGCTGCAGATGGCTGTTTATTTTTCTAACACAAGTCTGAGCAAGGTAACAAATACTGGAAGCTAGCTTAATTATTAGACATTTCTTTTTTCTCTGTGAATTAATTGATAACTTAGTATTATTATATTTGTTTAATATGCCTACAGTCATCAAATGCTATTATTTGGTGGGAAGATAATACTGTAAAAATAAATTTTTTATGCTTTATTATATTGTGAAGACTATCTCTTAGCTTATTTGAATTGCATGTTTTCTAGTAACATACTAAATAAAAATTAAGATAAAACAACAACAACAACAGCAACAACAAAAACCAAACCAAAACAGAACAAGCAGCTAAGGTAGTGGAGAGTAAAATCCATACCAGGAAAAGGTGTGTCCCTGGTAAGTCACTTGAAGCTCTGGAGAGAAACATTAAAAGTTTAGGCTTAATAGGCATGTTTTCTATTTGGAGGTCATTTTTCTCTTAGAGGATGTTTTACTGTGAGTCTTACGATCAAAGAAATTGTAGATGGAGAACCAAGAACTCAGTGTCCGAGTTTCAGAAAGCTTACGCAGGTTGTGGATGTAGAAAACTTATTACTCCAGAAAGTTCTAGATAACTGTAGTACCATAATTATTTCCAGAAGCACATTTCTTTTGTTAGATCAATTTACTTTTGATTTGTAGTGCTGAAACATGGCCATTGCATGTGTTGGGCAAGTGCTTTTGAGTTATATCTCTAACCCCTCCTTAAAAAAGAAATCATTTGAAAGCTATGCTTGTGGATGATGGAAGTATCAAATGAGTTGATTATTCTATGGGCCACATCAAAGTATCTTGCTGTCTTCAGCTTCTGTTTGCCCGTCTTTAGTGGGTGATAAATATGATCACGTTTAAAAGACAAGACGGGTTAGGCTGACGACAGTCTTTATCATACTTTCCTTTCTTTTTTTTTTTTTTTCTCCCTATACAATCAGTTTTTGTCTTTCTTCAGTCATGGTAGACACAGCCTCTCTAGAACTCAAGTTAGTCTGACATCAGTCACCTAAACTAAGCTATTGCATTTTAGTCAGTCATCTTGGCATGTTAAAAAAAAAAAAAGCCGGGCAGTGGTGGCACATGTCTTTAATTCCAGCACTTGGGAGGCAGAGGTAGGCGGATTTCTGAGTTCGAGGCTAGACTGGTCTACAGAGTGAGTTCCAGGACAGCCAGGGCTACACAGAGAAATCCTGTCTCAAAAAAAAAAAAAAAAGGAAAAAAACAAAACAAAACAACAACAACAAAAAAAACCAAGCAGATCAGATTGCCCAGAAGACACCTTTACTCACTATGTGCCTTTCTTTCGTAGGTCCCTCCACATTGCTATCAGAGTGATCTATATGTACCCCCTCTGTTGGTGGTGGTAGTAGGAATGGGCTGTGTGTGTGGATTATATACACATGAATCTGAGGTATACACCTGTGCATGTAGAGGCCAGAGGAGGACAGTGGATGTTTCCCTCTGCTGCCTTTTTCTTTCCCTTGAGGCAAAATGTCTCCTTGAACTGGAAGCTTATCTTTTTGGCTAGGCCAGCCTTGCTGGGTGAGCTTTGGGGATCTATCTGCCTCTTTCTTTCAATGCTGAGCTATGTAGCCATAGCTCGTGTTTTCTGAGGGTGCTGGACAGATGTAGGTCCTCATGCTTGCACAGAAGCGGCTTTTACCTACTGAACCATCTTCCCAGCCTCAGAATGACAACTTTAAAATTTTAGCTGATTATTTTAGTTTATTCAGAAACTTTAGTGCTTCTTATTAGAGGAAAAAAAAATCAAATGGGAGCTCCTTAGCAACCAGTGAGGTAATTAATGGCCTTTTCCTTGCATCTTTTGACTTATTAGTTGCCATATTTGTCTTCAAGTTATTTACTAATTCTGAAGTCCTTTAATATATATTAATCTCTTACATTTTCATATTTTATTTTGTATAAAGCTCTCTTTGCATTGGACTATCCCTCCCCTTTCCTTTGTTCTATAGGCAAATTCTTTTTTTTTTTTTTTTTTTTTTTAAGATTTATGTATTTATTATATGCAAGTACACTGTAGCTGTTTTCAGACACCCCAGAAGAGGGCATCAGATCTCATTACAGATGGTTGTGAGCCACTGTGTGGTTGCTGAGATTTGAACTCAGGACCTTTGGAAGAGCAGTCAGTGTCTTAACCGCTTAGCCATCTCTCCAGCCCCTAGGCAAATTCTTTTTTTTTTTGTTTTTTTGTTTTTTTGTTTTTTCGAGACAAGAGTTTCTCTGTGCAGCCCTGGCTGTCCTGGAACTCACTCTGTAGACCAGGCTGGCCTTGAACTCAGAAATCTGCCTGTCTCTGCCTCCCAAGTGCTGGGATTAAAGGCATGTGCCACCACTGCCCGGCTCCTAGGCAAATTCTTAATGCCTTGGCCTAAACAGAATCTTTTGAGTGAAGAAGGTTATTCTTACCTAATTGGGTTTGAGTGTGCTATTCTGTCTTCTTCCTTTGGACCATAATTTATCTGACTGCCTCATCGCTAATCTGTTAGATTTCTTTAGGCAGGATCCATGACTTTTCATCTTGTATTTTGCATCAGTATAGTTAGTACATAGTGGGTACTCACTGTCCACTTACTGAGTAAGGATTGTTTTAGTTGTGCCTTTGAAACTTCATCCCATGCCAGTCGTGGTGGCACTTGCTTTTAATCCCAGCATTTGGGATGCAGTGGAGCTATGTGAGTTCAAGGCCATCCTGGTCCGCAGAGGGACTTCCAGGCCAACCAGAGCTACATGAAAAGACCCTGTTTCAGGATAGTATAAACAGTATACATACACATACCTAAATCTAAAATATTCTGACTAATACTTATATTGTAATTGACATTGTCTCTACAGGTATCCAAATTTTGTTCTTTTTTTTTTTTTTTTTTAAATGTTTCCTAGGGTGGTAGCAAGAGAAAGACTAGAAGGTTCTCTGTGTGAGCTTGAGCCATATTACTTTTTTTATGTATTATAGAAATTGACCAACTATACTGTGGGCTAAATCTAGCCCATCATCTATTTTTATGTGTCCTTCAAGCTAAGAATAGTTTTTTAGATTTTTTAAAGTGGCATAGCTATCTATGCTCATTTGGTTACATATTGGCTGTGGCTGTTTTTGGGTCAACAGCAGAGTCTAGTAGTTGCTATAGAGACCATATGCCTACAAAGCCTAAACATTTACTTTCTAAAGTTTGCTATTCCTTGATTTATTCTATAGTCTATGCCCTTGGTGTTCTTTGAATCTTAGGAAATATATATATATATGGTTTTTACAGGAAATACCTGCTTCTATTTATTGAGAAAATTTACTACTTTGCCTTAGTACTGCTATAACATGTTGTATGCCCCGTGTCTTGCCTTCCCCCAGCCCTTTAAACAGAGACAGGGTTTCTCTGTGAAGCCTTGTTTCCTGGAACTCACTTTATAGACCAGGCTGGACTCAGAGATCCACCTGCCTCTGCCTCCTGAGTGCTGGGATAAAAGGTGTGTGCTGTGGGGCCATAGCATTCTTAATATGTGTAACTTTTTTTTTTAAAGAAGTATATCAGGCAGAGCCATGTGTGGTAGTAGACATCTTTAATTTTAGCACTTAGGAGGTGTTAAGCCTGGTCTACAGAGTGAGTCCAGGCTAGCCAGCTATGTAATGAGACTGTCTTTAAAAAAAAAAAAAAAGAAAGAAAAGAAGTGTCCCAAGCAGAGAAGAGTTTGGAACACAGAACAGTCACAGAATAGTTTTTTCTGCTTAGATTTGTTTCTTGTGTATTTTCCATAAAATTTTTAAAAAATACGTATAGATTGTATATATATATTAATATATATAATATATATTCGTATTGATATTTGTCTTTATTATATGTAAGGTTTGAATGTGCATTAGTTATTTTGAAAAAATTGGAGCATTTGTAGGGCATGTCATTTTCTTAGATGTTTATTGACTCCTTCCATATGTATTTCCTGATTTTTTTTTTATTACTGTTCTCTTTTGGTTGTGGGCAGAAATTTAATATTCTCTTTTATGTTTTTTTGTTTTTGTTTTCTGGTTTTTTGTTTGTTTGTTTGTTTGTTTGTTTGAGACAGGATCTCTTTGTAGCTCTGGCTGTCCTGGAACTGACTGTGTAGACCACGCTGGTCTCGAACTCATAGAGATCAGGTGCTGAGATTAAAGGCCTGTAACCACTACGCCCAACTTAGAAATTTCATAGTTTTTTTCTGTGTCCTAGATATTTCTTCCACCTCTGAAAAATATAGTTAAAAACATGTAGCGTATTAACTAGTATTTTCACTGTTGATAGTCTACTCTTTTCCTTTTGTGACAAAGGTGTTGTGAAAAGAATCTTATATGATTTATATGTTCATTTGAAGTTTTTGACTTAAAACATTTATGCTTGTGTGTGGTAACTGCATGTGTGTTTGTTTATTTACATATATGTGGGCAGGTTGTATGGGTGGGTGTGGAGGGCAGAAGTTGATGTTGAGTGCCTTTTTTGATTGTTTTCTATTTTATTCTATACTGAGGCAATCTCTCATTTGCACCCAGATCTTGCTGGTTTGGCTAGTTTAGCTAACCAGCTTGTTCCAGGGATCCTGTTTCTTCCTCCCTTGTGGTAGAAATTACAGGCAGGCCACTATCTCTGCCTGGCATTTCCCTGGGAATTGGGGATCTGAACACTGCTCTTCATGCTTGCATAACAAGTCATTTTACCTGCCAAGATATCTCTCTAGCTCCCGTATGTTAACTTTTATAAATATTAGCAAGATTTCTGACATAAAGTTTACAAGGAAAAGTCTGACCTTTATTTGTGGCAAATATCTTTGAAGCAGTAGACACACATTTCTTCATTTTAAATATATGAACATATCTATCTGGTCTTAAAGATAGGCATGGAGAAACATGGCTCTGATTTTCTTATTGTCATAGAAGCACACCTTTCACTATGGATTTATTTATAATAGATTATATTTATTGAACTTGGAAAGAGTATGTAGATAAAATATGGTTTAGTCATTTTAGACTTGAGAATCTACTTCAGATCTTAGTAAATATTTCTGCCTAAATGAAGGCTGTGTCTTCTTAGCCTTTGTTCCTAATCTTGCATGGAAGAGAGGGAGTGTCCCAGAAATTTCTAGTTACTGGTCTGTGGAAGCTTAATAGATAATTTGCTGTGGTCTAGAAGCCCATTTCTGTTTCAGTGCTAAGGAACTGTAGAGTTCCTTAGGCTTTTAAAGTTGGGTGGTAGTGAAGGCATTTAGCTTTTGTAGACCAGGGGAGCTGCCAGCCGCCTATACTCAAATCCTGCTTTATCATTGATATTTCTTCCTTTTCTAATTTTTTTTTAAGTTTATTTATTAGTTTATGTATGTGAGTACCTGTCACTCTCTTCAGACACACCAGAAGAGGGCATCAGATCCCATTACAAATGATCATGAGCTACCATGTGGTTGCTGGGAATTGAACTCAGGACCTCTGGAAGAGCAGTCAGTGCTCTTAACTGCTGAGCCATCTCTCCAGCCTCCCCTTTTTAGGGTTTTAAAACAGAGGAGAGACTTTCTTTGAAAGTTGTTAGATATTTCTGATATTAGAAAGTGACAAGGTTACTTAAGAATCATGTTCAGTTTAAGAGGCCTTAAGTGGGATATAGTGGTATGAGGCAGGAGTTTAAGGCTACCCTGCACTATGTAATAAGAGCCTGTCTAAAATAAACACAACAACAACAACAACAACAACAAAAGCAGCTTTAACTTTCTGCAAAAAGAGACCAGTTGTGAAGTAGAAAGAGCGTGCATTATTTTAAATCAGTAAAACAGGTGGTGTGAATTACTGCACTGTCACTCCAGCTGTGAAGGACTTTTAAAAACTTACCCTGATAGGGTTTTATGTAGAGATAATTCTGGAATTTTGGTTTCTTTTAAAAACACAGAAATTTATAAGAATTTCTTTCATTTTAATCCCAGGTGTGAAGATGTGGGGCTGCTTTGGACATTGATTTACCACCGAATGCTCTAGCATAGGCATGGTTTTCCCACCTACAGATAATTTCTGTGATGTGTGATGTTTGGGATTCTGGGAACTTTTAAGAGGGTATATAAAGGCCAGTGTCCTGATAGGCCATGGTTGGTGGTGGGTGGCCTTTCCGGGGAGTTGGTTGGGGTTTGTTAGTAGTCAGGATCAAGGAAGAAACAATAGGAAAGAAACTAGATTCAGGGAATTCTCTTTCTCTCCCTCCTCCGTCTGTCCTTCTTTCTCTCTTATCTAGTGATGGGGGGAACTGGGGGGAAAGGTGGGAAAAAAAGAACTCACAAAGTAGCACAGACCAGTTACAGTTTATGTTTATAGGATGAAATGATCTAAGTGAGAGTGAAGGCCAGTGTCCCCTGACCCAGTGAGATGGTGGCAGGTAGTCTCCCCTAGTCCAGTCATGTAAGTGTTTGCAGCTTTTACAAACATCTGTCCTTATTTTTTTAATAATTGGATTTTGCTCCCCCGCCACCCACGAGTTCGTCCCTGACATTGCTCCAGATGAATAGTTTTTGTAGTCATTCTTTTTTCTAAAAAAATATATGATTAGACAAGGTGAATTACTTAGATCATTTACTTCTGTAGTCTCGACTTAACAATGACAACAGAAATACAACAAAAGGCCTTGACAATCTGCTGTATAAAAATATCCTGAAAAATATTTTGTCCTTTTTTTCTGTAGTATGGATAGTTGTTCAGAATCTCAATTATGGGGATATAGCTCAGTGGTGGGGTGCTAGCAGACCTAAGGGCCTAGGTTCAGTTCTCCGGAGGAGAGGGAGGAGAGGGGAGAGGGACATAGAAAGGGAGGAGCAGGCGAGGGGAGACGGAGAATGACTGCACAAATCAGTCCTTTTGTACTAATTATAAAATGAAAAATAGTTTGTCTTGGGCTGGCAGTGTTTCTCAGTTGGTAGTGTTTGCCTAGTGTGCACGAGGCACTGGTTTTGGTCTCCAGCACCACACAAGCAGTGTGCTGGTACAGACCTATAATCCCAGCACCTGGGAGATAGAGACAGGAGGTTAAGAACTCAAAGTTCAGAGTCATCCTTGGCTACATAAGAAGTTTTAGTAAAGTTTGTCTTGAAAACATCTCATTTAATGCGCTTCAGAAAGATCACTTTTATGCAGTTTCCCATTATATTGTTGCACATTTTAAAAATAGTTTAGTTGTTAACAGCTGTTCATTTTTATTAACTATAATAGGCAATGGGTATTTCCCCCACTATTATGCTTTTTTAAAAAAAAACACAGTAAAATATATGATTATAACCATTAAAATAAATAAACAAGGATTAAATAGAATGTTAGTATTTTCCTCTCTTAGGAGTCTTTCCTTTTCTATTTATATTCCTTGTGGCAACAGACATTAGAGATATTTGGATCTCTTTGTTTAAAAATATATAAGCATATATATATATTATAAGCTTTTTTCCGTTAAATAGAGGATCATATTATTTACATTGCTCAGTGACTTGCATTACTTATTTAACCATCTATCAGAGCTCCCTTTCCAGGTTCAGTCAATGGAATTCTGAGATTAAAGAGCTGAGTACTTATAGCTCGTAGCAGCATCATTATTGTTACTATCCAACTGATGGATGTTAAGGGTGCTTTTTTTTTTTGGTCTTCTGTTATTAACTATTAGGGTTATTGGTCCACTCTTTTGACCAGTGAAGCAAGCATTCTAAATAAAGTATTTATAAAATAAATCCAGTTGTGCATTTAAAAGGCAATATAATGTGATCAGGTAGGTTTATTCTAGGGAGGCAAGGACATTAGAATATAAAAAAACCACAAAAAAACCTAAAACATCTTATTAAATGACTGAAGTTGTAAGATTTAAAACTATATTACTATCTTAGGGAAAGTTGACCGGTTTTATAATTGTAGACAACACCATGAGCACACCTGCCCATGAGAATGGCAGTTTAGTTGTATACAATTCTTTGGTCTTTGACGTTGATAGACTAGTGTTTGTTTTGGAATCTTTGGGGGGTTTTGTTGATCCTTTGTGTTGGCCTTGCTGTCACTACTAACCTGTACTAAAGCCTGATAGCACTGGCAGTTCAGACCCTTAGCATTCCAGAGACTGCTGTGGGTGGTGTAGATGATAATCCTAAGTCTGTCCTTGACAAACACCCTGTTGTCCTCTGTACAGATTGTCTTGGAGGTACTGGCCTGATCACTGTTTTAAAAGGGTTTCCTTGTGCTCACTTAGAGTACATGATCTTCTGTCTGTGATAAGCCATTCCGACCAAAAGCAGTGTGGGGAGGAAAGGATTCATTTGATTAATACTTCCAGGTCACAAGCAATGGAGGACTTCCCATGATGGAAGTCCAGTCAGAAACTCAAGGCAGGAATCATGGAGGAGTGCTGCTTACTGGCAGGCTCACTTGTTCATGGTAAATTAGCTTTCCTAGATAGCTCAGGTCCACCTTTTGTAGGCATGGCTCTACCCATAGTGAGCTGAGCCCTTCTACATTAATCGTCAATCAAGACAATCAGTCACAGTGATGCCAACAGGGCAGTCGGATCTGGACAATTCCTTACTTGAGGTTCTCTCTTCCCAGATGACTCCAAATTGTGTCAAATTGATGGTAAAAACAAACTAGCATGATACCCAGTGACATGAACTCTTTTGCTTTATTGGTACCCTTTATTTGTTTTTGAAGAGAATCTTAGATAGCCCAGGCTCGCCTTGAACTTACCCTTTTTCCTCCCCTTCCCAAGAGCTAGGATCACAGGTGCATATCATCACATCCACATCTATGTGGGAGACAGAGCCCTGGGGATCTATCCCAGGGCTTCCTGAATGCTAGGCAAATATTCTACCAACTTAGCTGTATCCTCAGCCCCTGAGAGTAACTTCCCCATTATTGACCTTTCTATTCCACAACACTCATTTATCTTTCACTTCCTTTTCTGCTAGCTGGAGCCTCAGCTTGTCATAGTTGTTCTCCTGAATCTATTTTCAACCCATTTGAACCCTCACTTTTGGTTGTTCTTACTTGGTAAAACATAATGCCAGTTAGTATCAAAGCTATCTATTTTATGGTTTTATACTTACAAGGAATAATTGCTGGAGCAGAATAACTTTGTTGACTTTAAGTTACTGCTCAGTCTCCAACAACTTTAAATTAATTTAGTACTGCCCAGCTCTCCTATTTTACTCTGGTTCTTTTATATTCTTGTTCATGTAAATGATTACATTTTTTTTTCCCTTGAACTCAGACTTTCAGCATTTTCTTTCCATCGAATTCTTCTCAGCACTAAGAAAATAGAAATAATCTTCCTCTCACCTGTGTCTTTGCCAGGATTAACTATGAATTAACCAGCTTTTCTTTTCCAAAGGCTGTTCCTTTTAGTTGCCCACTAAAGTGCATTTGCCTTCTCACCTTGTCAAGGACATTGTTCTGTATTTTTTCCCTTTTCTAGACCACTGCTGATCGCTTAAAAACATTCCAGTTTCTTTAATTTCAGAGACTCTTTCTTGACCATCTCTTCTAGCTACCATCCTCCATCTTTTCTCCCATTTATATTAGATGTCACAGAAGGATAGTAAGTTATCTTTATTCCCTTGTCTGATATTTTCTTTTTATAGCTTTCTTTTAAATGTATAATTAAATGATTCACTAATAAATGTATAGAGTTGAGAAGTCATCACAATTTAATTTTAGAATGTTTCTATCACCTCAGGAAATTCCCTTTAGCTTGTTCGTCGTCAGCTGCCGTTCCTAACCCCAGCTGTAGGCCGTGTTAAGCTGTGGGTCATGGTTCCATATGGGGTTGCAGAGTGAGTGTAGGGGTCATGAAAAATTTAACAACAGTAAAAAAAATTCTGAACATACAGCAACAAAAATGAATCAAAAGCCAATGTATAATGAATCCAAGATGATTTTGGTAGGCTTGTTCATTGTATCACTTCATTACAAACTTGGTTTTGAACATACAACTTGTGCATTTTGGAGTGTACATGCCATGAAGGCAGTGAACTCCACTGAACACTGTCTGACACCTTGGCTCATTTGATATTGTTGTATGTTGGAAGATACCGCTATTTAAAAGGCTGTAGTCTACCCTGTTGGGACAGCTCCTCTGAGCTCTGCACAAAATGGAGGACTCCCTTTGTCAGCAGGGCTTCCTCTTTTCTTCTGTATCTGGGGAGCCACACACCCAGTCTACCTGAGGAATGTCACGTGATCCTTGGTGAAATCCAGGTTCACTTCCTGAAATGCCTCTTCATGCAGATGCAGTATCTCCAGTACCTTAAGCCTCACACCAATGAAACGTCACCATAAGAACCCCTTCCTACTTTCCAAGGTTTATATATAGTCCATGTTCACACCAAATAAAGAGCTCAAGCTATTTTGTTGACTACTGCTAAAAGAGCTGTTTTCTAAAAGAGTTGTAACATGGAAGTGTAGGACGGGAACCCTGCTGACCCACCTGCTCAGACTTTGATTCATCTTTTCTGGGCTTTGTGTGCATCATGGCCTGGACACCCAAGGGAAGGATCAGACCTTGGAACTCAGCTCCGCTCTGTCCTTTCCCATCTGGTGTGCAGCAGCACCTGGATAGCCCAAGGGGAGAAGTGAAAAAATGGAACCACAGTTGTATGTTGTATGTTATGATTTGGGTTTTTTCTTTTCTCTGTATATATATGGTTTTCTGTACTCAGAGAAAACAGTAATTTAATTATGGAAAACAAGACTTTAAATATGTTCCTACTGTCATTTTCGTCATATTATCAATTTAGTGTTGTATTTGAATATAGGTTGCATTGTGTTAGAATGTTGATTTTAAAAATTGTTGAGTTGTTGACTTTAAAAGAATATTAAATGAATTTTGGTTTGGGAGAAAGATAGTGACTTAGTTAGGGTTTCTACTGCTTCTATGAAACACAGTGACCAAGAAGCAAGATGAGGAGGAAAGGGTTTATTTGGCTTACACTTCCAGATCACAGTCCATCATGGAGAAAGTCAGGTTAGGAACACAAACAAGGCAGGAGCTGATGCAGAGGCCATAAAGGACTGCTGCTTACTGGCTTGCATCCTCTGGCTTGCTCAGCCTGCTTTCTTATGGAACCCAAGACAACCAGCCCAGGGAAGGTACCACCCACAATGGGCTGGACTCTCCCTCCATTGATCACTAATTGAGAAAATGCCCTACAGCTGGATCTCACGGAGGCATTTTCTCAACTGAAGCTCCTTTCTCTCTGATCACTCTAGCTTGTGTCAAGTTGACACACAAAACCCGCCAGTATAGTTAGAATTCCCAATAATCTCTGAAATGGACCTAAACATTACTTTTGTCATTTTATACTACATATTTATGTAAAATGGCATTCTCAGCACTGATAATTATAAAAATATTGATCAATTAAGAAAAAAATCCAAAGTTACTTGTATATTGTGAAATATCAACTATTCAGCCAAGATTTTGTTGTTTTTGTAAACATAAACAAGCACATCCATCTCCTTAAAGTACAAATTTGCTTTGTCTTTAATAAATGATAAAATTATAAAAGATTATATTAAATGTTTTATGTTTTTTTTAATTGCGAAGTTTTGATTTGTATACCCACTTTAATCACCTATACATCTGGGATTGTGTAAAGGTTTTTTTGGGTTGAAAAGAAATCATGAAGCTGACTGAGACAGATGCAGATACTTACAGCCAACCACTGGACTGAAGTCAGGGACCCCTATTGTTGAATAAGGGAAAGGATTGAAGAAGCTGAAGGGGAGAATGACCCCATAGGAAGACCAGCAGTCTCAACTAACCCAGACCCCAGGGACTCCCAGAGACTGAGCTACCAACCAGGAGCGTACAGGGGCTGGTCCGAGGCCTCTGGCACATATATAGCAGAGGTCTTTCTTGTCTGGCCTCCGTGGGAGAAGATGGAGCTTAATCTTCCAGAGACTTGAGGTCCCAGGGAAGGGGGAGCTTTGGTGGGGGTAGAGCACCCTTTTGGAGGCAAGGGGGAGGAGGAACTGTAGAGGGGAACTGGGAGGAGGAGCAATGACTGGAATGTAAAAAAAATAAAGAAGCTTCTGGAGCAAACACTGATCTGCTTGTTCTGTAACTGGCCTTTGGAGGGTCATATAAGTGGAATCATAATTTGCAGTTTTGTTTTACAAATACAAATATTTTTTTGCTTCTGGCTTCTTTGTTTTGCATTTTTTTAGGTTAATTTGTGTTGATCATGAATCAATATTTCATTTCATTTTCTTGCTGAATATTATTCCATTGTGCAAATGTACCATTTTTTTTATCCATTCACCAAATGGACGTTTGAAATCTTTCCAGTATCTGGCTTTTATGAATAATGCTGTAAACATTGATGTGCAGTGTTAATGTGGATAAATGCTTTAATTTTGTTTGGGCCCATTTCTGTTTTTTGGTGTGAGGTAAGGATCTAAGTTTGTTTCTCTGTATACCTGCATATCTAGTTGCTCTATAATCATTTGTTGAAAAGATTATCCTTTCTTCTGTTAAGTTGTTTTGCATCTTTTTTGGAAACCAGTACCTGGGGTAATGGGGAGGGATAATTAATTATCTGTGGGGGTTTTACCACCTTAAATTTCCTGCTAAGTCCTCAGATAATCAGTTAGTTCATTGCTTTCTCCAGATAGGACTATTATAACTTCAGAATGATGGAGACCCTGGCCTCTCCTAGCAGATGCCACTGGGATGGCTAATATATCTGAAGTCTGCAAACCAAGTCAAGTCTTGTTTATTAGTGGGAACAAAGTTACTGGGTTTCAAGGGATCCCCCACCTTGGTTGAACCACATTTTGGGGGATGCAATTGGGGAGAATGAGAGTGGCCCCAGGAGAAAATACCAAAGGCATGAATAGTTCTTTTGCAGTTAACCATCTCTTATACTCATGAGTAAATACTTTTTTGTTGTTTGCTTTTAGATAGCTTCCAGAGTATTGAAGAGTCAGCTCTCTACTTTGAACTGTTCCAGTCAGGCTTTTCTCTGAAATTGCTTATCATGGTCATCAGTGGCTTTCACATTGTTTAGTCAGTGGTCCTTTCTTAGACTTTGTTTCACTTGACCTGTTTGCACTATTTGGTACATTTGATTATTGTGCTGGCTAGTTTTATGTCAACAATTTAGAGTTATCTGAAAGGAGGAAACCTCAACTGAAAAAATGTCTCTATGGGAGAAGGTCTAGCCCATTGTGGGTGGTGCCATTTCCTGAGCTGGTGGTCCTGGGTTCTATAGGAAAGCAGGCTGAGCAAACCTAAGCCTCGCCAATCCTCTGCATCAGCTCCTGCCTCCATGTTCCAGCCCCATTAGCTCCTGTCCTGACTTCCTTCAATGGTAAGCAGTGTATGGAAGTGTACGCCCTTTCCTTGTATGGGGATAAACCCTTTCCTCCCCAGGTTTTGGTCAAGGTGTTCATCACAATAGTGACCCTAACTAAGACGGTTACTATCTTTCCCCTGAAGTTCTAACTTCTAGGATTTCACTACTTCTTAGTTGTTTTATGTTAGCTGTATGTTCCATGTTAGTGGATCTCTTTTGCTTATTTGTTCTCATCTTTACAACCTACTAAATTTTTGAAATGTTCTGTAGGGATTTTTTTCTTCTTAAGGCATTGCTTTCTCTGAAGCCCTTTCCCTTTTCTCTTTCCTGTACGTCTCAGATTATTGGAGCTGCAGCTAGAGAAAGAGATCCTTTTTGCTCCTCATGAGCAGTGCTCAGGTCACTCTCCTTTTTTCTCTAAAATTCTCTGGCTTTGAACTGCATGCCATCAGATCATATTATTTACAAACCCCTGTTGATTGTGACTCCTGGCTCATTCCCTACAATGAATTATGATTCTGGCTATTTAGTGCTAGAAAAAAACTTCACAAATTAAAGTCTCAGCTCTCCACAAGACTGAACTTTCTTTTCTTTGTTTTGTTTTTTTGAGGCAGTTTCTCCATGTAGCCCTGGCTGTCCTGGAACTCTCTTTGTAGACCAAGCCATAAACTCACAGAGATCCACTTGCCTCTGCCTCTTGAGTGCTGGCATTAAAGGCCACCACGCAGAGCTAGAAGACTGTAAATTTAGAGATTGAACACTCCTAATTTTTGGTCAGTGGACTACAAATTTGAGAGTTCTTACCACCTTCTTTGGATTTGAGAATTCATGGGAACAGTTCACAGGAGTCAGGAGAGCAGTGTACTTACAGCAGTAGCATTAAGGATTTAAATCAGAATGAGCTGAACAAAAAGACAAAGAGGGCAGAGAGATTTCCATATGGGAAGTTGGTTGTATCTTTCCCTAGGGAGTCAGAGCAAATCTTCTGTCACATTGATGTTTGACAGTACACCCAGAGTATTACCAACTTAAGCTCACACAGACTCAGGATCTAATATTTAATGAGATTTCATTATGTAGGCATAATTGAATTATTGGTGATGAGTTGAACTCAATCTCTAGCTTTCCTCTTTATTTTGGTTAGGTTGGTAACCCATGGTTCAAAGCCTCAGCCTACCAGTCACATAGTTGTTTTTTTCTGGTGTAGCCAGACCTATTTAGAGTCATATCGTTACCATGAACTATCTAGGAGTTGCTGTTAGTCCTACCATGAGTGAGAAAGATTTGAATCACTCAGGAAATCACCAGGGTTTAAAGACTACCTCCCAGGCACTGGGGGGCAGAAATCCGCCAAGTTATCACTCAGAGTCACCCTCTCTTTAATTTGTTTCTCTTTTCTCTTAATCTTAATCTTTGGTAATTTTGATCATGAGATTATTTTTCAGCATTTCAATCTTTCAGTATCTTGAATTTAACTCCTAGAAGTGATCTCATTTTCTAACTTATTCTTTATTACTAACCAAAGAATCCCCATAATTTATATTTCATGAATCTCACTCTTAACTACCACTTATTTCTCTTCATCTTTCTCCTTGTAACTCCTATTTTACAATCCCTTAACCCTACTGGAATTTCTAATCCATTGACTCCGCTGTCATTTTATACTTTAGGTAGCCTGGCTCCCTTTCTTATTCAGCTTAAACCAATCTTAATTATCCCAGCATATAACCCTTGATAACATTTCCTTCTTCAAAGAGAAACTTGGTTACTGTTGTTTCTTCGTAGTGCTGGGGCTTACACCCAGGGCCTTTCACATATGAGGCAAGCTCTGTACTATTGAGTTATACACCCGCTCTCACATTTCCTTGATTCATTGTCTTTATGGAGCCAAAACTGCATTCCTGTTAAATCTAGCTTTCCACTTTTTCCATGACTGCACCCATGAAGCTGAATGAGGTTAGTGGAAATGCATACAACATTACTGATTGGTTTTATTTTAAATTTCATGACCACAAACCTCAAGTGAGACCTTAATCCTTCCGGGTCACTACATTATGTAGTGCAGGAGCAGAGTGGGTGAGTTTTTTGTAGTTTTTTTTCTCTCACCTTACACTTTTAATACTTTCCATTCTTCTTCTTAGCTAATGCCCTTTTCTTAATTCTTTACTGTAAACGTTGAAGAGAAATCCTCTAGAAGCCACTTTTAGGCATCTACTAGCATGTAAATCTATATATGGTGAAGAAGTACACTAACTTCTTTCTATAGGTAACCCTTTATTTGTGCAGTAAACTGTCTCCTGCTGTATATTTAAAAATGCTAATTCAGCAAGATGCGGTGGCACATGCCTCTAATCCCAGCACTCAGGAGGTAGAAGAAAGCAGATCTCTTAAGTTCAAGGCCAGCCTAGTCTACAGAGTGAGTTTTAGGACAGCAAGATCTATATAGAGAGACCTTGTCTCAAAAACAAAACAAACAAACCCAAAATGAAAACAACAAAAACACCCAATAACTAAGTAAAAATAAAAAGGAATGCTAATTCAGAAGTTATTTTTTTTTCTAATTAACTCATTCTCACCAAACATGCCATTTCTTTTCTTTCATGTTAAAAAGACAAGTTACTTTTGACTTCACTTGCCTTTTCAGCTACTACTCAATTTATGTATTTAAAAAATTTCTCATTTTGTGTGTATGTGTATTTATGTGTGTGCCTGAGGATGGATGCACATGCACATATCTGTAGGTTTGGGGAGTGAATTTTATTCAGTGGGTTATAATCTTTTCTGTGACTCAGTGCTCTGGTTGTTTCCTGTTGGATCAATGGAATAGCTCAAATGGATTTTCTAGTATATACCCTATTCCTTCCTTGCTTTCTAGAACATGATCCTCAAGGCTCAGCCACATTCCTGTCCCATTTTCTAGTCTGATATTTCTCCATGGAGCCATAGATTTCTTCTTTTCTCTTTTGATTGAGATATGACCTACAAGGAATAAAAGGTAAATAAAGGTTCAGTTTAATGAGTTTTCACAATTGTACACACCATCTGTCTTAGCGTTTCTCTTGCTGTGATGAAACACCATGACCAAGAAGCAAATTGTGAAGGAAAGGGTTTATTTGGCTTACATATCTGTGCTTATTATTGAAGGAAGTCAGGGCAGGAATTCAAACAGGGCAGGAGCCTGGAGGCAGGAACTTACACAGAGGCATGGCAGGGTACTGCTTACTGGTTTGCGCCTCATGGCTTATGCAGCCTGCTTTCATATAGAACCCAGAACCTCTAGCCCACGGATGGCACCACCCACAATAGGCTGGGCCCTCTCCCATCGATCACTAATTAAAAAGATGTACTACAGCTTGATTTTATGGAGACATTTTCTCAATTGAGGTTACCTCTTTTCAGATAACTCGTGTCAAGTTGACATAAAACTAGCTGTCACACAGTCTGTGTGACTGTTACTTCAAACAAGATAAAGGACATATTTATCTCCTAGGAAAGTTTTGTTCATGCTTTATTTTATGTAGTTGTCCCTTTCTCTTCCAACCAATAGCCCCCCCCCAATTTTATTTTAACTTTTAACTTTCCCTAGTCTTCTTTATGTACGTGAATTATAATGGAAGTATTATTTAATTTGGTTTTTGTATCAATTTTGAGTCCAGTTATGAAAGAGTACTATATGGTAATTCAAGTGGGGAATATTTAGTATAATGAAATAATAATTATAAAAGGGAATTGGAGAAGTGAGAGATTGGTTAGGAATATGGATATAGACTATAAAGACACAAGAAGAAACCATTACTCCTGTACTTAGAAAGTGCTCCCCCAACCCCTGGTTAACATCCAGACACTGCTGGAAAGGACATCATCATGGCTCTCTGAATGGCAGAGAAATTGTATGGCAGTATCACACAGGTGGAACTTTCTTAAAAATCGGCCTCTAGGACTTGCTTCCTACCATGCTAAATTATACTGGTGTTTTCCAAACATGTTCTAATATAAAACCACCAGAGTAAAGGTGCTGACTGCTTGGTACTCTTGCTGCTATGCAAGGCAAGAGTGGGGGGACTGGAGAAGTTGCACATACTGTATTGAGTAGTTTGATGCTAGAGAAGCTGTCTGAGGAACCAAGTACCAGAGAGAGAGCCAAACCATTCCTTCCCACAAGAACTTGGTAGTGTCTTCTACTCATGAAGCTTACCATTGAACCAGCTGACAAAGAAAAATCATCCAAAGTGCTTAGGTCTCTTTTCAGAACAAATAAAGATGAATGAATTTTGAGCTAAATGGCAATAAGGCGAATATTAGTTTAAGTCTTATTTTCTTCTCTTAAGCCTCCATAGGTTTCGATTATACAGTAGCAGTTTTATAAAAGAATGGTAAAAAATGAAGGTATAGTCACCTGCTAGTGACTGGAATGTGAGGTTGCATCAGACTGTGTACTGGCTGGTTTTGTGTGTCAACTTGACACAAGCTGAAGTTATCACAGAGAAAGGAGTTTCAGTTGAGAAAATGCCTCCATGGGATCCAGCGGTAAGGCATTTTCTCAATTAGTGATCAAGGAGGGAGGGCCCCTTGTGGGTGGTACCATCTGTGGGCTGGTAGTCTTGGGCTCTATAAGAAAGCAGGCTGAGCAAGCCAGGGGAAGCAAGCCAGTAAGCAGCATTCCTCCATGGCCTCTGCATCAGCTCCTGCTTCCTGCCCTGCTTGAGTTCTAGTCCTGACTTCCTTTGGTGATGACAAGCAACGTGAAAGTGTAAGCTCAATAAATCCTTTCCTCTCCAACTTGCTTCTTAGTCATGATGTTTGCGTAGGAATAGAAACCCTGACTAAGACAAATTGGTACCAGTGTAGTGGGGTATTCCTGTGACAACCTGACCATGTTTTGGGGAGGACTGTGGAAGGACTTTGGAACTTTGGGCTAGAAGATCCATTCGGTGTTAAGAGCTCTGTGGGATGTTGTGTAGGAGCTTGGAAGATAATGTTGAGAACAGTGCAGAAGATGGAGGCCTGGCTTGTGAAATTCAGAGGGAAGATTAAAGACTCTTATCAGGGCCATTGCTATTTTGACTGTGAAGATTTCTGTTGTTTTGGTTAGCTGGGGCTGAAGGATCAGCTGTGATTAACAAGATACCAGAACTACTAAAACAAAACCATTGCATTACTGGGACTATTGATGCTGGTTAGTTGGAGCTGGGAAATTGGTGGTGATTGGAAAGAGACCAGCATCTATGAGGTGAAATCTTCTGAGAAGTGTTTTCTGAGAGCACAGAGGCTGCATTCCAGAAATAGCCAGGGTTGTGCTGTGGCTAGACTTGGTAATGTGTAAGAGTCACCCAGGTGATACTGATTTTGAAGTCATGAAGGAGTCGTGAAGTGCAGCTGAGGCCTGGGCATTGTGAGAGGCCGAGGAAGGCCATTGGTGAAGGTGCAGCCTCAGTTGCAATTGATGGCCCAGGATTGAAGGGGTCATGCAAAGGAGGTGAGGCTTGGCACCATGAAGAGAGCCTATGAGAGGCTGTTTGTAAAGCCTAGTTGCAGCGGAAGACAGCAGTGTTTGGAGATGCCAGTACCTTGAGATGACCACCAAGAACAACAGCAGCAGTGGAGAAGAGGTATCTGGAGCCTAGAAGACAAGGTGTGTGCTACAAAGGGCAGAGCTGGAGAAGTGACTCAAGCCCTTGGAGGAATCCAGAAGATCATGAGTAGATCCCAGTCATTGGACAGTTGGAGTTTGGTTTTGCTTTTGATTGTGACTGCCCTGATATATTTTCCCTCCTGAAGTTAAGAAGGTATTTTAGTGGAGCCCACAGTTAAGAGACTTTGAATGTTTAAAAGACTTTGAATTTTAAGAGATTGGATGTTTAAAAGGGACTGAAATGTTAATATGTAAGAATTTGCAAAGATTGTGGGATTTTTAAAGTTATTTAGATCTTGGGGATGAATAAGGAAGTAAGGGTTGAGGCTTAATGGTGATGTGTTTGTGTGTCAAGTTGACAAGGGGTCAATTGTACTGGCTAGTTTTGTGTGTCAACTTGACACAAGCTGAAGTTAATCACAGTGAAAGGAGCTTCAGGTGAGGAAATGCCTCCATGAGATCCAGCCATAAGGCATTTTCTCAATGAGTGATCAAGGGGGGAGGCCCCTTGTGAGTGGTACCATCTGTGGGCTGGTAGTCTTGGGTTCTATAAGAAAGCAGGCTGAGCAAGCCAGGAGAAGCAAGCTAGTAAGGAACATCCCTTCATGGCCTCTGCATCAGCTTCTGCTTTCTGACCTGCTTGACTTCCAGTCCTGACTTCCTTTAGTGATGACAAGCAATGTGGAAGTGTAAGCTGAATAAAAACCCTTTCCTCCCCAACTTGCTTCTTGGTCATGATGTTTGCACAGGAATAGAAACCCTGACTAAGACAGACTGTTTTACTTACTTATTGGGACTTTATTCTAGCTGTAGTTTATTTTAGCTTGCCATTGGCTTAGAGGTTGGGACTTTTCTGTCAGAAGGACCTGGTATCTGCTCTGGCAAGTTTTCAGAGCTCTCTTTAGGTGTTATAGCTGAGCCACTTTGCAGGCTGGACCACAAATGGTTTTGATTTATCTATCTTGAATTATTTCTTTAAAAAATTAGCATATACACTTATTTTGTTTCCTCTTATGCTGAAAAGGCAAAACACAATATTTTTCTTTTGCATTCTGACATTTTTAGCAATGTGTTGAAGGAAGTATATTACTTTGTAAGGATCTTTATTGTCTCTTGCATTTATATGTAGGTCTTGATCAGTTCAGTCTCCAGTATGTTGCAGTGGAAGATTATTTTGTAATAGCTGGGCCTGTAGCTCAGGCCTCTGAACCCAACCACCTGAGGGACTTGAGTTAGGAAGATCTTAAATCCAAGGTCTGTCTTGCTACAGAGTGAATTCTAAGCCTGCTCAAACAGCTTAATAAGGCTGTCTCAAAAATAAAATAAAGTAAAATAAAATAAGATGAGGTTGGGGATATAGCTCAGTGATAGAATGCATAAATAAGGGCCTGGGCACAGTTCCCACTGCTGTACCATGGAAAGGTTTTCTTTATACTTTTTAATTTTTCTCCTTTATTTGTCTTTTCTTTCAGAAACTCTTTTCATTTTCAGAAATGATCACAGTTCCCTGAGTCTGTCCTCTGGAATTAACTTCACCATCATAACTTCTATTTTGAAAATATTTCCTTTATTTTTGTTTTCTAAAGTGTCAGTATTCCGCATATATATGCACACGTATACACACATACATATATGTATATAATTTTATTTTTTTGAGATAGAGTTTTACTGTGTTGTCTAGAATTTGTGGTCCTTAATTAAGCCTGACCCTTCTGAGTAGCTGGGATTTCAGGTGTTGTGCTACTGCATCTGGCTTGAATATACTTTAAAAATTATTTACTTAGATATATTTTATTTATGAGTATTTTTTCTGAATGTATGTATGTGTACTGTGTGAATGCAGGTACCAGTGGAAGCTAGGAGGGCTTCAGATCCCCTGGAACTGGAGCTATAGACCTTAAGGTGTTGTTGTGTTGGGTATCTTTTCGTGCAGTGGTATAAATGTACATATGAATACGTGTTTGTCTCTTAGGCATGAAGAGATCATATTATATGTATTTTGCATTTGTGTTTCCACCCAGTATGTCCCAGGTCTCTTTTCCTGGCTGTGTGTGTAGCCCTGTTGTCACTGTTTCGTCAGTTTGAACTGAGCAGTGCTTGCAGTGAGCATGATTGTGTGCTTCTTAGTGCATGTGTGTCCTGTTTCTAGAAGAATATTGGAGAGTATTTAAAATGTTGAGAAATATGACTAAGTTCACCTTTCCATGGATCACCACTTTTGTGCATACAACTACCAGTTGTAGAAGGTTCCACTTGTCATCTCTCCTTCTTGCTTATGGTGGATACTATGGATTTTGTTTTTGTCAGGTGAATTAAGTATTATATAAATTGACTTTTCCCTACTTTTAGGAAAGTTGAATAACTAACTGTGTGCGTAAGATCATCTGTATTTTCTTGTTTGAATGTTTTGCTTATATTTTTATGTTATTGATTTTATTGGTTTACAAGAGCTCTTTATATAACTCAAACAACCTATTTTGGTTTCTCTTGATCAAGTATTTACTTGCTATTTAATTTCAGTATAGCATTTTTTGTTTTATGGGTTTTACAATTTTTATGCATTAAATAATTTTCCGTCAAGGCTTCTGGAATGAACCTTGACTTTAGCAATCCTTCCATTCTGGACTTTAAAATACTTCACTTCCCTCATCCTCAACGCCTACATAAATTATTCTTTAATTTTAAAGCAAATTTCATGTTCTGTCAGTCAAAGTACTTTTTAGTGATCTTCATTTTATTCTGTCCTCTGCAGGCACTGCATGCTTGTAGAACAGACACATGTGTGGGCAAAACACCCATACACATAAAATAAAAATGAGTAAATCTAAAATAATTTAAGAATTTACTCTGCTGAAACACAGTTTTACTTGTGTTTACGCTCCAAACTCATCTTCCTTACTTGAACTTTTATTTTTCATTAAATTGATAACACCTGTTTTAAATTCATACAATTCATGCCATAGCATTTGCTATAGTAGCTTACCTGTGGTATAGGAGGCCTGTGGATATTGGTGACTGGTCCTTTAAGCTGCTGCTACCAAATGCTCACCTGGTCGTATTTTCCAAGAACATCTCTCATGGTTAAAACCATTTCTTCTTTGATCCTCTGCTTACAGGATTTTTATCTTAATTATTATATTACCTAATTTTGGTAATTGAATTTTATGTGTTATCATCTCACTATCTCATAATTTTGCCAATAAATAATTTAACACTACCAATGTTAACGCTGTTAAATGATATTTGGAGTGTTCTAGGGAATAAATGCCTTTATTGAACTAGTTGCTGGATCTTTTTCCTAGACTTTACATAGTCAGTTAGGATTGTGTTCAGCCTCATATAATAAAAATCTAAATACATTGGTATAATTTTTTTCTTTTGGTAATAGGAAATATGTATATAGGTAGATCATGGATTATGGCTGTTCTCCACTAAGGGCATAGGATCTTTTATATCTCTTTACTATCTTTCATAGTGGCTCTTCCCCTATGCTAGCAAGGTGGCTGTTGTGTCTCCAGACTTTTCCGTAAAGTCCTTGCCCATAGACTTTGTTTTAATCTCATTGATATTAACTGAGCTACATATTTGGTCATAGACTGCAGGGGAGTTTGAGAAGCTATTTTAGGTACTTTATTTCCTTATCCCAAACTAGTATCCATCTAATATGGAAGATAGTAGAATTTTGGCTAGATAACTAGCTATTAGCAAATAATAGGCAATCATACATTTTTTTGTTCTTTGAAACAGCCTTACACATTGGTTATGTTTATTGCCAAGGAGAAACTGAGGCTAAGTGCTGTACAGCCTCCCAGCACGTCATTGGTAGGGACAGGGGCGTGAGCTCAGTCTAGCTGCCCAAAGCTCACCCTCTCAGCATTTGTATTGTCTACATAACGTTTCTCACTTTGAGCCTTATTTAAGCAAATATTTTTGCATGGATACTATGAGAAATAATTCACCGTGATGATCGTTTAGACTAGTGTGTTGGTATTTACGGTGTCTCTAATAACTACAGTCTTTTTTATTCATGTAATATCTTTGCTTAATGAGAGTAATTTTTCTTGGAAGATAAGGAAAGAAACAAATATCTGGGGAATCAGATTACTCTGTTTTCAGGATGTGTAGCTGTTACCTGTTTTCTTGTTTTAATTTTCTTCAGCACTTAAGCTTTGCTCAAGCTGTAATGAGGTTTTCCTGTTACATGGTGAGAACAGTAATGGTGTCTATGTAAGAATGATTTATGAAATTGCAGTGAAGCTATTACTAACAATTGCCTTGGACTACAGCCCCAAATAGGCAAATCAAGAATTTTGAGGAAAATAAATGAGGAAAACCTTTTAAAAACTCTGTGTGCAATTAGGGCTCCAGAATTAGGATACAACCAGCAAGGTGAGTCTCAGTGAGTATGTTTTAGATATTTTGATTTTTAAAGCCAGTACTCAGAAACAGCTTTGAAACTTCTTTTAGAAGACAAAGCCAGCACTTGCTCCAGTTACTTGGTATGCCCAGGAACTGACCCTTAGAGATAGAAGGAAGCAAGACTAGTTAGTGCTTTGCTCTCCTTCAGGATGGTAAAACCTTTAGCTGCTAAGGTTTTTGTGTAAAGTTGTCTTTGTATTTACTTTGAGGGATTGTTAACAGAAATTGTTCTCTTATGCTAAAGCATGCACTTACCATGTGCTTGTTCACTTACCTCTCTAATCTTCCTTTCTTGTTTGTTGTGAATGGTTCATGGGTCATTTCTCCTCGACTCTCATTACATTATCATACTGGATGTTCATTTTAGGCAAGAACTGTTTAGTAACCTTTAAAAATGATTCCCTGTATTGCCTGTTCAAGGATTATACTTAGTTTGATCTTAATAAGCACCAAATAAATAAAAGACCACAAAAATTTTATACATTTTTAACTAATACTAAAAGAAAAACCCAAAGCAGTGGGCCATTTATGTCATATATCTTAGAATTGAGAAGCATTGCAAACCCTAAGAATAAAATTATTGGTTTTTTTTTTGCCATAGTATGTGCTAAAATAAGTTTTGCAGTATTTATGTATGTTTTGGTCATTTCCTGATGTTATCTGACACTACTTAGTGCTTAGACTTATTCCTCTAAAATAATAGTTTAATCTCATAGACATTGTAGATCTGTTTTTTTTATGGCTGGGAGAAACCACGGAAAGCAAGTGACATAGGGACATTAGTTGCAGTTCCGTAAAGACACCCCTTTCCATGTGACCTTTCATTGAACTGGTGACAAAAGACATACGCAGTCTAGCATTAAAATATTTTATTTGATGGTAATGGAATGAAAGAATCTACACATCTGAGCTTTCAGAAATGATTTTCCATATTTTTGGTGTGTTAGTGCCATATAATGGGGCATTGTAGATTGATAGGGATATTCCCTGCGGAGACCGTCAACTTGAAAGTCAAGTATTTGTTAAGGGAACTCTTTCATCCTCCACTCTGATATTTTATCTCCTTTGTGGAGTTTCACAGAGAATTTTACTGACTTAGTAATTATAATTTGTGCTGATTTCAATGATAAATAAATACTTTGGGGTAATGAAAACATTTTGAAATTAGAGATGGTGAACAAGTATGTCACACTGAATTTTATTTATTTCACCTTTTCAATCCTGTATGCACCTCCTGTGGGAATTATGTAAAATTTTCTGTGTTTCCTCTCATATGTTTATGTTATATCTGTACATAAGTGCATAGATTAAAGTGTTGTAGTATAAGACCATGCTGTGCACAGCGCTCTGGCTTGTTCCTTTTCCCCTTAGGGATAAACATTGGGGAGGTTTAGAACAAATAGACATACTGTATCTTTTAAAATCATACATTATATTTACTGGTTTATAGTATCTCGGTGCAAAGATTTAAATATTTCCCTGTTAATAGAGTCTCCCTCCAACTCTTTTTTTCTTTTCTATTCCTTCCTTTCTTTTTTAGAAAAAATATTTCTTTTATTTTTTGAGAGTATAATTACATAATTCACCCCTTCCCATTTCTCCTTCCAACTCCTCCCATATCCTCCTCCTTGTTCTCTTTCAATTCGTAAAAATCAACCTTCTCTGCAAGGATTTGATGTGGACAGTAATATACAGACAAAATATAATTGATAAATTTAATAAAGGTACATTTTTAGTGTTTCATGTGTGTTAGAGCTTATCCAACAGTGAATTAGACAACTTTTCTGCCATCCTAGAGCTTGTATTTATTGGGCAGTTGACACTGAATGTGTGTGTGTCTGTGTGTGTGTGTGTCTGTGTGTGTGTGTGTGTGTGTGTGTGTGTGTGTCTGTGTGTGTGTGTCTGTGTGTGTGTGTGTGTGTGTGTGTGTCTGTGTGTGTGTGTGTGTGTGTGTGTGTTGTGTGCTCACGTGTGGGTGGTGAGGGTATGCACACTGGTTGCTCTCAGAGGCCAGAGGAAGGGTTGAGTTTCCTGCTTTATCACTATTCCATATTGTTTCTTTAAGACAGGGTCTCATGGAACCTAAGGAACTGGCAGTCTTCCTGTCTCCAGTCCCTACAGTGTTGGGGTTACCAAGGTGTTTTCACAGGGGTAGTCAGAGCTGAACTTAGGTCCTTGTACTATGCTCTAACCCACTGAGTGATCTCTGTAGCCCCTCAGATGACGTTTTATAAATAAAGCATGAGACATATGGCTGAAGACTTTATATATGAATCTTATCACACAGTCATCCCCTACTGGAGTTAAGAAAACTCATCTTTTATACCTCTGTTTTAAACATTGGCTGAGAGCCTTCCACAGAACAGCGAGACACGAAACTTTCTGGGCAAGGTGATTCCATTAAGCAAAGGGCAATTCTCAGAAGCTCTAAGTCATTGACAGCCCAGTTATTTAAAAAATAGTTTTAGTTAATACATGAGTAGCCACTGCTTAAAATACATGGTTAACAGGTTTTTTTTTTGTTTGTCTTGGGGTTGGGGTGGTGTTTGAGACAGGGTCTCACTATGTAGCTCTGGTTGGCCTGGAACTCACAGATCTACCTGCCTCTGCCTTGAGTGCTGGGATTAAAGTCGTGCCCAATTCTCTGGTTAGCAGTTTTTTTTGTTTTTTGTTTCTGCTGTGATTGCTTTTATATTGTATCTACCTCTGAATGCCTTCATCTGTCTGTGTTTCATTTCAAAGTAAAATGTACTCAGTTCTTGCTAAATATTTAAGCTTGAAATCATTAGAGCTCAAATTTTGTTTATTTTTTTCTTTTGAGTTTACATTTACATATAATGTGTAAGTCAGCTGTAAACATTGCTGAGTTGTGACATGTGCATTCATCTTTGCACCCTGGATTCCATCAGATGAAGATTCTCACCAATTACAGTATTATAGTATTACTATTTCCAGACAAAAGAAATTTTAGAAACTTTTAATTAGGTTGTTGTCAGCATTTTCAGTTTGCCCGTACTTTATTTATTGTAGTGCTGGGAGTGAACCTGGGGCCTTCTGTGTACTGGGTTGCTCTATACTACTCATCTGCTCCCAGCCCTTTACATGTGTTTTAAAGTTATCAAGCTTTTGATATTGATACTGTTTTGCAGTTCATATGTGGCAACATGGTAACTTGTTCTGTGACTCTTCTTGTATACCTGACTTTTTTGAAAATCTAGGTCGATTTTTTAAGCATTTATTTTTGATTGTGTGAGTATATGGGCAGGCTTGTGCAGTGGCTCACATGCGAAGGTCAGAGGGAACTTGAGGTAGTGGGTTCTGCCTTTTGCCGTATAAGGTCCAGAGATGGAAGTCGGGTCATCAGTCTTGGTGGCAAGTGCCTATAGAGACTGAGCCGTCTCCCTGCCTGAGAATAGACTTCTTGATTGGTACCTACTTTCAGTTAGAATCTTCTTTTGTTTTAAAACAACCTTTTTACTTAATCTCCATTAAACAAGTCAGAGTTCAGTCAGACTCTTGGAAGAAGTCTTCCATTGTTTCCTGCCCTTCCTTCTGTTGAAAGACACCTCTTATTCTAGTGATTGTTGCTGTTTTTAAACATACAGCATTTTGTTTAGCTGTTTCAGAGATTTCTCTGTTGTAGATGTTAGTATGTTGGCTGTGATTCCCTTGTTTGTTTGTTTATTTATTTATTTACTTTTAACAGAGCTTCATATATCTGATTAGTTAAAAAAATTCGTGCTTCTTATCACCTCAAACATAACTTTTTTCTAAGTTTTGATGCTTTCTGAATTTTCAGTTATGTGTATGCTATACCTTTTTGTGGGTTGCATATGGCGCTAATAATCTTTTCCACATTTCCCAACCTTTGTGCTATGATTTGGATATTTTCTGTTGATAAAAGTTTTTAATGTTTGTGCAGTTTTTTTCAGAGGACACACAGAAGCATATAACACTGTAGAGAAACTTTGTAGAAAAGCAAAGCAAAGCTATAGGCACAGTAAGTTGGATCACAAGGGAATATAGAGACAGGCTTTGTTTATTTTTAGATATACAAAAGAATGTTATGACTGTTTACTACAAAGAAGAAAGGGAAGGAACAAAAGGAAGATACTTTTTAAGTCAGTATAGTTGCAACAAGTACTAGGGGAAGTGATGAAAAACACAATCAGGTTTTCTTTTGATCCAGAGCAGTGCAGAGAAGAGAGGCTCTGGTTCATGAACATAAGTAGTCTTCAGCTGTGGAATCATTCTGGCTTGTTAATGGAAGTATGGAGTTCTGTGTGTGTGTGTGTGTGTGTGTGTGTGTGTGTGTGTGTGTGTGTGTGTGTGTGTGTGTGTGTGTGTCTCTGTGTGTCTGTGTATCTGTATGTGTTTATGTGTGTTGGGGAGGGAAGAAGGGTGGAAGGAGAAATGGAGGAGGAAGAGGAGACAGAAAAATTGTTCCAGAATTGCAGACTTCAATGAAGTAAAGGATATATTTATCACTACCTAATTATTTCTGTGAATCTTCAATGCTGATGTTAGTAGAAAATTTGAGGAGTTTATTTGTGGTTGCCATATGATACTGGGGAAATCAGGGTCTCTTATTAAGATTCTTAGTCTCATTAATTAAAAAGAATTAGGAATCCACTCAAATGGTAGTTTGAAGATAGTTTTATTAGAGTTTAAAAGAAAAAAACCCCAGGGCAAGCAATCTGTAACTCTTGGCATCTGCCTGAAGGAGGAGAAGGGAGAAGAGAAGGGGAAAAATGCCATCTTGTTTGAGTCAAGCTAGTGTAGCAGTTAACCACACAGTGAGGAGGGGTGCAGCGGGAGTTCTGTCTACACTGCTTGTGCTCCAGCCATGTGAGTGGTCTCTGGTCATCTCCCCGACGGGGCAGGAGGTAGCAGGGGAAGATTTAGGAGTGCCCAGTCATTGAGTTTGCCAAGGCATTTAAAGAATAACTGGAGAGAGAGAGAGAGAGAGAGAGAGAGAGAGAGAGAGAGAGAGAGAGAGAGAGAGAGAGAGAGAGAGAGTGTGTGTGTGTGTGTGTGTGTGTGTGTGTGTGTGTGTGTGTGTGTGTGTTTTCTATTTGTGGATCTGAGATAGCTCCTAGGCAGGT
Source organism: Uromys caudimaculatus (assembly GCA_028551405.1). Lineage (NCBI taxonomy): Eukaryota > Metazoa > Chordata > Mammalia > Rodentia > Muridae > Uromys > Uromys caudimaculatus. The sequence goes on along the minus strand of CM052710.1, from coordinate 15,363,020 downwards.
ACATGCATACGACCAGCCAGGAACACAAAGCAGTGTAGACAAAACTACATGCAACAGAGGGGAATGTTAAAGAGTGAAGCCCAGAGAACCAGGAAAAGTATTCGTAGGTTTTGGATGGTATTGGAAAGAGAGAAAGAGAAAAAGGGAGAGCTATAGCTGTATCACACAGGTAATTGTTGCTTTGCTTTTAAAATTAAACTTACAAGTATGTTGAACGGAAAAATGTCTTGTTAAACTTACTTTACCTGCTTTCTTTTGTAGTTTTATATTAAAAGAGCACAACCATGTTTCGGAATAGTCTCAAGATGCTTCTTACTGGTGGGAAATCAAGTCGGAAAAACAGGTCAAGTGGTAAGTGACTACCCTATACTTACTGTGTGTGACAGTTTAGAAGTACAGGCCTACATAAGGATCCGAACTAATGCTATCATACTTCAGATTTTTATTAAGTAGTTTATTAAATTTAGAGGAAAAGAACGTTTACATTTTTATAGACTGCCATATTCTTTCTTAGAAGGTAGGAACATTTGAATACTTGTCAGCATCAGTCTGTTAAAGGAAAGCTGTGAGGGAGAAGTGCTCATTTCTATTTTATGGGAGAATGTTTCTGGACATCTGTTTATTAAAAACTCTAGACCTATGTTTATTTTTAAAATTCACATAGGAATTTATTATAGTTATAGATACTCTTAGTGGAAGAAACCATTAAAAGTAGGAACTGTCCCATAGATTTATACAGAAAGATATAATTAAAGGCGCCATGGTACACCCATGTAATTCCAGTGTTCTGGCAGCTGAAGCAGCAGGATCACGAGTTTAAGGCTGGCTGCTCTTGACTATCTAGTGAGTTCTAGCTCAGGGGTGGCTTCAGCTTAGAGACAATCTCAAAGAATTGAGTATTTTCATAAGTGCTAAAGTTTATGATGGTTTTGTTGTTGATGTATGTGCCTTTATTTTTATTTTTAAAGAGTAGTTTTTAGGTAAAAGAAAACTTTTGGGAGACAGTATTGAACAAAAATGTACTAGATTTGTTTTTAGTAAAGGATGATAGACTTTTGTATTTAGAATGTTTTCAACCTGATTTCTCTTGAGCTTTTTCTAAATTTACATTGGTAGTATATTCATTATCACTCATTTCAAATGTTGTAATTTACATTGTGACTTCTTGAACTTCAGCTATTTACTTTTACTAATTTCCAAATACCGGTTTTCTAGTTATTCTTATTTTGAGTGACACTTCTATACTAACTAAAGGAACACATCTTTCACTTCTCTGGTGTCGGTGATTGTGGCCACAGTTTTTTTCAGCAATTTGATAGACACTGGCTGGATACTTTACTTTCAGTTAAACTAACATGACCATGGGTCTTGGTCTCACAAGCTGCCTTCCACTTTGGTGGATTCCTTGGTTACCCTCAACTTCTTTCTGATTTGTCTACCTACTGGAGTTTCTAGAACTACTTCTCAGGTTTATTTGCTAGAACTCATAGATAAGATAATTGTCTAGATGTTCTCATAATCATTAATGTTACCTGAATATTCGTAGCATTTGAATTAATGAATAAGCTGTTTTCTCTGACTTGCTCTTGGCCCCAGTTGTCTTTGAGAAGGGGTCTGTACTAAAGATTAAAGTCAGGGCCTTGTATGTGCTAGCCAAGCACTCTACCATTGAGCTGTGTTTCCAGCTCAATTTTTATGAAGAACTATTAGAAATTTAGTTTGGCAGGGCCTGACCTGTTCTAACTTCTCTATGCTTATGCTCTATAAGTCTTATTCAGAAAGTTTCTACTTTATACAAGTCAATCTCCATAATCATGACATTGACTGTGTCTGGAATAGACTTGCCTTTTATACTTAAAAAATATCCTCCTCAGCCATCAGAGCTTTCACCCTGGCTTACAGGGGTCATTCTCTTGCCTTCTCTGCTAGAGTGTTTAGTACCTGTCTTCCCAATGTGAAATTAAATGAAATACTTTCTATTGCTTATGAGCTTGCAGAAATGCTTCCCTGCTATAGTTTAATTATCCCAAGGATCAGAAATACACACCTTCACACATCAGAAATACACACAGAATACTGCTTCCTGTTATTCCTGCAATAGTTCATACTGTCTCTATTTATATTTACTAATCTATATTGGAATTACATTGGAAGAGAATGTAAAGAGGTCATGTGGCCAGAATTGTGTTTAGTGAAGCATGTGTTGGGTAACAGTTACCTTACATTCACAAATGTCCTGTGTGTCACAAAGAAGGACAACTTTGACATCTATTACCTTAGTTCATCTTTGCAGCAACTTCCACTCCATTTCCTGGGTGAGAGGTGAAAACTTTAGCTTAACATATAGCTAGCTGACCTGGGGATCTATGTAGCTCAGTGGTACTGCATGTGGTTAGCACACAGGGGAAATACGATCCTTAAATAAGGAACCAGTGTTGTGTTGATTAGAAGGTCATAGTATTCTGTGTTTAAGATGTTATTAATTGTCTTTGACTTCATTTCCTATAACTTTCTTTGCCTCCCCTCACTGTTTCAGCCACACCCTTCTCCTACTTTGTCTCTTGTGCTTGCTGTTCTTTATGTTAGTTAGATCCCTTCCTTCAGTAAGGCCATAACTCACATGTCATCTTCTCATTGAGGTCTTTGCTGACCATTAGATCTGACCCTATTCCCTTAAACATCCCTCTTCAATATTGGCCCTTTTCTTTTTGTCTCTGTAGCAGCCATTACTTTTTATCTTAGGTACGTCTTCTTTTTCTGCTGTGTTAATCTGTCTTTACTTTAGGAAACATATGTCTTATGACGAATTATTTTTTCTTTCTCTTCTCAACAGGGTCTCACTGTATGGTCCTGAGTGGCTTGGAACTTGCCAGGCTATAGACAAGGCTAGCTTTGAACTGCCTCTAAGTGCTAGTATTAAAAGGCATGCACCATCATGCCTGGCCAGTTTATTCTGTTTTAAACTGTGTATCCTGTTTGTCACCTAACCTGTGCTTAGTAATATTTGTTGTATGAGTAAATATCATTTTAAAGAAAACAACTTTAAAAATTTTTTATTGGTTATTTTATTTATTTACATTTCAAATGTTATCCCCCTTCCCAGTCTAAAACTAAAAATAAAAAAGAAAACAACTGTATAAACTACGATTGGTTACAGGGGCACACAACTGTAATCACAGCTATTCAGAAGGCTGAGGCAGGGGAAGCTTTTAGTTCAGTATTTAGAGGATAGCCTGGGCAGCTCATTAAGAAAGAAAAAGGATCACAGTAATCTCACTGTTAGTTAAGAGATGATGAAAAGGCTAAAGAAGTGATCTCGGGACAGAAACGGCAGAGGCTACATGGTGAGGTATGGAGCAAGTGTGGTTTCTGCGTTGTGTGGGAAGTGAGAAGAATGAGAGAAATCATGTGTGCTGGGGTTTCTGGCTGGAGACTGGCTAGTTTCTCATGGTTCAGATCCATGTAATATGCACAGTGGCCATCTATTCAGCGGTTTGCTGTCTAGAAACATGTACTAAGTTTTCTTTCCAGTATAATTACCTTCATTTCCTGGGCTCACTTTAAATTTATCCTTATTATAGCAAGAGAATTACTTTTCCTTAGGACTCTAAAACTGTTTGATACTATAAGTTTTTAGTGGTACACTATAATATTTTAGCCTAAAGATTTTTTCACTGTCTGCTATTATGGTTTATTACTTACAGAATTTGTAGTTTCCATCTTTGCTGATGGAAGGAAGACAGAGGAAACTGTAGCATTTACATTATCAACACAAGCCATTTTTGTGACCCATTTTAAAAACAGTTTAAAGGAAATGAGTTTCCATCCATAGTACTTTCTCCACAACTCAGCTTTTATAAGGCTCTTGGGATTAACACAATAATTTCTTAGTGCTGATTGAAGTTCTTCAATAAAACTTTTATAAGTGATCAATGCAAGCTTATGTATTTTTATTTTATTTATTTTTTAAGGGTTGAATGAATTACCTTGTGCCTGCCCCTGTGCCTCAGTCTCTCAGTGTTGCAGTTGCATAAGGTGTATGTCGCCAAACTCAGCTTTTTTTTTTCCTTAATGTTTCAGGATCAAGTTTTATTAGAGTAAAACATATTCCTATTAAATCCAATTTACTAAGTATGACTCTAGGCAAGGTACTTTAAAACCAAAACTGTTTTGTCAATTGCCAATGGTGGTACTGTTTACTGTGTTGTCATTACCTGTGTCAGTTAGACTGATTGCTTGCCACCTAATAGGTGTAGCTCAGAAAGGCAGTGACCGCTAGCAATTTCAGAGGACTGTTCTGTGTTGATCCTCAGCCAGAGGCAGGCAGCTGTCCCTGCTTCCCCTCACTAGGGTCCCACTGCATTTGACTTGACACTAAAGCAGAAAAAGCAGGCTGATGAAGAGGTCTGTGTGCACCATTCCCCTGTCATTCTAAAAAGAGGACCCCAGGACATTTTTTTTTTCTCTATTCTGGTTTGGCCCATATCTCTAAGTGGGATAGCAGTTTTTCTTAATACTAGCAAGGGTTCCTTGGCAGAAGCAGGTTTGGTCTACACAGTGAATTCTAGGACAGCTAGAGCTACATAGTGAACCCTGTCTCAAAAATGAATACAAACAAACAAATCCAAGTATATATCTGATATTCTATTTATAATTCTATATTAATAAATGTGAGAGTATACAATGAATAAAAATACTGGAATAGATTCCGGTTTCTCATTTAAGAAGAGATTTAAGTAATAAGTTACATCTGATTTTGTTTCTGATGGTCTATTTTTATACCAGACTTTAAAACAGTGCTTTTACTAAGACAAAATAGTAGCTTTAGTACTACAAACTTTGAATATATCAAGTTTTTTAAAAAAATATATACATATTTTAAGTAAAAAAAAAAAAAAAAAGCCTCTTAATGTGAGTTGGCTCTGAATTTGCCATCATCTCGCCTCTGTTCCTGAGTGCTGGGATTATAGATGTTGTGCCACTGTGCCTAGCTCATTTAAAAACAAAACAAAAAGAAACTTTGATTATAGGTTTGCGCTTCTACAGATTTGTGGTACTGTCCCATGGTCTCCTCATGCATAATTAAATACATACTCATGTATATTCATTCTTATTCTCCCGCCCTCTCCTTTTGTAAAGACAGAGTTCGTACTTTCAATCTTCTGTCACCATCTCCCAAGTGCTGTGATTATAGGTGTGCAGTTCTATGACTGTTACTATTTTATTTATAGGAATTTTGGTTAAAAGTCTATATATGTGCTCCATTTATGAACACATAACAATAGAATGTTCATGTTAACACCAAGAAGTGGGTGAGATAAAGAAAGGAAAAGAAACTGTCTTAAATTTTTTTTTTTGGAAACAGTATTTCATGGTGTATACCTGTCTGGCAAGTTTCATGCATACTAACCATAGACTCCTTGTCTTCCAGAATTTCTAGAGTATATTTTGATAAATAGATGTTTTTTAGCTTCATGGTTTCTTTAAAGAAAAACAGAAACACAAAAATTCAATCTTAAAAACAGGTCCCATACTTATCCTTATCTTGCTTCTATAGTTTTCTTCTCTTTTGGATTTGACTCCTTAAATACAATAGGATAACATATTTCCCCCCAGATTTAGAGTTATTTGACCTGGAGTCATGTTTTTCTTTGATTTTTCTGCAGCCTGTCTTGCCACAAAAAATGCATCTTATTTGCCTTCTACACTTGAGTCTCAGTCTCTCATTGGACCTGAAGCCCACTGTTCTTAAAAGGCTGACTAGTCTGCAAGCTGTGGAGGTCTGGTGTCAGTGAACCAGATGGAGAACAAGAGAGGAGGGCCGGTGGCCTCCACACTCAATTTCACATCTCTGCATGCACTCTGTGCCCCCCCAACAACATGAGACACACACACACACACACACACACAGAGATTTCTATATGTACACAGAGTCCCCATAGGAAAATGCAGATAATGAGAAGTAGTTAAAGCTAGCACATGTATTTATAATGTTGGTAGGAGTATAAATTGTGTGATTAGACTAAGAGGCTTGGGCTGGGACAGTTAATCCAGTTAATCATGGAGAAGAAGGTAGGAAGATAAGATTAGTGTAATAGTTTATACAGCCCTCCTTTAGCAGTAGCTCCCTATCTCCAGTGATAAGAATGTTGCTTTTATCTTGGCATATATAAGGTACTTTTCATACTAAAGTGTTATCTCCTTTACAGAAGGAAAATGAAAGTCAAAGTGCCCTTTCTGTGTCTGCTGTTTTCAAAGTCTCTTTAACTCAAAATAATCTTTATGCCAAAGTAGCATTTTGGGCATGGTAATTCTGTGACTCAAACTTCTCATGAAAATGTAAGTTAATATAATCGATAGGATATTTCATTAGTGAAATAATAGTGGTTAAAATATTTGATAAATATAACACATTTTTTCTATGAAAGTTTTTTTTTTTAACTGTCTTCACATGAATCTATAGTGTTAAAATATCCTTTGTCAAGATTTAAATTTGGAAAATACTTTTGTTCCCCTTGTCATACAACTGATTCAGATTCAGCAAACATTGTTTGTTTGGTTATTGTGGTCTTTGGCATTCATTTTAGGGGCTCCTATATGCTAGGCACCTACTGCCCCTTGAGCTGTATCCTTAACCCTTTTCCTATTTTTTATTCTTAGTCAAGGAATGCATTTTTTGTGCCTCAGACTGGCTTTGAACTTCCTCTGTAGCCCTGGCTGACCTTGTAATTAATCCTGCTGCCTCAGCCTCCCAAGTAATTCTCACTGTAGGCTTGACCTACTGGGCCCAGATAGCATACATTTAAATATTTACTATGAACGATGTTAAGTTCTTTAACCACAATTGTATGCAAGTATTATATTAGATAGATAGTTGTATTAGCTTGAAATATGCATACAATTCAAAAATTTGAAATGATTTCCCTATTTGCATATTATAGATTTTATTTGGAGGAACCTCTAGTTCTGATTAGGAAAGACCATATAGTAAGCAACATATATAGCTATTGTAAAATTGCTTAGGAAGAAGTCAATGCCAGAAAAAAGATTTTAATAGGAATAGGTTCCTCTTTCCTGCTTTGTACCCTTAGTCCATCATAGCAAAATGCTTCATAATGAATGTTTCTCATTTGATGCTAATTTTCTGAGAGTTATTCTAGTCTTTTGCTATTTCATATACATATATATATATGCATATACATATATATACACATACATTCATATATACATACACAGATATTGAGTTACTTTGAAGTAGAGTAGCAACTCTCAATACATGGGATATAATAGATCAGGTATGGTAATCATATGAACATACATAGATGCAGAAAACCCTCTAAGCAAGTTCAACATTCCTTCAAGATAAAAGCCCAGAAGAATCATGTCAATATAATAAAGGCACACATGCACACACCCCCCCCATACACACCAGCCACCATTATGCTGAATATATTTCCCTAGAGCCAGAATTAAGACTAGGATGTCTACCCTTTTTATTCTTATTCAGTATATTTCTTGAATGCATTGCCAGAGCAATAAAGCAAGAAAAAGAAATAAAGGCAAATAGGAACTGGATGTGGTGGTTGACTCCTATAATCCCTACACTTGAGAGAATGAGGCAGAAGAATTGCCATGAGTATAAGGCTACATAGTGAATTCCAGGATAGCCTGGATTTTACAGCAAAACTGTCAAATCAAATAACCCCCTCAAAAAAGGATGAAATTAAAAAAATGAACTAGAAATATACCTATTTGCATGTGATAGAATCCTTTACTTAGAAGGTCCTGAAGACACCACCCAAAACCTCTTAAATCTAATACACACTTTCAGCAGAATAGCAAAATAGCAAAATAGTTGAACAATAAACATAAAAAATAGTTGAAAAATAAACATAAAAACATGAATTCTTCTATATACCATTATTGAACATGTTAAGAAAGTGGAAATAAATCTGATTTATGATAGCTTCAAAAATGAAATAAACTAGGAATTAACCTAATCAAGGAAATGAAAAATCTCTATAATGAAAACTTGAACATCGGAAGAAGAAATGGAAGAAGTACTGGCTAGTTTTGTGTGTCAACTTGACACAAGTTGGAGTTATCACAGAGAAAGGAGCTTCAGGTGAGGAAAGGCCTCCATGAGATCCAGCTGTAAGGCATTTTCTCAATTAGTGATCAAGGGGGGAGGGCCCCTTGTGGGTGGTACCATCTGTGGGCTGGTAGTCTTGGGTTCTGTAAGAAAGCAGGCTGAGCAAGCCAGGAGAAGCAAGCCAGTAAGTAACATCCCTCTATGGCCTCTGCATCAGCTCCTGCTCCTTTACCTGCTTGAGTTCCAGTCTTGACTTCCTTTGGTGATGAACAGCAGCATGGAAGTGTAAGCCGAATAAACCCTTTCCTCCCCAACTTGCATCTTGGTCATGATGTTTGTGCAGGAATAGAAACCCTGATCAAGAAGACAACCCTAGAATAGGAAAATACATCTCATGTTTATTGATGGCATAGAATAAAGGACCCAGGAAAACAGATAAACAAACCACATAGCTATAACCAACTGATTTTTGACAAAGATGCCAAAAACATTCTGGAGAAAAAGTAGGCTCTTTTATCATTGGTGCTGAGCATACTGAATATTCGCATATAGAATCTCTCACTTGTATAAAAATAAATTCAAAGATATCAAAGATCTTAAACTCTGAAATCACCACAGGAAAACATACAGAAAATACTTCTAGATACAGACATACCAAGGAATTCTTGAGAATGAGCCCCTTAGCCCAGGAAATAATACCAAGGACTGATAAAATTAAAAAGCTTCTGCACACCAAATGAAACAGTGCATTGAATTAAGACACAGCCTAAAGAATGGAGAAAAAACTTTGGCAGCTATTTGTTTAACAGGGAATTAACATCTAGACTATATAAGGAAGTGAAACTCCCTACCCCCCATCATTCAGTCAGTAAATGGGCAAATGAATTAATTGTTCAGACAATTTTCAAAAGAAGAGTAAAATAGCCAAAATAACCAAAAGAAAAACTATTTACCATCTTTAGCTATAAGATCCCCAGTACTGTATATGAACTGGTGGTAGCCCTTGTCTGTAACCTCAGCCCTCAGGAGGTAGAGGCAGTAAGATCAGAGTTCAAGGTCATCTTTGGCTATATAAAGACTTAGAAACCAGCCTGGGCTACATGATACCCTATATAGCTCCAAACAAACCCTATTATGAGATTACATTAAACCCCAGGCAGAATGACTGTAATAGAAACTAATAACCATACCTGCTGATGTGAAGATATAGGGCAAAGAACCTTCTTCACTAGTGGGAATATAAGCTAAAAACAGAAGTACCTTAGGATCTACTTTTCCTAACACACCATCTTTCCTTCTCCCTCACCCTATCTCTATCTCTCCCTGTCTCTTCCCTCCTTCCCTCCTTCCCTTCCTCCCTTACATGAAGACACTGGAATAGAGATTTACATGCTCACATTGTGTGTGTGTTTGTGTGTGTATGAATATTATTTAGCCATAACAAGATTGTGTTATTTGTAAGAAAGTGGATGGAAATTGAGATCATCACAGCTAAGAGCACTTGTGCTTGCAGTTTCTGGGTTCAGTTCCCAGCAGCCACACGGCTACTCATAACCTCCTGTATGTAACTCCAGGGCATCTGATGCCTTTTTCTGGTTTCTATGGGCACCTTTTGTGCACTCCTCCTGCACTTGGGAGGCAATCAAGAGGTCAAGGTACTCCTCATCAACGCATGATTCTAGGCCAACTTAGGCCAATTAACACCTGGTCCCATATCTCCCACCCACCTTCAAATAATAGGTAAGGTGATCCATGCAGGTGGTGAAGAACCAATCTACCTTCATCTTAGGCTTAAAAGCCATCTTACATTAAAAACAGACTAGGTTCATTCCTGTATAATGATTAAACCTCTATTTTTCAGGGATTGGGCTATGCCCTACCTGTAACCTACAAATGGTTCTGTAGCAATCGTGTCTTTGCTTCAAAAAGTTGTTTATACTGTGACCACCTATGACTATCTATTTTGCCCACCAATCCCCCATTTGAAACTCCCCTACTCACAAGCTGTAAAAGCCTTGTCTTCCTCACATTCAATGCTGACCTCTTGGACCCTGGTTTAGGGGGAGGCACCCCATGTATATGAATTAAAAAAAAGAGTGCTTTAATTAATTGCTTGCCTTAATTTGGCCATGATAATTTGGGTCAGTGCTATTTCTTCCCCATCTTTGGGATTAACAGCTTCCCATATGCTAAAAAGTGATCTATATCAGCAAACTTTCTATTTATTTTTATTTTTTATTTTGAAACAAGGCCTAATTAATAGTCTAGGCTGACCTTGAACTCATTCTATAGTCCCAGGCTAGCCTTTTTCAGTACCCAGAATAGTTGGAATTGAGGAATTGTACACCATCAGGCCTAGCTTGCAAATTGAATTTGGAGTCTGTGTAGAAGTTAGAGCCCCATGTAGAGAAATCAGCATTTACTCGTAATAGGAGACTATATGGTTCTCCTGATCGCCGTGTAAGAATCTTATTTCTGGAACCCAGGTGAGTTAGATAATTGCTAAAAAGAATGGACAGTTAATCACTTTTAAGCTAATGAAGTACTTTATTTGCCATGCTGAAGAGTTGTGATTATATTCTTAATACTGCAAAGGAGCCACTACAGGATTTTAAAGGGAAGTAAAAAAAGACTTTAGTATCCAGCTCAGTTCTCAGTTTTATTTATTCTTGTAGTAATTGGAATAGTTAGAATTGACAAAAGACTCCTACTTAAAGTATCAGAGACATTATAATAAGAGGTACATACCACCAAGAGCTTCCCTCAGCAGCCAGAGAGGTTCCTTATCCTTTAGGGGTCTTCTCTGAGGTACATTTAGATCCTTGACTTCCTCACAGAAGGGAGTTCCAGGATGATCCAGTTTGAAGTGAAATGGGAGTTTGTTAGGAAGACAGATTAGCCTAGACTTAAATGTGAGATGGATGGGCACTCAGAGAAAGACTAGGGAGCCCTACTGGGTGTAAGCTTCTCAGTGATAGAGCTTGCATCCTAGCAGGAGCCCTATTTACTGTCTTGGTGGCTCTTGACATACATTTAAAGCAGTAGTTCTCAACCTGGGGGTCAGAATCCCTTTGGGGTCAACTGTCCTTTCATAGGGGTCAACTAAGACCTTTGCAGAACACAGATATTTACATTATGGTTCATAACAGCAAAATTACAGTTATTATTTTTTGATACTTTACATTTCCAATGTTTCCCCCTTTCTAGGTCTCCTCTTTGGAAACCACCTATCCCCTCCCCCTCCCCCTCCCCCACCTCTATGAGGGAATTACACTTCCCACCTACCCGCCCACTCCCATATTCCCACCTTGACATTCCCCTTTACTGGGGTCTCTCCTCCCCCTGATAACCAACAAGACCCTCCTCTGCCACTTATGTGGTCCGAACCATGGGTCCCTCCATGTGTATTCTTTCGTTGGTGGTCCAGCCTCCATGAGGACCCAGGGGGGTCAGGCCAGTTGACACTGTTGCTCCCTCCATGGGGCTGCAGACTCCCTCAGCTCCTTCAGTCCCTTCTCCAACTCTTCCATCTGGGACCTCACTCTCAGTCCAGCAGTTACTGTAAAGTGAAACTTGGGTATTCCGAACGTTTTGGCTAATATCCACTTATCAGTGAGTACATACCATGTTCGTTCTTTTGTGACTGAGTTACCTCGCTCAGGATGATATTTTCAAGTTCCATCCATTTGCCTGCAAGTTTCATTAAATTATTGTTTTTAATAGCTGAGTAGTATTCCGTTGTGTACTACATTTTCTGTATCCATTCCTATTACAGTTATAAAGTAGCAATGAAATAATTTTATGGTTGGGGGTCCCCACAACACAAGGAACGTTTTTTTTTCTTTATTTACATTTCAAATGTTTTACCCCTTTCCAGGTCTCCACTTCGGAAACCCCCTATTCCATCCCCCTCTTGCCTCTATGAGGGTGCTCCCCCACCCACCCACCCACTTCCGTCTTCCCTCCCTAGCATTCTCCTGGGGCATCGAACACCCTCAGGCCCAAGGGCCTCTCCTCCCACTGATGTCCAAAATATTAAAGGCTCACAGCGTTAGGAAGGTTGAGAACCACAGATCTGAAGGGTTACAACAGAAACTGTTTTTCCCTTTTCCTTTCTTTTTTGATAAGTGAGATTGTTGGTGGCTCCAGAGGAGGTGCTTAGTGGGATTACAACTTGATAAGATAAAACCCTGTTCTCTAGGGTTACCCAAGAGGATTGAATGGAATTTCTTGTGAGAGTCCTAGAAAATTGCAGACGTATAGCTGGGAAAGGAGAAAGGCCATATATACTATACTTAGGCTTTAGCATTATTTGTTGCTATTTTGTCATCCTTTTTTGAAACTGTCTATGTATTAAAGAAATATTGTCTCTATGTTAACAGTCTTTACAGTAAGTAATAATTGTGTTGGAATTCTTGATTCTCAGGTAAAGAGGCTTCCTCCCAGACTCTGGGGTCAGGAGCTCCCTATCTTGCCATGTCCTCATAGACTTCCTTGCCGTTCTGTCCTGTCTCCCAACGTAGAAGTTCATACAACTTCCAGTAGTAGGAAGAGAGCAGATAGGTTCATTCTGAAGCTCAGTAGGATCATCAAAAGACTGAGCTACTGCCCTTTCTACTTGGTCATTTTCAGGATATTGGTTGTTATTTTTAGATTATTCTTATGAAGCAGCCTTACCTTCAACTTTGACATCCTGCACACAGCATTGTTCAAGAGCTAGTAGAACAACTGGCCTTTTCTTAGGTGACTCTTTTTAGGATTAAAGAAGACTGTCCTGAAAACCACCCCTCATTTCCTGTTAGCCAAATTGTGTCCTGTAATCTTTATTCAACTAGTTAATGGAATTAACTAAATGTTACTAAAATTCTTTGGCTAATCTAGGATTCCATCCCAAGGTTGAGGAGAATTGTAGGTTTCCTGGGAGGAGCTACCTAAAATAAAGCCAGGTTCCTATTAGCATTACAGAAGGCCATTATGAAGTCTGCCACTTTGCTTGCTAATCTTCTTATGGGTTTATTTATATATTTTAGCTTTTTTTTTTTTTTTTTTTTTTTTCCCCACACAGAAGCCTAACACAAGGTCTAGTGAGGAAGTCTGGGCTTTAAAGTTAAAACATGTAAATATGTTTATGCAACTTCTATGAGGTTGCCAAATGTCCATACTAAACCATGGAAAATGTGACAAAAATGAGGGGGCTGGAAAGATGGCTCAGTGGTTAAGAGTACTGGCTACTCTGGCAGGGGATCAGTGTTCAGTTCTCAGCAGTCACACATACTTAAGGCCCTCTCCTGGCCTCTGTGGGCACCCCACTTACATGTACATTAAGTACATGCAGACATACATAACTATAAAAATGAAAAGGATTAAAATAGCATTTAAAATCAACCAAACAAGAACAACAAAACACTTATGTAACAAGTAAAGTACAAACCCAAACTTGCACAGGTATAAGAAAGATAGGAAGAATTTGTGTAACGTTAATTTGATATAAAGATTTCATACCTATAGAGGTGTTGAGTAAATGAGCCTCTGAATATTTCACCCTTGAAGAGCCTCCTAGTTATTCTCTGATCTGAAAAGCTGAGGTCTAGGCCTTAGATGATAACATTTTAGTATGATAGGCCTGGGAAACTAATGCTCGATCATTCCAGAAGATAGGTTTGCCTGATTGTTCTTGTGGTGGTGGCAACAAGATGTCCAACAAGGCCCTCCTCTGCCACATATATGGCCAGCACCAGGGGTCCCTCCATGTGTATTCTTTGGTTGGTGGTCCAGTCTCCGGGAGCTCCAGTAGGTCTGGCCATGTGACACTGTTGCTCTCTCCATGGGGCTGCAAATCCCCTCAGCTCCTTCAGTCCCTTCTTTCACTCCTCCATCCGGGACCCCATGCTCAGTCCAATGGTTGGCTGCTAGCATCCGCCTCTGTATTTGTCAGGCTCTGCCTGAGCCTCTCAGGAGACAGCTTATCATGCTTCTGTCAGCCAGCACTTTCCAGCATCCACAATAACATCCTGTTTGATGGCTGTATATGGGATGGATCCCCAGGTGGGGCAGTCTCTGGATGGCCTTTTCTTCAGGCTCTGCTCCACACTTTGTCTCCATATTTCCTCCTGTGAGTATTTTGTTCACGCTTCTAAGAAACACAGAGGTATCCAAATTTTGGTCTTCCTTCTTCTTAGGCTTCATATGGTCTGTGAATTGAATCTTGGGTATTCTGAACTTTTGGGCTAATAACCACTTATCAGTGAGTACATACCGGATTCATTCTTTTGTGACTGAGTTACCTCACTCAGGATGATATTTTCAAGTTCCATCCATTTGCCCAAGAATTTCATGAAGTCATTGTTTTTAATAGCTGAGTAGTACTCCATTGTGTAGATGTACCACATTTTCTGTATCCATTCCTCTGATGAGGGACATCTGGGTTGTTTCCAGCTTCTGGCTATTATAAATATGGCTGCTATGAACATAGTGGAGCATGTGTCCTTATTCCATGTTGGAGCATCTTCTGGGTATATGCCCAGGAGTGGTATAGCTGGGTCCTCAGGTAGTATTATGTCCATTTT
>CM052710.1:15329401-15347862 GCA_028551405.1 Uromys caudimaculatus | reverse complement strand
GATTGTGTTTTCCTGTAATTCTTTAATGGATTTTTGAATTTCCTCTTGAAAGGCTTCTCGTTGTTTATCATTGTTCTCTTGTATTTCTTTAAGGGTGTTATTCATTTCTTTCTTAAAGTCTTCTATCATCATCATGAGAAATGATTTTAAATCTGAGTCTCACTTTTCTGGTGTGTTGGGGTATCCAGGGCTTGCTGTGGTGGGAGAGCTGGGTTCTGATGATGCCAAGTAACCTTGGTTTCTGTTCCTTTTGTTCTTACCCTTGCCTTTTGCCATCTTGTTAACTCTGGTGTTAGCTGATCTTACTCTGTCTGGTTGTGGCTTGCCCCTCCTGCAGGCCTCTGTGTCAATACTCCTTGAAGACGGCTGTCTCTGAGAGGTGTTTGGGTTTGGAGAGCTGTGGCACAGGATCCACTCTGGAGTGCAGACAGAAATCAGAATGATCTTGTCCCTAGCTGTCCCTTGGTTCCTATGTCCTGATGGCTCTGCAAGGGTCCCTTTTGATCCAGTGAGTTTGAATAGAAGTGGTGGTTTTGCCTGTGCTCAAAGGTGTGTCAGCACTCCTGGGATACCCACTTTCTCCTGGAGCCCTGTGGCCCAGGCTGAGGTCCCCAGGCACAGACTCCTGGTGGCCCAGGCAGAGGTCTCCCCCCATAGATGGAAACCGGAAGGTTCAGAGGTTTCCTGCCCCCTGGGTTCTCAGGCCCTGGATCCTGCGGGCGGGTCTGGGTGAGAGGTCTTGCTCCCCTTAACCCCACTCATGGCTTTTCCAAGCTTCTGGGAGGGTAGCTTTCTCCTGGGGCTCGTTGGCTATGGACTCCTGGTGGCCCAGGCAGAGGTTTCCACCCTAAAAAGTACCTTTTTAAAAAACTAACTTTACTTCATAGATGAATGAGTTTTTGAAACTCTATTCTGTGTAAAAGCCACAAGTCCTTGCTTGGACTAAGTTAGGGTCTTCAGAAATCTCGGGGAATTCCTTAGGCAGCTCTACTTCGTGCCTCTATTCCCCAAAACACGGACATAATGAGCACCCACTATAGAAGTACTGAGTATTCTCTCAGACAGGAAAGAAATGTAGCAGTTTTTGGAGGAGTTGGTGATTATCATTGTGCCTTCAGAGTAAGCTAGCCAGTTCCACAAGCTAGGAACGAAGTTTGAGGTATAGGTAGGTACTGCATAAATGCATGAAATTGTGAGAAAATTTGATACATTTAGTGAAGCCTGCTTGATAATCTGGTTGGCTGACATTTCCTCTGTTTACTAATTTTTATGGTTTTTTTTTTTTTTCATTATTCAGTCCAAATAGTGGAATGTAACCACCAACATCTAATAGTTCAGGCACCAAAAGGGAGATATGGGCCAAATTCATAAGACCCATTACAATATGACTGTGAATGTATTAATTCTGGTCTTAGATCTGGTATTAACCCTTAGACTAAGCTAATTATATTTTTGTTAGGAATTAATAAGTTTGTGATTATCCTCTTTTGGATAAGGTGCCCATTCTAATGAAATTCAGCTGTGGAAGAGAAAGTATAAATTAGTAGATAGCGTGAAGGTTGGCAAAAGGCAGTTCTCAGAAAGGGATGTGTATGGTGGTGGAGTCTGAGCACAGAAGTGTCTGTCCTCATTGAGGTAGTGTCAGCTACTTTGTTCACATGTGGGTGTATTTCACTTGCATGTATTCACTGACCAAGTATCTGTTACTTTGGATTTTGTATGGAGAGTCTACTATGTAGACATGATTGATGAAATCACTGGCCATTGGTGGTTGAACTTGATTTTCATTCCTCTTTTCCCTCCCCCAGGGCTCAAAGGGTTAATGCTGAAAGTTCCTTCCAATCAAATGGTCAATCCCTATCCTGAGGCTATATAAAGGCTTTCAGCTACCAGCCATACTGTTAACACATAGAAAGACACTCATCATCTCTGTCTTAAAATTCAAAAGTCCTAGAAGCCTTATATCTCTAATCAAGGAACTAGGACCAAATATGACAAAACATTGTCCTGTCATCCCTCTAAAGAAAATGTAAGACTTTTAGGAACTCTATTAAAAACAGAGACCCCCCACCCACACTTTTACCATGTCATTTTGTCTTCATTATGTAGTTCTCAGAATTTATGTTCAAGGATAACACCATGTCTCTGGCTTTGGTGACTGGTGAATGGTGGTGATATTCATTTGGGTTTAAAGGGAAAATTAATTATATTTTTTGTAGATGTGAAGTTTGAGGTAATAATGAGATAACAAGGAAGTTTGGTGAATGCCTTAGAGGCCCAGGAAGTCATAGGAAGAGATCTAGAATTGGAAATTGGAGCTCTTCAACAGTACTACAAGTTTGTAAACTGTATCATAAGTATGTGTTTGTAAACTGTATCACATGTGTATGCGTGTGTGTGTGTGTGTGTGTGTGTGTGCGCGCGCGCAACTATTAACATTTAGTTTACATCAGTGCTATAGGTTAGATCATAGTATTTCTTTGTAGTCACACTCCTCCATTCATAACCCTGGAAACCAATGGATTATTCTTCATTCTAGTAGGTTTTATTTTTAAAATGTCACATAAATAGAATATTATATCACCTTTTAGGCTTGTTTTTTTGTTTTTTTGTTTTTTTTTTTTTAAACTTTCCAAGTTGTGTCAAGCAGTAGGCTTTCCTATTGCTGACTGATATTCCCATTGTATGGGTGCATTACAAACTGTATTCATTCACAAGCTGGAAAACATTTGGGTTCTTTTCAGTTTGAAGTGATTATGAAATGTAAACACGGATACACCCAGGTTTCATTTTTTTAAAGATTTATTTTTATTATTTTTAACTATGTGTAGATGTTTATGTGCAGGTAAGTGCCAATATCCCATGTAAGTCAAGAGGCATTGGATCCTTAGGAGCTGAAGTTGTAGAAAGTTGTGAGCTGCCTGGTGCTGGGAACTGAACTTAGGTCCTCTGGAAGAGCAGCAGGTGCTCTTAACCCCAGCTCCATCTCTCATGAGGAAACATTTTTATATTTCTAGGTTATCAGTGCCTGAGAGTGAGATTGTTGGTTCATATAGTGGATGCTTGTTTAACTTTAGAGGAAACTGCCGAACTTTTTCAGTGTGGTTATACTGGTCTCATTTCCACCAGTCATAGTTAAAACTTCCCATGGCTTCATGTCTATGGGAGCATTTGGTGTTGCCAATTAAAAAATAAACTTTGGGTACATTATTAAATATGTAGTAGCATCTCATTTTATTTTGTTGCTGTTGTCAGTGAGACAGTATCTATTATTTAGTCAAGGCTGACCTCAAACTTAACAGCTGTCTGAGAGGCAGGGAATTAGAGTGGAGAGTGAGGTTTGGAAATCCTTATACTGAAATTGCAGAATTAGCATATGGGAAACAAGTTGGCACCAAGGAAGGCTGGAAACTCCTGGCAGAGATGGACTGGCTCACATCACTGGCACAGGTACACAGGTCTAAAAGTAACTCTTGGCTCATTATAATGCTAAAATGCATACCCCTATGTCTTAGTCAGGGTTTCTATTCCCACACAAACATCATGACCAAGAACCAAGCTGGGGAGGAAAGGGTTTATTCAGCTTACATTTCCACATTGCTGTTCATCACCAAAGGTCAGGACTTGAACTCAAGCAGGTCAGGAAGCAGGAGCTGATGCAGAGGCCATGGAGGGATGCTGCTTACTGGCTTGCTTCCCCTTGCTTGCTCAGCCTGCTTTCTTATAGAACCCAAGACTACCAGCCCACAGATGGTACCGCTCACAAGGGGTCCTCCCCCCTTGATCACTAATTGAGAAAATGCCTTACAGCTGGATCTCATGGAGGCATTTTCTCAACTGAAACTCCTTTCTCTGTGATTAACTCCAGCTTGTGTCAAGCTGACACACAAAACAGCCAGTACTCCCTAGTAATGATTTAAGATTTAATAAGATATGCATGAAGTTGTGTTGTAGGATTGCATTTAGCAGGTAGAGCTCACATTACATAACACAGCCAGAAAACCTGTGTGTTATTATTATTCTGAAATAACATAAAAGCCCAGATCCTATGTAGGGCAGGCTTTTGAGCTACTGAACTCTCTGCTCTGCCTGCTTCCTCCCTTGGAAGCATATTTTTTAGTCCACTGTCCCTGTTTCTGCTCTCATTTGGTATTGTTTGCTCAGCTCTTTGTTCAAAGACACAGGAACCTAGAGTGTTGGTGGTGTTCACCCATACTCAATAGCAGCCGATGTGAACTGTGCTTCTGCCTCAAGTGCTGGGATTGCAGAAGCGTGCCACCACATACCATGTATAGCACACACAGCACCCAGGTTTTCCAGCCTAGTCACTGTAGTTTTATGTGCTTTTTCCTACTTGTTAATAAACATCCTTTCTTGTGCTTATTTGCCTTTCATATATTCTTTATTTTGAAATCTTTTCATATCTCTTGACAATTTTTGTTATATTGTTTTACTCTTTTGAGTTTTGAGATCCAGGTCCATTGTTGGATATATGTTTTGTCTATGCTCTTAACAGTGTTTGATGTTTTATCATTTTTTAAATGGTTGTGTGTGCTTTTGGTAGCACACCTAAAATCCTGGGCCTATGGGGTGTAGCTTAGGGGTATAGCTTTGTGGTAGAGTGTATGCTTAACACATGTGAGCCCTTATGTTCAATCTTCAGCCTCCAAAATCTCAACTACAAACCCTCAACAAACAAAATTTAAAAAAAGAAATCATTAACCAAAGTTACATTTTCTAAAGGGTTTATTTTAAGTCAAGGAATCACCCTGCAACTCTGGCTGACCTGACACTTGCTATATAGATCAGGCTAGCCTTGAACTCAGAAAGATCTGCATCTGCTAGTCTCTGTCTCCTAAGTGTTGGGATTAAAGGTCTGTGTTACCACACCCAGCTATAAATTTTTATATTTAGATCTCTGATCCATGATAGCTATTTTTTTTTTTTTTTTTTTTTGGTTTTTCGAGACAGGGTTTCTCTGCGTAGCCCTGGCTGTCCTGGAACTCACTCTGTAGACCAGGCTGGCCTCGAACTCAGAAATCCACCTGCCTCTGCCTCCCAAGTGCTGGGATTAAAGACGTGCGCCACCACTGCCCGGCCATGATGGCTATTTTTAACACAGGTGTAAAATTAGGGTTGGTTTGTTTTTTACATTGCTAAAAATACGATTCTTTATCCTTTGAATTACTTTTGAACTGTTGTTAAAAATCCTTTGACCCTACTTATTTGGCCCATTTCCAAACTGTTCATTCCAGTATTAGGTCTGTGTTTCTATCATGGTGTTGTCATCATTGCAGCTGCGTGAACCTTAGGAGAGTGTGATACTTCCAACTTTGTTCCACTCAAAATTGTTTCAGCCACTTAAAATCCTTTGCTGTTCTATATAATCTATGGAATGTTAGTCTGTCTCTCTAACTCTTTTTGGAATTTCCCATTTTCTAGTGTCTTTCTCAAGCTTTTTCTTCAGAGATTTGAAGATTTCATCATAAAGGTCTTTCACCTTCTTGGTTAGTGCCAAGATTGTGCCTTTGATGCTGCTGTAAATGGGAGTGTGTCCGTGATCTCTTCAGTGCGTTTGTTGTTGGTGTGTGGAAAAGCTACTGACTTGTTGGAGCCGCTTATGTATCCTCCCACATAGCTGAAATTACTGATGGTTTCTAGAGTTTTTCTGGGGAATTTTGAAAATCTTTACTGTGAATGTCATATCATCTGCGAATAGGGATAATTGGACTTCTTTTCCTGTTTTTATTCCTTTAATTTTCATCTTCTCCTTTATTGTTCCAGCCAGTGCTTCTAGCACTGCAGTGAAAAGGTGTGGGGTGATGGGCAGCCCTATCTCCTTCCCGACTTTATAAAATTGCTTCAAGTTTTTCTCCATTTAGGATAAAGTTGCCTGTGGGTTTTGCCATGTATATGCTTTATCATGTTGAGATAAGCGTCCCTCTCTTTTCTTCAAGACTTTTATAAAAGCATGTTGGATTTTGTCAAAGGTTTTTTCCTGCATCTGTTGAAATGACAGTGTGATTTTTCTCTTTAAGTCCATTTGCGTTACTTATTACATTTATCGGCTTATGTGTGTTGAATCAACACTTCCAGGAATAAAATGAAGTTGATCATGGTAGATGATCTTTATATGTGCTTGTATTCAGTTTGCTAGTATTTTATTGAAGATTTTTGCCTCTTTGTCCATTAGGGATATAGGTCTGCAGGTGTGTGTGTGTGTGTGTGTGTCTGTCTGTCTGTCTGTCTTGGTTTGGGTATTAAAATAATACTGGCTTCATAGAATGAGTTTAGGAGTGCTCCTTCTGTTTCTGTTTGTGAAGAGTTAAGTATTCTTTGTAGTTCTTTAAAGTCTGATAGAATTCTGTGACTCCATATGAACCTACATTTATTTTCTTTCTTTCTTTTTTTTTTTTCCCAGTCAGAAGACTTTTTATTACTGTTTCTATTGCCTCCTTTGTTATAGGTCTGTTTAGGTTATTAGCTTCCTCTTGGTTGCTTAAATTCACCCATTTCTTTTAGGTTTTCCATCTTAACAGAACACAGGTTTTTCAAGTATTCCCTAATAATATTCTGCATTCCTTTGGTGTCTGTTGTAATGTTTCAATGTTTGTTTTGGACTTTGGTACTACGGGTCATCTCTCTCTTTCTTGTAGTTATTTGGGCCAATGATCCGTCAATCTTGTCTATCTTTCAAAGAAGTGGCTCGTAGATTCATTGTTTCTTTGTTTTTACTTCATTAATTTCTGCCTTGATTTTGTTATTTCTTCTGTTTTTACTTCATTAATTTCTGCCTTGATTTTTGTTATTTCTTCCCATCTTCTTGGATTGGATTTGATTTGTTCATGTTTTTCCAAATTTTTAAGTTATATTATTAAGTCATTTATTTGTTCTTTCTGATTTTTAATGTAGGCAGTTAATGCTGTAAACTTTCATTTTAGAGATGCTTTTAATATGTTCCAGTAATTTAGTTGTGTTTTTTTAATTTATTTATTTATTTATTTATTTATTTATTTTTTTTTGGTTTTTCGAGACAGGGTTTCTCTGTGTAGCCCTGGCTGTCCTGGAACTCACTCTGTAGACCAGGCTGGCCTTGAACTCAGAAATCCGCCTGCCTCTGCCTCCCAAGTGCTGGGATTAAAGGTGTGCGCCACCACTGCCTGGCTGTGTTTTAATTTTTATTTAGTTCCAAGAATATTTTGATTTCTTCTTTGATCCATTCATTGTTCAGTAAGTAATGAGTTAATATTGACATGTTTGTACACTTACTAGAGTTTTGTTTGCTTTTAATTTTAAGTTTTATTGCATAATGGTCAGATAGGATACATGGAATTATTTCAGTTTTTCTGTATTTGTTAAGGTTTGTTTCATATACCAAGATGTGATGTATTTTAGAAGAGTTTCTATGTGCTCCTGAGTATATATTCTTTGGCATTTAGGTAGACTATTCTGTAGTAACCTGTTAGGCCCATTTGATGTAAGATGTCTTGTAATTCTGTTTAGGGTTTTGGGTTTTTTTGTTTTTTGTCTTTCATTCAGATGACCTATATATTATAGAAAGCTCATCTGGGCAATGCTTACTAGAGAGCACTCATATAGAACTAGCTGGTGTGACGGGAGGCGCACTGGTTTGGACATTCATGCTGGTTTGACCAGGAGATGCATGACCTGAGCTAGGCCAGGTAAAACTGGTAGATAAGCTGTTTAATTTAGACATGGAAAGATGGCTCCCAAACTAAAGATGGGTCTAGAGCTAGGCCAGGCAAAAGAGTGAGGGATCACAGAAGAAGAAGGTTCCCAACCATACGTCTGGAGCTAGGCTTGTGGGTTTCCTGATGCAGAGGGATGGAGTAAAGATGGGAAAGGAGAAAAGTGATTTATTCATGAAAGGAGGTACCCTGCTCACAAACAGGGCTCACTGCCTTCAGGTCTGGAGCTAGGCTTATGGGCTGGCAGATGGCAGAGAGTAAGGCAGAGAGTAAGGCAGGAAAAGGGAAGTGACTTTTTGTTAATATAGTAAACCTGTACATATAAATTTGCTTTCTGACTTTGTATCCCATGACCTTGCTAAACTTACTAATTAGTCCTAAGATTGGAAGATTTGTATGTGTCTTTGTTTGTGTGTGTTTTTAATTTAAAAGACAATGTCTTTTGAAGATGATTCCTTTCCTTTTTTCCTGTGTGTGTTCTTCATTCTATTCCTCATCTTAGACACTGGTCAATACATTTAGTACAATAATCTACCTAAGGGTGGTGAGCATTATTTTCTTTTCTGGTACCGAATGTTAACACAGGAAACACCCAGTCTTTCATCACTTCATATGATGTTAGCTGTAGGGTTTGTTGTTGTCCTCTGAATGGAGTTTCTAAATGTTCATAGCTTCATATTTTTTTCAGGTGTTAGTTTTTAAGAATGGTTTTTGTTTTTTTTTGCATCAAGTAATATGATCATGTAATTTTCTCTGAACCAGCACTATGGTAGATGATGTTCACATGTGTCTTAGTCAGGATTGTTACTGTGAAAAGACACCATGACCCAGGCAACTCTTACAAAGGCAAATATTTTCATTAGATCTGGCTTACAGTTTCAGCAGCTCAGTCCATTATCATCCTGGCAGGAAGCATTGCAACATCCAGGCAGGCATGGTGCTGGAGAAGGAGCTGAGAGTTCTACATCTTGATTTGAAGGCAGGCAAAAGGAGACTGTCTTCTACAGGCAGCCGGGAGGAGGCTCTCATTCCACACTGGCAGGAGCTTGAGCACTAGGAAACCTCAAAGTCTACCTACATAGTGACACACGTCCCACAAGGCCACACTTAGTAGTGCCACTTCCCATGGGCCAAGCATATTCAAACCATCACAACATGGTAGATCATATGTGAATAATAATTCATATAGAAGGCTATAGCGTAGAATAATGATTTTAAACTACCCAAGTAGTTTAGCTTTTCAGGAAAAATAAATTTCTCACTTGGTGTGTTATATGCTATTGGGTTGGATTTGTTAATAGTTTACCAAATTTTTCATTTGTTTCTATAAGTGTGCTGGCTGGTCATGTCAACTTGACACACAAATGAGTTATCTGAAAGGAGGGAACCTCATCTGAGAAATGCCTCTATGAGATCCTTCATAAGGCATTTTCCTAATTAAGTGATTGAGAGAGGGCCCAGCCCACTGTGGGTGGTGCCATCTCTAGCCTGGTAGTCCTGGGTTCTATAAGGAAGCAGACTGAGCGAGCCAGGGGATCAGGCTAGTAAGCAGCACCTCTCCATGCTGCACCAGCTTCTGTTCCAGGTTCTTACCCATTTGAGTTCCTGTCCTGGCTTCTTTGATGAACAGCGATATGGAAGTGTAAGCCAAATAAATCCTTTCCTCCCTAACTTGATTTAAGGTCATGGTGTTTGACTGCAGCAACAGAAACCCTAAGACAATAGGGAGTGTTGTTGTTGTTTCCGGGGAATGCTTTATCTGATTCATTTTCTGTGTAATTCTGTCCTCAAAATGAGTTAGAGGTATTTATTTCTTTTTCTATCATCAGGAAGAAATCTTGTAGAATTGGTGTTATTTCTTTAAATGCTTGGTATGGTTGACTTGTGAAACCATTTGAACTTGCATATTTGTGTTTCATAAAGTTCTTTTGTTTGTTTTTAAGCCATGGACTTACTCTGCTTGAGTGTTCATGTTACTGTTTAAGCTTGCGTGCATTCCAGTCGTTATTATTTATTAAAAGATACATTTAGAAGGGCAGGTTCTGGTCCAGGATAGCTGTGTGACCTTGAGAAGGTACTTCAGCTTTAATCTCTTTGGTCCTTAATTTATTCATCTGAAAAACCAAGGGTTAGACTTAGTTGTCTCTAAGGTATTTTCTCCCTACTTTTTGAATTTTATAAGTCTGATAGGATGATAGTGTGTGCGTTTGAAGTTGATGTGAAAACCCTTAGTGTCTGTTTCTTGATTTGCCTGTCATTCATTGAGCATTGGTTTTCTTAAGTTAACTTTGCCTTTCAACATATATTTATATTTTCTTCTAATAAATAATTTTATGAACAAAACTGGGTAGAATTATTGCTGTTTATATAGTTGTATATAATAGACTTAAGGTACATAAAATTATTTTTATACACTATTCATAAGAAGATGTAAATGTGTTAATTTTTAATGATTTCAGTTTGAAATTTAGAAATATTTGAAATGCATTTCCATTTAAGCAATATCCGTTTAGTCTTCATGATTTTTTAAAAGTCATACTTTTTTCCTACTTACTACAGATAATGTGAGCGTTTTATGTAAACATTTTTTTCAAAAGTGTCATGTTGTTGTACATTCTGTCATTTGTTGGGTTAAAGCAAAGTGGAGGTAGCATACAGATTTACTGCTGAAGGAACACTGACTTGCAGGCTGCAGCTGGAGGATTTTACGTGGGCACCTGTGGGTTTGAGTGCGTTCAGTATACAGGCTGCAGTAGGAGGCTGGCACTGACTCTGCTGACTCCAGTACACTCCTCGATGCTGTTCTGCTGATTTCCCTACTGTCCAGAAGACAAACAAAATGGTGCAGCACGCTCAGGACTTGGGGGAAAATAAGCATCAGTATGATTCAGAGGTGGGTCTGCTGGACTGATCAGAAAAGAGATTGCTTAACAAGTCTAGAGGCTTAGGCGGAGATCGGCATGTCAGATTTCCGTAGCTGTTTTAATATTTGATGATGGCCATTTAGGAATGAAACTGTTACAGTTGTGAAATCTGCATGCCCTCTATGTATAGAGGTTCTGATATATTGCATGTATAACATTAATATGTGCATACATGGTAGCTTATGAACAGATTTGTTGTATAAAATGTCTGTGGCTGGTGTATGTATAGATATGTGTTATGAAAGGTTTTCTTTTCCTACTAGTATTAGCATGGCTTTGTTTTTAAGTAAGCACTTAGTGCGTTTTGTTTTTTCTCTGCTGCATATTTGTTTGAGTTCTTGTCAATGTTTCTTTCCTTATATTTATTGTTCATTTTATAATAGAAGAAATCATTCTCCAGTGAGATAGGGAAAAACATCAGGAGGGTGAGCACTAGAGTTGGCACTTCATATTTTATTGAGGACTGTAATGCAGTGAGTTCGCATTGCACATAGTCATGACTTAAATGATTACCTCTTCTGTGAAGCAAAATGTTTGTAAGAACGGCCATGTTGACAGTGAGTGTAAAATAAAGGAAAGGAAGTAGGACAAGTAAAATTTCATTGTCGTTGGCTTCCTGAGCTATCTCAGCATTGATCAGACTGTTGTGTCAGAAGCACTGTAGAAACAGTTTAACACTGAGCACTAAAAATCATGGAGGCTTAGTTCCCACCACTACAAAGCACTTGGCTTCTGTATGTGTGTATTTTGGGTTTCTTTAGCTGCCTGTAACCGAGGAACTGTCCAGTTGAGACAAGATATATTTTCTTAAGCCACACCCAACAGATTCTTCTTTTTTATGCTTTGGTTACTATTTTAATCCTGTGCTGATTTGTGACTATCATCTGTGGGATGACTTTTGAGTTTTAAAAAGAAGAAATATACTGTATTCACAAGCTCTAGCTTAAGATGGTTTAAACATTTGAGTTGCTTTACTAGCACAGAAAATCAGTATTTTCCTTGTGCAGCATTTTCTCTAGCTGAGAGGAGGAGTTTTGTGAGATTCCACGGTGAGTTTATGGCATGGATTCTGATCACGTAGGTAACAGAGCTGCTGATATATTATTTTGGTTATTTAGTGTTGTGGGTAAGAAAGCCCAAGTTCAGATTTTCTTATTTGAGCAAATATTTCTTGAAACATTTTAAAGACTAGATTTTTATGTGGTATTAAAAATTGCAGTGCATGCAGACTGATTTTTAAATCTATTTATAATTTTTATTCCACAGTAAAGACATTTGTATGTGATTAGAATTAACAACTGTATGGCTGTCTGCCACTATGTTAGGTTACCTTACCCACTTTACTGTAGACAGAGATAATACGGAGTCAGCATTGATCTTAGTAGTCCGCAGAGTGCACTTATTATGTACTCTCAAAAATAGTTTCTTTTAGAGCAAATTAGCTCTATTGCCTCAGAAATTAAAAAAAAAAAAAAAAAAAAAAGCCAATCTGTGGTATAATTCTGTTTCTTTTTTATGAACAACAAAAATATGGTATTTTTTAATGTGCCAAATTTTATGACAGTAAATAGTTAACTATAGAGTGAAACATACTGTATTATTAGAATGTTTCATGTATCCAAATGTTATATAACCCTGATGGAATGTTGCAGATGAAACAAAGAAACCTGATTGGTTTCTCACAAGAAACAGCAGCCTTGAAATCTTTTTTTAACCAGAGGCTTCCACAGCAGCCTGTGTTGTTAGCTAACATCACAGTGACAACAGATGCCTTGGAGATGAGGAGGGTATTAGAAGTAGAAATTGAGGTTTTGAGGCCCCTACTTAATTCTTTTCTTTGAATATCCTGCAGGCTTTGTTCTTGTCAGCAAACAACTCCCTCTCTTTGTTGTTACTAAGAGAGTATTATGTCTTACCAAATTAATAAACTTTCTAGATAGCACTATTTATTGAATGAAGAATCTCTCCAAAAATAGCTTCAAGTGATAGAATGAGTTAATGAGTAACAATTTTTAGGACATTGATGAAGTATGAATGAGTGGAGCTTGTTGAGAGGAGAGTACATGGTGAAAAGTTTGAAGAACAGGATATCTTCAGAAACTGCTCAACCCCACCATTCCCCATTATAGTGAAATTGCATTAAATGGTTGTCTTTTTAAGATTGCAGTGGTGTTTAGTAAGAGCACACTATAATTGCTATTCAAAGAATAGGATGCTGCAAGCTGGAAGCAGTTGGAAAATTCTTGCTCTCTCCTGGCAATTATAGAAATACTGAGACAGGGGAGTAATATGTTAGCTTTTATATATTTGTTATTAGCTAGAAGGTTTGCTGGTCTGTAGCTTAAATCACAGTAACAAAGATGCCACCCTCTGTTTTTAACAGAAAATATTTACAACATTTCTGTAGTTTATTCCAATGTATAAAAAACTTTTTTGTTTTATTTTTGTTTTCAAGACAGGCTGTTTGTTTGTTTGTTTGTTTTTTGTAGCTCTGACTGTCCTGAAATTCACTCTGTAGACCAGGCTGGCCTCAAGTTCAGAGATCTTCCTGCCTCTGCTTCAACAGTGCTGGGATTAAAGGCATATGCCATCATGTCTAGCAAATATTCGTATCTTTAAGCAGTAATAGATTAACTTTATAGAATCTGGGAAAGGCACAATTACTATGAGCCAGGATCAGTATCTAAATAAAGACATCAAATTATTTTGAAATTGCCAAATATCATAAAAGAAAGTATATTTTAGGAATTTTTTTTTTTTGGTTTTTCGAGACAGGGTTTCTCTGTGTAGCCCTGGCTGTCCTGGAACTCACTCTGTAGACCAGGCTGGCCTCAAACTCAGAAATCCAAGAAAGTATATTTTAAAAGGACTCTGTGATACAGGTATTTCCATAAGCAGCAGCTCTGTCATGCAGGCTCGTTCTGTATGTATGTTGGGAGTCATCTGATGTGCTTAATGGGGTTGGGCTGAAGGGAGCCAGCTGCAGGTGTCACAAGCAAAATGGCTGGGAAGGATTAGTAAATTTGCAATAGAGCTAGATGCAATTAAGATACCATTCGTTGCAGGGCAGTGGTGGCGCACGCCTTTAATCCCAGCACTTGGGAGGCAGAGGCAGGTGGATTTCTGAGTTCCAGGTCAGAATAGTCTCAGAATGAAGGGAATTGGGAGAGAAGTTTCTGAGAATTCTATGTATGTATTAGTATTTTAGATTAGTTACACTAAGAGTAGAAGAAAAATTAATAGGAAAATTTAGAGATAAGAGTGCTGGTATAGTTTTCAAAATGACAGTACCCATAGATCTTTAGGAAATATTTATTTTCTCTCATGTGAAACCATTTTCGTTGAATTTTAGCACTTTGAAGATTAACTTTAAAGTTAGTGATAAACTTGCATAGATTGGAAATAGCTTCAGGAATTAATTACTTAAGCTGACTGCACATAGCTCATGTGTCTAATTCTTAGTAGATAGAATGGGTGTGTACTTTAAGAAGGAAAATATGGATATTTGTCACCTCTACTTCTCTAGTATTTAGGACAAGGTTCCAATGCTCAATGAGTTTCCAGGGTATTTTGTTTTGTTTTAAGAGGATTTCTCTGTATTGCTCTGGCTGTCCTGGGATTGATTCACTCTAATGACCGAGGTGGCCTTGAACTCTGAAGATCCTCAAGGTCTGAACTTCTCAGTTTTTGATGAATGGGTAATAATAACAAGATGTGTGTAAATAAAAGCAAGCAGACACATATACATGCATATCTACACCAATTTAATTTTCACACCCTTATGTAATAAATTTCATTATTCTCTTTTCCTCTTTATTCTTCAGGTTTTGTTGTATTTGTTTGATTGATTGATTTTTGGCCTCTTTTGCCTAAATTTCTGTTTCCAGTCTTTAGCACTCCAATTTTCAGCAACAGTGAACTATCTAGAATGTAAATTTGAGTTTTCTAAAATGCTAATTTTGCTGGATATAGTCATATCTGCCTATAGTCCCAGAACTCCTGAGGTGGAGGCAGAAGAGTTCAAGGGCAGCCTCAGCTATGTAAAGAGTGTGAGGCGCCCGGGCTGCGCAAACCACCTCTTAAAACAAAAAATGTTGATTCCTGTAGCTTTGCAAATAAAGCATGGCATGATTTTCTCACTCGTTTTCATTACTATTATTGTAGCCCACACAGAAAGACAGAATACACACATGTAAAAAGACAGATTTGAGACTTGGTAAACAACAATCCTCCCCCCCCCCCAATCCAACCTAGTGATGTTTGAATCTTCTTCTTCAGAGATGAAAAGCACATTTATAAATGTATTTGTGAGGAGTTTTTAGTTTAATATCATTTTGAAGTTTACTGAGCAATAAGTTTTTTTCTGTATTCTATAACCTGCTGCTGCTGCTGCTTCTTTTTTTTTTTTTTTGCCTTCATCGGTATATGTGAGCCTTCTTTTATGTATAGTGTCCTCCTTCTTCCTTTTAAAACACTCTTTAATTCATTTCTCTTTTAATAATAGAAAATTGAGTTTATTTCTTTTGGTGATGAGATGTGAGTATGAGATTATAAGTGGTGTCCTTGTTTGTATACTGGGATTTAGCGGCGGGGAATGGGAGGACTGTACCTAGAAATGGAATCAGCAAGATAAAGATTATTTTTTTCACCTTTGCTAGATGACTTCTCTGTCGTTGTCACTGTTCACATTTATATTTTTTAGAGAGGTCCTGTATTGCCATATTCTTGCCAATGTTCATACAGTAGGAGTTAACTTTTACCAATCTCTCTAGTGAAAAATAACATCTCACTAATTTAATCTTTTTGTCTCATTTCTAGTGAGGTTGGATATTCTTTCATGTGTTTATTGGCCTGTAAGTTTCTTTATCTATGAATAACTTTCATGCATGTTTTTATTAGATTGGCTTTTTATTACTTACAGTAATTTGTATATCTCAAACATGGTCCAATGAACTACAACCATTATTACATATTTAGCTTGCTACCTTTTTTTTTTTTTTAAACAACCTGTGAGTTAAAAATAGTTATTATATTTATTTTAAATGATTCAGAAAAAAATAAATGGAAGTTAAATGTTTTCATTATAATGTAAAGTATTCAAGAATAGTTTTATTAAAATATGTGCACACTCATTTGTACATTGTTAATGCTTATTTTGTGCTGCAATTGCAGAAGTGACCAATTAAGATAGAGAGCGGGCTGGCACTGGCTGGGCCAGGCATTGGGTGTGCATCTCTGGAATGGTTCTCGGTTCTTGTGTCCCAGAACAAAGAATTGGACAGTAGCAAATGAATGAGCAGTAGCAAAGTGAGAGGACTTAGGAAGGAAGGATGCACCGCCAAGGGGGCAAACAGAGCGGCCGAGGAGAGCGCCTGGAGCAACTGAGGCAGCCCTTCTGTGCAGAGTTGGGGTTTCCTGGGTATGTTCTGTTACATGTAGTTCTGCATACAACTTCATGTGTCATAGATCTTATTAGCCTCTTAAACTTACACTCAGGGCTGTGAGGCTCAGTAATGTAATGAGCCAGCAGGTGATGTGGGGGTTAGAGAAGATCTGGTTCCCTTCCTTGCCAGCTGGCTTTTCTCATATGTAATTTTGTAATGCTTTTCTTTTGGACCTCACACCCTTCCGAAATATTCTTTTGCTTCGATAAGATCTGCAGATCTAAAATGTTTGTTCTCCTGTGGTTTGTAGGCCCATAGTCTTGATTGATTCTTGGTCTATGACTTTTACTGTAGGTATTTCCTCTATCTTAAAATTTTGCTTTTGGTTTTAATATTCAAATTTATGTTGAACCAAGTTAATATTTTAATTTATTCAATTATATTATTTCATCATTCACGTTATTTCTGGACTCGTGGAGATTATAAATATATTTTTTTTATAATATAAGAATTTTTATTTCTAATTTTAAAACATGTAGATTTATTTTCTGTAGATTTTATAGCAAAATCATTATTGTGTAAGAAGGGAATCATTCATTCATTTATTTTTTTCAAATAGAAATAATAATTTTTCTTACCGTATTTGTTAAAGGGCCTTTCTTTTCTCTATTGATTTAGAATGCCAATTTCTCTGGTAGGTAATTTCTTTTATTTACTTTTGTGTCTATTTTCTGGGTGTTTTATTTACTTCTTTTCTTACTTGATTTAACTTTTGCTATGTCTGTTGGATCTAAATGTCTTTACTACCCAGATATTTGAGTTATTATTGTATCTAATTTTCTTGTTTCTTGGAAGATTAATACAAAATGTAATATTCTTAGTAGGAGCTTTATCAAGGACAAATCTAAGGAAAGGAATAGTGCTTTGAATTTCCTATATTACATATATAATCATGTGAGCTTTATGTTTTTTTCCTTAAACATTTTGATCTCAGATTTTTATTTTCTTTGCCATTATAATAGTCAAATAATATAGTAAGAATCAGGTATCCAAAAGTGCATAGTATTGTGCTAAGTACTTTAAAACACAAATGTCAGGACTAGAGATCTGGCTTAGAAGGCTTGTCTGCCATGTACAGAGCGCTGGATTCAGTCTCAGCCACCACGTAAACCTGGGGAACTAAGTCTGAACCAGCTGGCATGGCAGAGCAGAGCAGCTTATGACATGGCAGCCAGGAAACCTGCTTCAGTGGACTTTCTTTTCATTCTTTCTATCTGTTCTTTTTCTTCCCTTTTTATTCTATTCAGATCCCTAACCTATGGTGTGGAGACATTCATATTTAAGGTTGGTCCCTCATCTTAATCGCTAATCGTATTTAGAAACTCCCACCCAGCTGCATTCAGAGATATCCTTTACTAATCTTAGATGCTTTTTAATCAAATCAAGTTGTTCATCAAGATTTCAGTTTTGAATTTATTGAAGTGAAGAACTACGATACAGTTAGGCTTGAAGGAGAGAGTTCCATATTTAGATGTTATGAGTTTGAAGAATAATTGATATATCCAAGTGAAGATTTGAAAAGGACTTTTTTATTTGTAAGAAACATTAAATATTAGTCTTTTCTGTTCTGTCAAACTCTGTAAAACATTTGTTTACAACAAGGACCTCAAATATTTATATTATTCCATCTTGTAAAACCTTTATGCAAATGTTTTAATCCCCTTTAGTTGGTGAAATTTTTGTTTACACAAATACCATGCTGTGTTCTCAGAGCTTAAGTGACTTACACTAATGACTCCTTCCTCCTTTCCTTCATTTCCTTTGTACCATTCTTTTTTTTTTTTTAACACAATCTTTTTTTTTTTTTTTGGATACTTTATTTACATTTCAAATGTTTCCCCTTTTCCAGGTCTCCCCTTTGGAAACCCCCTATCCTCTCCCCCCTCCCCTGCCTCTATGAGAGTATTCCCCCACCCACCCACCCACTCCCATCTTCCCTCCCTGGCATTCCCCTATACTTGAGCATCTAACACCATCAGGCCCAAGGGCCTCTCTTCCCCCTGATGGCCATCAAGGCCCTCCTCTGCCACATATGTGACCAGCGTCATGGGTCCCTCCATGTGTATTCTTTGGTTGGTGGTCCAGTCTCCGGGAGCACGGGGAGAGTCAGGCCAGTTGACACTGTTGCTCCCTCCATGGGACTGCAAACTCCCTCAGCTCCTTCAGTCCCTTCTCCAAGTCCTCCATCTGGGACCTCACACTCAGTCCAACAGTTGCTGTGAATTGAATCTTGGGCATTCCGAACTTTTGGGCTAATATCCGCTTATCAGTGAGTATATACCCTGTTTGTTCTTTTGTGACTGAGTTACCTCGCTCAGGATGATATTTTCAAGTTCCATCCATTTGCCTGCGAATTTCATGAAGTCATTGTTTTTAATAGCTGA
>CM052710.1:15303801-15322229 GCA_028551405.1 Uromys caudimaculatus | reverse complement strand
CTCAAAGGTGTGTCAGCACTCCTGGGATACCCGCTTTCTCCTGGAGCCCTGTGGCCCAGTCTGAGGTCCCCAGGCACAGACTCCTGGTGGCCCAGGCAGAGGTCTCCCCCCACAGATGGAAACCGGAAGGTTCAGAGGTTTCCTGTCCCCGAGTTCTCCTCAGACCCTGTATCCCGCCGGTTCCGGGTGAGTCTCGGTGAACAGTGTTGCTCCCTTTAACCCCACTCATGGCTTTTCCACGCTCCTGGGTGGGTAACTTTCTCCTTTCGCTCGTTGGCTCCACACAGTTAAATTTTTTTCCCCTCCATTAACTACTTTTTGTCTGTTGGTTAGAGAGTTAATATTTACATAGCTTTTGATAGATAATGAATTACTATTGCCGTTTTGTTAGTTTTCTGACTTTTATGGTTCCTTTGTTCATTCGTTTATTGCTACTTCCTTTGATATTTTATTAATATTATTTTCTCAGGATAATATTTGATTTATCTTCTGTGTTTACTTACTACTTTTTTCTTTTTGATTACCATGAAGTATCTTTAGTTTATTTTAAGCTGATAACTTCAAGCACATAAAGAATATATACTTTAATATATCCCATTAATACATAGTTTCCAAATGTATAAACCATTCACTAACATTGTTATAACTATTACTAATTTTTACATAGCCAATTTACCAATAATGTAGAAATCATATGAACATGGATATATCCTTGGAGGGAACTTATTGCTGACATTCTGTCTTTAACCTCCAGGCAGCCATTTTCAAAGTATAACTAAATATTTTAAAATTATTTTTATCTTAACTTTTTAAAATATTTTTTTATTTATTAATGTATGTGAGTATCCTATTTGCACGTATGCCTGCATGACAGAATAGGGAATTAGACAGAAGAGGACATCAGATTAAATAGATGGTCGTTCACTACCTTGTGGGACTGGGAATTGGACTCAGGACCTCAGGAAGAGCAGCCAGTGCTTTGAACCTGTCCTGTATCTTAACTTTTGTTAACTATTAAAAGTCATTATCTACCATCGTTACAGAAGTGGCGTGTTCTAAATGTGACTGTCTGCTAACTTCTACAGTTACACTTTTGATTTTTATGCTGTTGTTTAACACGTTTTCATTTCAACTTGATGATTTCCCTTTTTTTTTTTTGTAAGATAGGGTTGGTGGTGATGAACTTCTACAGCCTTTGTTTCTGAAGGACTGATGTCTTCTTGGTTAGCAGTTTGGTTTCTTTCAGAACTTTGGGCACATCATGGGACAAGTCTCATCTGTCTGTAGGATTTTTATCAACCACTGACACAGGTGTTCTTGGTTATAGAGGATGGAGGTAGGTTTCAAGGCCAGCCTGTTCTACAGGAACACTTGTCTCCAAAATAGAACTGAAATACAGTGAGGCATGGTGACCTACACCATAATCAAAATAAGCAATAATGAAAGCAAAATGCAAACAAAAATCTGTTTTTGCTTTGAGAATATAATTATAGTATGTCTTAGTAAAGGTATCTTTATATTGGCTTTTTGGGCTTCATGGATCTGGATGCTTATTTCTGTGGATTATGGACTTTTTTTATTACTGTTTCTTTAAATAGATATTCTTTACTCCTTTCTCTTCATGTGTGCATTGGTTTGCTTTGTAATACTCCTTGCATTCTATGTTCCCTCTCTTTGTGTTCCTGTGAACTCACTGATTTATCTTTTCTTTGATTAAATATGCTCTATGAAAATTTTGAGTTCAGTAATTGTGCTGATTAGTTCAAATTTTAATGATTTATTTTGAGACAGCTTTTCACTGTGTAGCCCAGGCTGTTTTCAAACCAAGGCAGGTAACTCATTATGAAATAATAATGTACAGGGACCTTTTTGCTTTATTTTTTGTCTTATTATATTAAAGGAAAGATTCTTTGGTTTTTCAATACAAATTTTGTCAGTATACAAACATTTTAAAAATAAAACCCAGTTCAAATATTATATACCTGACAGACATGCTAGGAAAACACAGTACTGCTTGAAATACACGGTTACATACCCTCCCTCTAAGTCAGGCGGCGCTGCATCCCTTCAGTCCCAGGCTCAGCAGCAGAGTGGCTGAGGCCATTGTAATCTGCAGAGTCAATTCTAGGACAGCCAGGGCTAGACAGAGAAATTTTGTCTTAAAAATCTTACTAATAGCAGAATATCAAGTTACCAAGTTCATAATGGACTCAGATATAAATATTTTCTATATTTACAATTATTATATTTATGAAATCAATTAATTGATACTGATCCTCCTGGTACCTACTACATAAGTCCTATGCAATAGAACAAAAATTGATGAATATATTTGATATATATTAATTACTGTTAAGTCTTTTTTTTTTTTTAAGATTTATTTATTTATTTAATATATATGAGTACACTGTAGCTATCTTCAGACACACCAGAAGAGGGCATCAGATCCCATTACAGATGGTTGTGAGCCACCATGTGGTTGCTGGGAATTGAACTCAGGACCTCTGGAAGCACAGTCAGTGCTCTTGACCGCTGAGCCATCTCTCCAGCCCCCGTGTTAAGTCTTATATAGGGTAAATGTACACTTAAAAACTTTATTTCCATAATAAATTTAAATATAGGCCCTGCATTGTAAATATCAAGACAAGCTCTCTAGGATATAAAAGAAGAGCACAGATGACAGAACAAGAGTAGTGCTTCTTTTTTTTTTTTTTTTTTTTTTAAATAAGGACACTGTAGCTGTCTTCAGACACACCAGAAGAGGGAATCAAATCCCATTACAGATGGTTGCGAGCCACCATGTGGTTGCTGGAAATTGAACTCAGGACCTCTGGAAAGCAGTCAGTGCTCTTAACCACTGAGCCACATCTCCAGCCCCAAGAGAAGTGCTTTTTAAACCTGCTTATAATTGTTGCTTCTTATTCCTGTTAAGTTAGAAATAAGTGGAAGTTAGTTATTGAGTCTTTAGTATATTTTAAATTTGATGGAAGTGAAAAGAAATCTGTAACTTTAGACAACTATGTTAATGCTTTAGCTTTGGTTAGTTTGATTTTTGGTTTGCTATTTAACTCAAGCTGACCTGGCACTCTGTGTTGTATAGGTTTACCTGAAGCAATTAATCCCTACATCCTCTCTGCAGCAGCCTTCTGAATCCTGGGAGTATAGATGTTAGCATTCTGTCTAAACTCCACCCCACAGTTACCTGGCAACAACCAGGTATGCTCCTCCCCACAGTTACCTAGCAACAGCCAAGTGGGCCTGGCCTACTATAAAAGGGGCTGCTCCTCTCTTCTCTTGTTCTCTTGATCTCTTGCCTTGCCTCTTGCCTTCTTGCCCTCTTTCCCCCTCTCTCCCCATTCCCTTGCCCCCTCTCTCCACGTGTTCATGGACAGCCTCTACTTCTCTACTTCTCTACTCTCTCCCTCTCTCTGCCTTTCTCTGCCTGTACTACCCTCTTAGCTCCCCTCCCCATGCCCTGAATAAACTCTGTTCTATACTATTCCACAGTGTGGCTGGTCCCTCAGGGGGAAGGGATGCCCTGGCATGGGCCCGCTGAGGCACCCCCTTTTCCCATACCTGACTACACATCTCATAGAACATATCTTATATCTCTTTATCTTTTTTTTCTTTTCTTTTAAGAGTAGCTTTATTGAGTTCAGGCAAAAACTATCTATTAGATTTAGCAAAAACAAAACAAAAAACAAAAACAAAAAGGACAACCAAACAAAAAATCCCAGAGCAACAACAAAAAACAGTCAAAGTCAGTGATCTTTGAACTAGATCTCAGCTTATTGTGAAAGTTTTTTCTTCATCTAGTTGTCTGAGGTTAGAATAGAATCTGTTAAACATAAAATACTTAAATTTTTTTTGCTTAATGCATTCTAATGGTAATTACATTCCTGTTGACAAATTGATAACTTTTTATTGATTAATATGCTCTAGCCAAAGGTTGGTAAACTCTCAGTTGTATTTGTGAGTACAGAGTATTAATGGGAAGAGTTGAAGTTATGAATAAGGTTGGTAAGCTTATCTATACTTTTTAAATTGTGCATAAAATTTTATCTAGTAAACGTATTTCTAGAAATTTATGTTGACAGATATGTGTATGTACTGTGGGATATCTATCACAGTATTATATACAATGATGAATTATGAGAAACATGTCAAAATTAAATACAGAATAAATTATGAAATTACTTGCAGACATTTCTATAATGATTAAAATGCTATTTTCTAGGCTAAAACATTAGAAGCCAATATTATCATCATCATAATTTCACATTATAAATATGATTAAAATAAATTAAAGCACTTTGTAAAAACATTATGCAATTGGAAATTATTTCTGACAGATCAACTCTTACAGTTTTATGAACCATTCATTTTTCTCCTTTGAAATGACAAAGAAAAGTTGACTTCAGTCAAAATAGCACACAACCTAATCTCATAAGTCACACATTAAATATTACTTGTTTTCAGTAGGTTTTGAAAACCTTACTACTGTCACACTCAACTAGAAATAAGTTGACAACTCCTAACTAAATTCAGAGAAAATAAATATTAGTCTTCTAAAGTATACAGGACTCACCTCCTTAATGTGACCATAAAATTCAAATACCTCCAAATACCTCTATATGTTAGCTTTACTCTGAGCAAAGAGCACCATTACACTGAGATTCATCCGATACCTGTAACACTTGCTGAAGTTACCCCTTAAATATTTCTATCTGACCAGCACGAAGTGTCCTTCCTTATCTTTTTTGATAACTTTTGGTTGAAAGTTGATTTTATTCGATATTACAATGGCTACTCCAGTTTGTTTCTTGGGACCATTTGTTTGGAAAATTGTTTTCCAACCTTTTACTCTGCGGTAGTGTCTGTCTTTGTAACTGAGGTGAATTTCCTGTATGCAGCAAAATGCTGGGTCCTGTTTACATATCCAGTCTCTTAGTCTATGGATTTTTATTGGGGATTTGAGTCCATTGATGTTAAGAGATACTAAGGAAAAGTGACTGTTGCTTCCTGTTACTTTTTATGTTATTTTTATGTTTGTGTGGCTATCTTCTTTTGGGTTTGTTGAAAGATTACCTTCTTGCCTTTTCTAGGGTGTAGTTTCCCTCCTTGTGTTGGTGTTTTCCATCCATTATCCTTTGTAGGGCTGGATTAGTGGAAAGATATTGTGTAAATTTGGTTTTGTCGTGGAATATCTTGTTTTTTCCATCTACAGTAGTTAAGAGTTTTGCTGGGTATAGCAGCCTGGGCTGGCATTTGTGTTCTCTTAGGGTCTGAATGTCATCTGCTCAGGATCTTCATAGTCTCTGGAGAGAAGTCTGGTGTAATTCTGATAGGTCTGCCTTTATATGTTATTTGACCTTTTTCCCTTACTGCTTTTAATATTCTTTGTTTAGTGCATTTGGTGTTTTGATTATTATGTGATGGGAGGAATTTCTTTTCTGGTCCAGTCTATATGGAGTTCTGTAGGCTTCCTGTATGTTCATGGGCATCTCTTTTTAGGTTTGGGAAGTTTTCTTCTATAATTTTGTTGAAGATATTTACTGGCCCTTTAAGTTGGGAATCTTTGCTTTCTTCTATACCTATTATCCTTAGGTTTGGTCTTCTCATTGTGTCCTGGATGTTTTGGGTTAGGAGCTTTTTGCATTTTGCATTTTCTTTGACTGTTGTGTCAATGTTTTCTATGGTATCTTCTGCACCTGAGATTCTCTCTCCTATCTCTTGTATTCTGTTGGTGGTGCTTGGATCTCTGACTCCTGATCTCTTTCCTAGGTTTTCTAACTACAGGGTTGTCTCCCTTTGTAATTTCTCTATTATTTTTATTTCCATTTTTAGATCCTGGATGATTTTGTTCA
Source organism: Uromys caudimaculatus (assembly GCA_028551405.1). NCBI lineage: Eukaryota > Metazoa > Chordata > Mammalia > Rodentia > Muridae > Uromys > Uromys caudimaculatus. Next base: position 15,316,362 of record CM052710.1, on the reverse strand, counting down.
ATTCCTTTACCTGTTTGGTTGTGTTTTCCTGTAATTCTTTAAGGGCTTTTTGTGTTTCCTCTTTAAGGACTTCTGGCTGTTTACCTGTGTTCTCCTGTATTTCCTTAAGGGAGTTATTTATGACCTTTTTAAAGTCCTCTATCATAATCATGAGAAGTGATTTTAGATCTGAATCTTGCTTTTCCGGTGTGATGGTGTCTCCAGGATTTGCTATGGTGGGAGAATTGGGTTCTGATGATGCCAGGTAACCTTGGTTTCTGTTGCTTATGTTCTTGTGCCAGCCTCCTGCCATCTGGTTATCTCTAGTGCTACCTGCCCTCCCTTTATCTGACTGGAGCCTGTCCTTCCTGTGATCCTGGTTGTGTCAGAACTCCTCAGAGACCAGCTGTCTCTGGGATCCTGTGATTTTGGGATCCTGTGATTCTGAGATTCTTGGTGTGACAGATCCTGGGGGTCAAGCTGCCTCCATGACCCTGAGATCCTGTTGTGACCAAGCAACTGGAATCCTGTGATCCTGGGCGTGTTAGAGCACCTGGGAGTTGAGCTTGCTCTGGGTGTTATGGGACTGGCTGAGGAGTTTGCACCCAAGGTCTGCTCAGGGCACCAGCCCAGATTGGAATGAAACCGTGCCACTGGTCCAGCAGGGTTCCTAAGTCCCTGGATCCCGTTAGTCCCAGCTACTCCTGGTGTTGGGACAGATGTTGTGTCCCCTCCCCTCTGATCCTATGATCCTCTCTTTATCATTTTATAAACAGATCAATACACATGTGCCATCTAGCCTGGATTTTAGCCTGTTTTTTTTTTTCTTTTGGTTGGTTGGTTATGTTTGGTTTTGGTTTTAACGTTACATATGCTTTATGGAATTCTAAATCTATTTTATTTTTGTGCTTTATTTGTGATGAGTCACTTTGTTTCTATATAATAAAATGGAATTATTTATGAACTTATGTTTGTAGTTTTTAAAAAACAGTATAAAGAGGTATATTCTTTTTTCTTGAACAATTAAAATATGGATAGCAAAATGAGTATTGCCACATAATTTTTAAAAATCATGAGTAAAATATCTTCAGGATTTGTCTGCTTATATCTCTTACTGAATCACTTGCAGGTTTACTGATTTTTTTAAAATTTAATCAATAGCAGGCTTATTGATTTGTTTTTAAAAAGTCTTATGAAACATGTAAATGTCATTTTACTATAGTAAAACATACAGTTCTTGAAATTATTTGGCATATTACTGCAATTGCCTGTCTTTTAGACGCTGTTTTCAGGTCAGAGCTTCTATGCTAGAATGCTTTAACTAACCTTTGGTGTCAGTACATCCCTTCATTCCTTCAGGAGTGTGTATGATGTCATTCCTTCAGGAGTGTGTATGATGTCATTCCTTCAGGAGTGTGTATGATGTCATTCCTTCAGGAGTGTGTATGATGTCATTCCTTCAGGGGTGTGTATGATGGAGGGGAAAGCACTGGGCTTTGGGTGTCAGTGCAAACCCCTCCTTATAAGAATAAGGACAATAGCCATTGATTTACATAAGGAAGTCCTTAGATAGTTTTAATGATCCCAATTATAAGAAATGAAAACAAGTGATACACCTAGTAGTTTTTATGATACAGAGGTCACTGGAATTATGCCAAACTCATCATCTGTTTATGCTGTTTTTAATTTAATGCAGATGGAGGAAGCGAGGAACCACCGGATCGAAGACAGTCGAGTGTAGATTCTCGACAAAGCCGCTCTGGGCAAGGTAAAATTTTTTTAGTGTCAGCTGTTCCTTCTTCATAACTTCATTTGGGGACTGGGATTTTGCTGGATCTCTTTTAGGTATTGTAATTTTTCACTTAGTGTTTATTGATATAATCAAATGGAGCCTCATCACTTTTAAAAATGATATTAAGGTTTAATTTTTCTCCAGCATTAATGATAAATGTCTAGATACTATTTTTTGGAAAGTAACAAATTAAGATTTTAACACCATCATTTATTGTAGTATAATTACATACTAGCTTTCCCCTTCCTCTCTCCTTCCCCTTCTCTCTCCCTTTGTCTTCCTTCCTTCCTTTTTTTCTTTTTCTTTTTCTTTTTCTTTTTCTTTTTCTTTTTCTTTTTCTTTTTCTTTTTCTTTTTCTTTTTTTTAAAACACAGTCTCATGTAGCTCTGACTTACCTCCAACTATGTAACTGAGGCTGACATTGAACTTTTGGTTCTCTGACCTCTTCCTAAGTGCTAGGATGATAGGTGTGCACTACCACATCTGGTTTCTGTGGTACAGGATAGGGGTTTTATCCAGACTTCATGAATGCTAGGCCAGTCGTCTCCCAACTGAGCTACAACTCCAGCCCCCTCCTATAGTATTTTAAACTTTTCATCAGTATAATATTTGTTGTCATAGTTGTCTGAGAAGAAATGGTAAAATTGCTGTATTATTTTAGATTCTTATTATTTCTCTTTTCTATTTGATTTGGGCTTTTTATTAATTTTTTCTGATATGGTTACTATTTAGTTTTTCTTTTATTTTTGAGATTATTATATAATCACATCATTTCTTCATTTCATTTTCTAAACCTTTCCATTATGTGTGTATGTATATATGTATGTATATGTATGTGCCCGTGTGTATATTAATTATTCAGTCTGTATAATTTACTTGTATGTATGTTTTCAGGATGGAACCAATTGGTATGCTTTTCCCTGGGGTGGATTATTTCCTCCAACCTCAGCATTCCTTGGTTGCCTATAGTTCTTTGTGTAGGGTTGAGGCAAAGTGGTCTTTCTCTAGTATATTTTGGCATGGCTCATGTTTAGGCAGTCATGTTGGTGAAGCATTATGAGTATAGCTTCTGACATTCCTAGGAAACAGTGTCTCACAGTGAACTTCCTGATCCTCAGGGTCTTACAATTTTTCCATCCCTTCTTCCAAAATTTTCCCTGAGCCTTGGGTATGGTAGTTGTTTTGTAGATGTACCCATCAGAACTGGGCTCCATAACTCTGTATTGTGATTGGTTGTAGTTTTCTGTAATGGTCTCCATCTGTTGCCAAAAGTTCTTTTGATGAGATATGAGAACTACATTTATGTGTGGGTATAAGGACAAATATTTAGAAGGTATTTAGGGATTATGTGGTTTAGTAACCATACTGTTAACTATCTACCTTTAAAAAACCCCTCTATTATACCTAAATTGTAGGTGTATTATAGGTTATTTTCCAAGATCTTTTACTTCACTAGCTCTGGGTAGTTGGGTAGGTTTCCAGTATCAAGCATAATTGCCCTTTTGGTAAGTGGTTCTTACTTAAGTCTTGTTAGAGATCTGTTGGTTATCACCAAGATATGCTTACCACTACTGTGCCCTTAGGGTAATTGTCCCATACTGGTTGTTGTTGTACATAGGTGTCATAGCTGGGTAAGACTGTTAGTTGCTTCCCTTCTTTGGAAGCTTGCATGATAGCCTTCTAGCAAAGTGAAAGCTTCAGGGAGGAAACATTTAGGTCAGTTCCAGCTAAGGGGCCTTTAGACCCTGTGTCTGACTGAAATACATGGTGTCTTCAGCAACAGGGACTTAACCTTTGTCTTAGTCAGGGTTTCTATTCCTGCACAAACATCATGACCAAGAAGCAAGTTGGGGAGGAAAGGGTTTATCCGGCTTACACTTCCATGCTGCTGTTCATCACCAAAGGAAGTCAGGACTGGCACTCAAGCAGGTCAGGAAGCAGGAGCTGATGCAGAGGCTGTGGAGGGATGTTTCTTATTGACTTGCTTCCCCTGGCTTGCTCAGCTTGCTTTCTTGTAGAACCCAAGACTACCAGCCCAGGGATGGTACCACCGACAAGGGGCCCTACCCCCCCTTGATCACTAATTGAGAAAACGCCTTACAGCTGGATCTCATGGAGGCATTTTCTCAACTGAAACTCCTCTGTGATAACTCCAGTTTGTGTCAAGTTGACACAAAACCAGCCAGTACAATTGACCCCTTGTCAACTTGACACACAAACACATCACCATTAAGCCTTGACACTTTCTTACTCATCCCCAAGATCTAAATAACTTTAAAAGTCCCACAGTCTTTGCAAATTCTTACATATTAACATTTCAGTCCCCTTTAAACATCCAATCTTAAAATTCAAAGTCTTTTAAAAATTCAAAGTCTCTTAACTGTGGGCTCCACTAAAATACCTTCTTCTTTCAAGAGGGAAAATATATCAGGGCACAGTCACAATCAAAAGCAAAATCAAACTCCAATCGTCCTATGTCTGGGATCCACTCATGATCTTCTGGATTCCTCCAAGGGCTTGAGTCACTTCTCCAGCTCTGCCCTCTGTAGCACACACCTTGTCTTCTAGGCTCTAGATGCCTGTACTCCACTGCTGCTGCTGTTCTTGGTGGTCATCTCATGGTACTGGCATCTCCATAACACTGCTGTCTTCCGCTGCAACTAGGCTTCACCAGTAGCCTTTCATAGATTCTCTTCATGGTGTCAAGCCTCATCTCCTTTGCATGACCCCTTCAGTCCTGGGCCATCAATTGCAACTGAGGCTGCACTTTCACCAGTGACCTTCTGCAGCCTCTCACAGTGCCCAGGCCTCAGCTGCTCTTCATAACCCCTTCATGCCTTCAAAACCAGTACCACCTGAGTGACTCATACACATTTACCAAGTCCAGCCACAGCACAAGGTACAACCCTGGCTATCTCTGGAACGCAGCCTCTGTGCTTTCAGAAATCACTTCCCAGAAGATTTCACCTCAGTGGTGCTGGTCTCTTTCCAGTCACTGCCAATTTCCCAGCTCCAGCTAACCAGCATCAATAGTCTCAGTAATGCAATGGTTTTGCATCAGTAGTTCTGGTATCTTGTTAATCACAGCTGATCCTTCAGCCCCAGCTAACCAAAAACCACAGAATCTTCACAGTCAAAATAGCAACAGCCCTGATAAGAGTCTTCCCTCTGAAATTTCACAAGCCAGGCCTTCATCTTCTGCACTGTTCTCAACATTATCTTCCAAGCTTCTACACAACATCCCACAGAGCTCTTAACACTGAATGGATCTTCTAGCTCAGGGTTCCAAAGTCCTTCCACAGTCCTCCCCAAAATAAAAGTCAGATTGTCACAGGAATACCCCAATATGTTGGTACCAATTTGTCTTAGGGTTTCTATTCCTGCACAAACATCATGACCAAGGAACAAGTTGGGAAGGAAAGGGTTTATTGAGCTTACACTTCCACGTTGCTGTTCACCACTAAAGAAAGTCAAGACTGGAACTCAAGCAGGTCAGGAAGAAGGAGCTGATGCAGAGGCCATGGAGGGATGTTTCTTACTGGCTTGCTTGCTTCTTCTGGCTTGCTCAGCTTGCTCTCTTATAGAACTGAAGACCACCACCAATGGGCCCTCCCCTCTTGATCACTAATTGAGAAAATGCCTTACAACTGGATCTCATGGAGGCATTTTCTCAACTGAATCTCCTTTCTCTGTGATAACTTCAGCTTGTGTCAAGTTGACAGAAAACCAGCCAGTACAACCTTCTACTCCTGGGGTCAAACAAGGGGAACAGCAATAGTCTATAATATATTGGTAGTCTCTTGGACAACCTTGACAAGGAAAGCAAAAGGGGCTTCTGCTTGATGTCGAAGTTTTTATTAGATAGCCTAAGGCCTTTCAGGGTGAGTGCTCTTCTGTTTCTTTCTCCTGTTGAGTTCCGTTCTCAAGCCATAGGTTACTTTCATCAATGCCATCAGTCTTAGATTTGTGTTTTCTTGGGCATCATTCAGGTGTTTATTCTCCTTAAGTTCTTTTTCCTTAATTTCATTGATCAGTTTCTTTGCATTTCTTTAAAATCCTTGAATCTTTGATGAAATTTGTGATTGTTGTTTTAAGTTCTGTATACTGGCATTCATCTTGGAAATTCTCATTGACAAACATTTTTGCAAGAGCTGAAGGTTTTGGAGAGAAGATAGTAACTTGATCCACTATGTTGTTTGCAATTTTGCAGTGAGTTTGGGCATGTGGATTTCTTTTTGGTAGTTCTAAGTCTGATATGAGTAGAGCAGGTTGGTTCAGAATTGAGGATGTGCAGGTAGGTTGAGTTTGGAGGTTTGAAATGGCTTGGATATAATAAAGTCAGATGGACAGAGGAGATTGGACCCATGTACAGGATGTGCCTTCCTCTCTAAGCCTACAGTGTGGGGTCAGTCTGGCTGGGTAGAAAGGTTGGCTGTAGCATGAGAGGGACCTATGTGTTTGGGGGTGTGTAAGAAGGATCCTAGAAGAAATCTAGAGGTTGGTTACAACACAGGTATTTGTCTTAGTTACTGGTCTTTTGCCGTGAAGAGACACCATGACCATAGCAACTCTTATAAAAGAAAACATTTAATTGGGGCTTGCTTACATTTTGAGATTTAGGTCATTGTCATCATGGCAGGTAGCATAGTGGCACATAGGCAGACATAGTGCTGGCTTGGGCTTCTGAAACCTATAGCCCATCCCCAACTTCATCCAACAAGGCCATACCTCCTAATCCCTCTTATGTAGTACCATTCTCTCATGACCAAGCATTTAAATATATGAGCCTATGGAGACCATTGTTATTCAAACCACCACAGTATGGGTAGCCAGACAAAACCTGGACACTGTATATAGGACTCAGGCTAGATCTAGATAGTGTGGAGACTTCCCAGACTGAACCCTGAGGAAAGATATGAGAGATTTGGCTGGGTGGGTAGGTTGAATGCAGTGCCTTGATTAATTTTTTGAAGTGAACATGTATAAACAATCCACTGAAATTTCTAATGTCTTTCCTAATTTATTCAAAATTGCATGAGCATATTCTACTCTTATGTTTTTTTCAGTACTTATCATCTTTGTATTTATTCTGTTGGTATTCCTTGTTTAAAATAAAAACGAATGTTCATAATAACACATCTTTTTGATTATTTTGATTAATACTATATTCTCAGAGGTAAGATTATATCTGACTGGGCCATGGTGGAACATGCCTTTAATCCCAGTACTTGGGAGGCAGAAGCATGCAGGATCTCTCTGTTCAAGGCCATCTGGATCTACATACTTCTAGGACCGCTAGGGCTACACAGAGAAACCCTGTGTTGGGTGGAGGTGGGGGGAGGAAAAAAAGAAAAGAGAGAGAGAGAGAGAGAGAGAGAGAGAGAGAGAGAGAGAGAGAGAGAGAGAGGAAAAAAATCTGAAATCTAAATAAATTTCATTAAGTAGATGGTGTGATCACCAAGAACATGAGAATTGAAACTACAGACTGGTGGCTGTATTGGTGTGTTGGTCTCAAAAGGTCTCCAAGGGACATTTACTCTATAATTCTATAATATATATTACACACACACATAAAATGTTTCAGGAAATGTTGTGGGGTATTCACCACAGAAGAGTACTTGAAGCCAGTGACTATACTGGGGTTTCAGGACCTTAGAGTAACCCTGAACCTTTCTTAGGGTGAGCTTTTAAGCACAAAAAACATATTCTGGGCTGACATAATTCAGTTTAGAACAGTTAGCTAGAAGCAGAACTGGTGCATTTAGAGACTTTCCCAAAACTATGGGTTTGATGGATTAGGCCTTTGTTTTCATTTGTGTAGTTAGTACCATCTGTGTGCAAGTTTATGGCCTGAGTAGTACTTCCATCATGGTAGCGGTTGTGCTTAGGTCTGGAGGCCTGTTAGAAAAAGACATGCCTGTTTTTGAAGTTTTATCTATACAGGCAATACTTAAATCATTCTTAAGTGATCTGCAATACTGCGAGTGTTAGGGATTTATTTACTCTTGCACTCTAACTCTCTAAACATATTTCGAGAAAGAAAGAAACAAACAAAGAAGAAAGAAAAAGAAAATGAGAACGCGTATGTGAAAACCATAACAAGAAAATTAGTACAGAAATTGTAATTATTACTCCTTTCCTAAAATATGAGTGACCAACCAAGGCTGACTAGATGTTTGAAGAATAGCCCTAGCGAGTGTATAAAATAGATATTAAACGGTAAAAATTGAAGTACTATTAGGAGTAGAGGGTGGTGGAGCTGCCCCAGAAACCCACTGAACGATCAGTACAGGGATTAGCAATGAGACGCCTCATGTTAGGACCTAGAGATAGATATGTCGTTGAAAACTGAGCTCTGAATTCAGTCACAGTAGACATAAACAAAGCCATGTGGCTCATCCTCTAGAGGTCTCAGAAAGCTTAACTGAAAGCATGTAGAGGCAGGAGCAGAAGGAGGATTTGGTTAAAGTCCGGTGGAGAAGAGTTGGGTTCCAGGGATGCCCTCTAAAAATGTAACTAATCAGCCACACATCAGAGGCTCCTGTTTCCCACTTAGGACTCTGGCAAAGCTCAAAATTCATTCTTTACAGACTCTCGAGGCTGAAAGACAGCACAGTTGAGGGAAGGAGTTCTGTGCTAAAATAGAAGTATTAGACCCCAGGTGTTTTCTCTTTTGTTTATCTTACTGGGCACTCAGAATATTGATAATGTAAGGCCTGTAAGCAGAAGATTGGGGAAGCCTTTTCTGAGAAACCTAATTAAAAAGAAAGATATACTAGTGTAGTCATCAGAGATTCCTCTAACATCCCCGTTAAACCTACTGCGGGTCTTCATGCTCTCATTCAGCCGTTTAGTTCTTTCCTCTTGCATATGAGCCCTTAGCCAAGGTTTACTTGATATGTGAAGAATCATTGTAGTATGTGGACATAATCATTAAATAGAATAAACCAATTATTTTTATTTCTGAGTCAGAATCTTACTTTGTAGTCCAGGTTACCCAAAAACTCTTGATCTTCCAGCTTCAGCCTCCCTGGGCGCTTAAACTATAGGTATGCACCACACCTCATACAGAACTGTTAACTATCTTCAGGTCTAAGAGAAAATAATGCAGCCTCAAAACAAGTACTATACAAAAGGACCATGGTATAGCCCAGGCTAGCTGACATCTAAGCCTTGAGTAGAAACCTTAGTTTTGTTAGTGTGTGGTACAAATATTTCCGTTATCTGACTTGGATCATGGCATGAATGGCAATCAGTGGCAGGTGTATGAGGGAGCTAGTCACGTCGTATCTGTAGCCAGGAAGCAGAGAGGGGTGAATATTTGGAACTCAACCCACTTTTTCCTTTTTATTCAGTCTGGATTCTAGCCCATGGAATGGTGCTGGAAACATTCAAGGTAGGTCTTCCCAGCTCAGTTAAAACTTTGTGAAAATACCCTCATGGGCATACCAGAGGTGTATTTTTCCATGGTAACTTTAAAGTTCAATCACACTGACAATGAAGAGCAGCTATCCAAGCCTCCAACTCCTGATTTACTATATCTGCCTGAGTATCGAGTCCTGAGGTTATAGGTATACACCAAAGTGTATGATAGAACAATTTACCTTAATGTTTCTGAACCTTTCAAAAAGAATATGTTTTGTGCTATTTAAAGATGTAAGGTTCTATCAGTACCATGCAGCATGGTCTTTTCGATTGATAATGTTCAGTCTTGTCTTCTTTCTGTCTGCTTGTTCTGTTCTTAAGAGAAGAATATTGACATCTCAGTCAGTGTGAATTTGTCCATGTCTTCTGCAAGTTCTGTTATATTCTCATACCACCAGTGCTCTAGTCAGAGTTTTCTTCTCTCAGAGACATATGCGTCCTTAGATACAGCCACTTATGAAACAGGCTTGCCTTGAGGCAGGACTGGAAGAGAAAGATGAAAGGAGAAGCAGTAGATTTCACTCATTTCTCAATCCAGCTTGCATGAATTGGTTCTTTCCTTCCACTGTGTGCGTCCCTGGGGTCAGAATTCAGATTTTCAGATTTGCCAGCAAGCTCTTTTATCCACTGAGCCATCTCACTGGCTGCCCCTCTATGTTTAGTATGACATTTTCTTTTCTTCTTTGGATGAATAACACTCAAATACCCAATAATTAGTATGCTACAAATATCAGCCAACCAAAACGGATGCATGTCCATTTAGAACAAATAAGTAACAAGCAGACACCACCATGCCATGTGATAATCTGCTCTGTCTGACTGTGAGGAGTTTCATTGTCATGTTTCTTCTCAATAGAGGACATGTGAGGTATTGGGTGTATTGTGTGAGTGTCTTTTTAGCTTGAGCATCTTTCCTGTCTTGTACTAATGCACTGCCGTAGCCTCTCTCTCATACACACCCATACTCTCTGCTGCAGTTTAGGGGCAGAGACCTCTGATGTCTTCTAAACCACATACAGGTGGGAAGGCGGGAGAGGAGCCTACCTGTGCTTCACTTACTCAGATTGTTGTCCATACTGTTGCTCCTTACATTTCTTCCTTCTGTGCTTAAACCAAACCTGGTAATTCACTGGACTACAGTTATACTGTTGTCTTCATATACATATTCTGCTCTGGGCTATAATTTCTTCCATCTAATTGCATATATTTTCTGTTTTCTACTTTATTTTGTTATTATTTATGTGGTGTGGGCGTTTGCCTGAATGTATATCTCTATATCACATATATGCCCAGTTTGTACAAAGCCTAGAAGATGTCATTGGATTCCCTGGAACTGGAGTTCAGACAGTTAGAGCTGCCACCTGGGCACTAGAAATTGTATCACTGTCCCTAGGGTACATTATTCTCCACAAGAAAATACTTTGTCTTTATATGACTCTACAGCAATTTTTCTGTTGGTTTGTTTCTTTGTTTTGAGATAAGACCTTCCTCCGTAGCCTGGCTGACCCAAAATTTGCTATGTGGTAGACCAGAATGGCTGTGACTTGTGAGCCTCCTGACTCTGCCTCTTGAGTGCTGGGATTTATAGATAAGCACCAAGTACACCTGGCTGTGTACTTTTGGTAGTATGTATTTAGAACCTTTTCAATCTGATATTTAAATTATGAATTTGTTTATTATTGGTTATATTTGAAGGATCTGAACTTAAAATTCCCCTTGAAGCATCTTTATATGTAGTCCTATTGTATGTCTGAAATTAATTTTTGCTGATCTTTTTCACTGTAACACTTTTTTCAGAAAACTAAACTTCAAATTTGCCCTTTAGTCAGTAATTCTTTATGATGGTGGGGTGTTAGAGGTGACATTAGAATGTGTGTGGGGGGTATTAACCATAGTTGTACTTCTAGTGTTATAATCTCATTAGCTAAAAAAGTACCTTTAACCAAGCAGTTACTCCTTCATTCACCTAAAATATCTCATCAGCATTAATTTGTATGTTTTTCTGAGTTCATAATGGCATATTGAAGGATATATAGATACATACATATATAAACTAGGTTGAATATTTTAAAAAATGAGGTGCAGTTTTGTTTTTCCTGTTCTCTATTAAGCACTATAGCATGGTTATCTCCACAGAATACTATGAAGTGGTTCCTTAAAATTGATACAATGTATTCTTACCAATTCCTCATGTTTATATTTCCAAAATTATTTATAATAATTTATTTTTAATATTTAAAAGTTACTATAACATTCAGTACCAAGCATATTTTGTGTCAGAACATACTAAACTACTTAGCATTACGTCAATTTGCCTAAATAGCAATAGAAGCCTGGTTGAAGTCACTCCTTACTTGTCCATATTTATGAAAGAGAAGGAATAAAAGCTTGGCCACCAACAAGGTTGAAAATCATATTGAATGTATAAAAGTATTTTGATTTAAATTATTATCTGAGTTTTTCCAATAGATAATCAAAAAAGTCTGAAAGGAAAAAACTCTATAATTCTTTAAACTTATATAATTAAATGGATAGCAAAGGATGAGGAACCAATTAGTAAAGCCTGAAGTGAAACTATTACGGAATTAAAGCTTATTTTATTTCATTGGAGGAGCAAGTTGAATTTAATGTTTTGTTCACAGTAAAAGATTAAAGAGTTGTTTCCCACAAGGGGGCAGAATAAGACAACTTTAAAACTTAACAGTATAAAAATGTATATATGGTAGATAAATAAAGTATCAAAATTTACTTAAAATACATAGAATTATTATGAAGGGGAAGTAGCAGGAGCCAGAAAGGAAGCTCACAGATCATTTCCTGAGTGCTACCATGTATGAAACTTGATTGTCTGGCTGTTCTCCCCTGTGTGTGTGGAGCCCTGCCAGGCTGGACACTTTGCTATGGCATCATCAATATAGTGTTGCTGCAGTTCACACTGCTGAGTGTGTTTAAATTCTGCCTTCTTAATGAATCAGGTTGTTTGTCTACCGTGTTGAGCAGTTCCTTCTCTGAAGTCTGCTCTTCTGCAGGCATTTACATGGGGCATGGATTACTTTGGTAGTTTGTGCACTTTCAAAGACTTCTTCATTTTTTAATCCCTAAATCTCTTCGTCATCACCTCATTTATTTTTCCAAGTTCCACAGAGCCTCTTAAATCATTCAACACGGCCTACAATTCAATATCTAACAATAATATCTCTGTCAATTTTCCTTTAAAAAGTAAAATCTATCAATGTAATCCACTATATAAACAAACTCAAAGAAAAAAACCACATGGTCATCTCCTTAGATGCTGAAAAAGCATTCAACAAAATTCAGCATCCCTTCATGATAAAAGTCTTGGAAAGATCAGGAATTCAAGGCCC
>CM052710.1:15256751-15303301 GCA_028551405.1 Uromys caudimaculatus | reverse complement strand
AGGCTAGACCACCAACCAAAGAATACACATGGAGGGACCCATGGTTCCGACCACATATGTGGCAGAGAAGGGCCTTGTTGGCCATCAGGGGGAGGAGAGGCCCCAGTAAAGGGGAATGTCAAGGTGGAAATATGGGAGTGGGCGGGCGGGTCGGTGGGAGGTGGAATTCCCTCATAGAGGTGGGGGAGGGGGGAGGGAATAGGTGGTCTCCAAAGAGGAGACCTAGAAAGGGGGAAACATTGGAAATGTAAATAAAGTATCAATAAAATAAAATAAAATAGAAAGCTGAAGTGAATAAAATTAATTAAAAACATTACTTGACTAATAATAAAAATATTTCTTGGAATAGAATCTTCAAGAAGAATGGTGAATTTACAGTAAAAATGAAAGCATGAAAGAAAGTAAATAACATGCAGCATTAAAAAAGCAAAAAAATTGAATTAGCCACTAATAATAATATTTATGAGAATATAGTGTACTACTTTAGAGCATAACATCAGAAAATGGAAGAAAACAATATAAAATTGATAACAAGCAAACTTACAACAACTAGACTAATAACCCCAAAATCAAATATGCTTGCAGTCAGAAAGCTGAAAGGCTTTTACAGGTAGGTTTTAACTAAACCTTTAAGTACAAATCATGGAAGTAGTTATGACAATTATAGTTAGTGTTTATTGAGTTATTACTATGTTCCAGACAGTACTCAGCACTTTACACCTCTGAGGAAATTCAGTCTTCACAGCAGTCTAAGAACATAGCAGCAGTCTCTGTCTAAACGTTTTCTCTTCTGTAGCAGAGCCTGTTTGTTTCTTGAATTATTGTCATAACTACTATGGGTTCCATGGATGAAATACATTTCTTAATTACTGTAATCCATTAGTCCAAGTTCTATCTTCTAAAATATTATGACATAAATTAGCATCTTCCTTATTTGGCAATACTTTATAGATTCTGAAATGTAGTCCTCATGATTTTCTCTAGAAATCTGTAGAGACCTCATTTAAATCCTGCTTACTAGTAAGAGGATACTGAAGCTATGTTGCTTATCTCATCTTAGTTGTACCACATGGACATGAACCCAGACATGGTGATAAGGGCCTGTAATTCCAGCACTTTGAAGGCTGTGGGAGGGGAATTGTGAATTCAATTACAGCCTTGGCTACATTGAAAGATCCAGTCAGAAAGTTTTTAATTACAAAAAAATGCACAAGAGGGAGGTTACTTTGGAATATTTTAGTATTACATTTTCTTCTAACACCATATTAACTTCCAGTTACCATTTTGTTTTACAAAAACTTTATGTCCATGTTTTAACATCCTTTAGACCTATAGCTCTGAATTTGTGATATATTCTCACTGTTACACATTCTTCCTTTACTGATTACTTACCCCCTGGAATTTTGTCTGTCCTAATCCGTCATATATCAATTAACGAATTAACTTTTGAAGACTGGGTTTTATTATGTAGCCCAGGCCAGAATCAAAATCATGATCCTCTAGCTAGAGCAATTAGACAACAACGAAGGTGAAAGCGATACAAATTGGAAAGAAAGAAGTCAAGGTACCACGATTTGTACATGATATGTTAGTATACTTATGATACCCAAAAAATTCTACCAGAGAACTCCTACAGCAAACAACTTCAGCAAAGTGGTTGGATATAAAATTAACTCAAACAAATCAGTAGCCTTCTTCTATACAAGGATAAACGGGCTGAGAAAGAAATTAGGGAAACAACACCCTTCACAATAGTCACAAATAATGTAAAGTATCTTGTTGTAACTCTGTGAAAGATCTGTATGGCAAGAACTTCAAATCCCTGAACAAAGAAATTGAAGAAGACCTCAGAAGATGGAAAGATCTCCCATGCTTATGGATTGGTAGGATTAACATAGTAAAAACAGCCATCTTCCCAAAAGTAATTACAGATTTAATGCAATCTCCATCAAAATCCCAACTCAGTTCTTTACTGAGATAGAAATAGTTCTCAACTTCATATGTATTAACAAAAACCAGGGATAGTGAAAACAATTCTCAACAATAAAAGAACTTCTGGGGAAATCACCATCCCTGATCTCAAGCTGTACTACAGAGCAGTAGTCATAAAAACCTCATGGTATTGGTACAGAGACAGACAGGTCAATCAATGGAATAGAATTGAAGACCCAGAAATAAACCCATACACCTATGGACACTAGATCTTTGACAAAGAAGCCAAAACCATACAGTGGAAAAAAGAAATCATCTTCAAAAATGGTGCTGGTCTAACTGACGGTCTGTAAAAGAATGCAAATTGATCCATATTTATCTCCTTGTACAAAGGCAAGTCCAAGTGGATCAAGGACCCCCACATAAAAGTGGGAAATAGCCTCAAACACATTGGCACAGGGGAAATTTTTCTGAACAGAACACCAGTGGCTCAGGCTCTAAGATCAACAATTGACAACTGGGATCTCATGAGACTGAAAAGCTTCTGTAAGGCAAACGACACTGTCAATAGAGGAAAATGGCAACCTACATATTGGGAGAATATCTTTACTAACTGTGTATCAGATAGAGGGCTAATATCCAAAATATACAAAGAACTCAAGAAGTTAGACTCCAGAAAAACCAAATAACTCAATTAAAAAATGGGCTACAGAGCTAAACAGAATTCTCAACTGAGAAATCTTGAATGGCCGAGAAGCACCTAAAGAAATGTTCAGAGTCCTTAGTCATCAGGGAAATGCAACTCAAAATGACCCTGAGATTCTACCTTACACCAATCAGAATAGCTATTTTAGTCAGGATTTCTATTCCTGCACAAACATCATGACCAAGAAGTAAGTTGGGGAGGAATGGGTTTATTCAGCTTACACTTCCACATTGCTGTTCATCACTGAAGGAAGTCAGGACTGGAACTCAAGCAGGTCAGGAAGCAGGAGCTGATGCAGAGGCCATGGAGGGATGTTTCTTACTGGTTTGCTTCTCCTGGCTTGCTCAGCTGGCTTTATTATAGAACCCAGGACTACCAGCCCACAGATGGTACCACCCACAAGGGGCCCTCCCCCCTTGATCACTAATTGAGAAAATGCCTTACAGCTGGATCTCATGGAGGCATTTCCTCACCTGAAGCTCCTTTCTCTGTGATAACTCCAGCTTGTGTCAAGTTGACACCCAAAACCAGCCAGTACAATTGACCCCTTGTCAATTTGACACACAAACACATTACCATTAAGCCTCGACCCTTACTTTCTTATTCATCCCCAAGATCTAAATAACTTTAAAAGTTCCACAATCTTGCATATTGAAAGTTAAATCCCTTTAAAATATTAATATCTTTAAAATTCAAGGTTTTTAAAAAATTCAGTCTCTTAACTGTGGGCTCCATTAAAATGCCTTCTTTCTTCAAGAGGGAAAAATATCAGGGCACAGTCACAATCAAAAGCAAAATCAAACTCCAATCGTCCTATGTCTGGGATCCACTCAGGATCTTCTGGATTCCTCCATGGGCTTGAGTTACTTCTCCAGCTCTGCCCTTTGTAGCATACACCTTGTCTTCTAGGCTCCAGATGCCTGTACTCCACTGCTGCTGCTGTTCTTGGTGGTCATCTTATGGTACTGGCATCTCTAAAACACCACTGTCTTCCTCTGTAACTAGGCTTCACCAATAACCTCTCATAGGCTCTCTTCATGGTTCCAAGCCTCACCTCCTTTGCATGACCCCTTCAGTCCTGGGCCATCAATTGCAACTGAGGCTGCACCTTCACCAGTGGCCTTCCGCAGTCTCTCACAGTGCCCAGGCCTCAGCTGCTCTTCATAACCCCTTCATGCCTTCAAAACCAGTACCACCTGGGCGACTCTTACACATTACCAAGTCCAGCCACAGCACAAGGTACAACCCTGGCTATCTCTGGAACACAGCCTCTGTGCTTTCAGAAAACACTTCCCAGAAGATTTCACCTCAATGATGCTGGTCTCTTCTTAATCACTGCTAATTTCTTAGCTCCAGCTAACCAGCATCAATAGTCCCAGTAATGCAATGGTTTTGCTTTAGTAATTCTGGTATCTTGTTAATCACAACTGATTTCTTCAGCCCCAGCTATAACCAAAACCATAGAATCGTCTTTAATCTTCCCTCTGAAATTTTACAAGCCAAGCCTCCATCTTCTGCACTGCTCTCAACATTATCTTCCAAGCTCCTACAGAACATTCCACAGAGCTCTTAACATCCCAATGACTCTTCTAGCTCAAAGTTCCAAAGTCCTTCCACAGTCCTCCCCAAAACATGGTCAGGTTGTCACAGGAATACCCCATTATGCTGGTACCAATTTCTGTATTAGTCATGGTTCTCTAGAGTCACAGAACTTATGGGTAGTCTCTATACAGTAAGGGAATTTAATTACTTACAGTCTGTAGTCCAACTCTCCAACAATGGTCAGCAGCAGCTGTGAATGAAAGTCCAAGGATCTAGTAGTTGCTCAGTCCCACAAGGTATGCAGGTGAAGAAGCCTTCTTCCAATGTCCTTGTGTAGGTCTCCAGCAGAAGGTGTGGCCCAGATTAAAGGTGCCTGGATCTGGGACTTGCTTTGTCCCAGGCTGACCTTGAACTCAGAGATCTCCTTGCTTCAGTCTCCTGGGATTAAGGGCATATTTTGCCTGGGCCTAAGCTTTTCATGGCCACTGTGCCTCACGATCTCCATGCCAATACCCAGGTCAGAAACTTGTGTCTTCCAGACTCAAGATCTGGATCGCAGGTGAGCCTTCTAATTCTTGATTGTAGTTCACTCCAGGTATAGTTAAGTTGACAATCAGGAATAGCCACTACAATAGCTAAGATCAAAAACTCAGGAGACAGCACATGCTGTTGAGGATGTGGAGAAAGAGGAACACTCCTCCATTGCTGGTGGGATTGCAAACTAGTACAACCACTCTGGAAATCAATCAGAAAACTGGAAATAGTTCTACCTGAAGACCCACGTATACCACTCCTAGGCATCTACCCAAAAGATGCTATACCACATCACAAGGACACCTGCTCCACTATGTTCATAGCAGCCTTATTTGTAATAGCCAGAAGCTGGAAACAACCCAGATGTCCCACAATGGAAGAATGGATACAGAAAATGTAACAGAAATTACACAATGGAATACTACTTGGCTATTAATAACAAGGGCATCACAAGTTTAGCAGGCACATGGATGGAACTAGAAAATATCATCCTGAGTGAGGTAACCTAGACTCCAAAGGACATACATGGTATATACTCACTGATAAATGGATATTAGCCAAAAAATTCGGAATACCCATGATACAACTCACAGACCATATGAAGCCTAACAAGATGGAAGACTGAAGTGTGAATGCTTCAATCCTACTTAGAAGGGGGAACAAAATAATCACAGGAGGCAGAGGGAGGGAGGGACCTAGGTGGAAGTGGGGGCAGGATCAGGTATGGGAAGAGACAGGAGAGAAGCCTAGAAGGCCTGGAGAATGAAAAGAAATATACAGCCGTGTAGGGTGGGCGATGGGGGAATTACTAGAAATTCCCAGACACCAGGGATGTGAGAGGCTCCCAGGATCCAATGGGGATGATCTTGGCTGAAATGCCTAACAGTGGGGAGATAGAACCTGAAGAGACCACCTCCAGTAGATAGACATGGCCCCCAGGTGAGGGATAGGGCCACCCACCCTTCTCAAAATTTTTAACCTAGAATTGTTCCTGTCTAAAGGAAATGCAGGGACAAAATATGGAGCAGAGACTGAAGGAAAGGCCATCCAGAGACCACCCCAACTTGGGATCCATCCCATGTGCAGACACCAAACCCCAACACTATTGCTGATGCCAAGATGAGCTTGCAGACTTGAGCCTGGCATGACTGTCCTGAGATGCTCTACCAGCACCTGTCTGAGACAGATGCAGATTCTTACAGCCAACCTTTGGACCAAACCCAGGAACCCCTATGGAAGAAGAGTTAGGGGAAGGACTGAAGGAGCTGAAGGGGATTGCAACCCCATAGGAAGAGTAACAGTGTCAACTGACCTGAACCCCTCAGAGCTCTCAAGGACTAAGGCACCAGCCAAAGAGTGTACATGGGCTGGTCTGTGGTCCCTGCTACATAGGTAGCAGAGGACTGTCTTGTCTGGCCTCAGTGGGAGGGGATGTGCTTGGTCCTGTGGAGGCTTGATGCCTCAGAGGAGGAGAATGCTAAAGGGATGGGGTGTGTGTGCTTCTGGAGCGGGTACTGGGAAGGGGGACAACATTTGAAATGTAAATTAATAAAATAATTAATAAAACATCATGATGCTCTTGCCTCTGCTATTTAAGTAAGTACTGGAATTACATACCTTGATACTTGTTTGATTTCCTGTGATGAACAGGTTTCACTCATGTCCTGTTTCTCTCAACGATGGTTTACTGTTGAGCTAACTCTAATGTTCAGAACTTCTTTTCAGGACTTCATAACTGTGATTTTACTAACTTGTCCCCCCATTTCATGTCGTAGGTGCCCCTAGCTTTATCCTTTCTTTGTCACAACTCTAAAAGAAATACTGGAAAGATCAGTTTTATAATTTATATTTTAGGTAAACATACTTCTTTTAAAAATGTAATAAGCTATGAGACAAAGATTGGTGGTTTTTAGGAGGGAAAACGAATAGTATAGATAAAAATGAAAAGTAATTTCTATAATATTAAGCATATAGAAGCATATAAATAAATAAATAAATAAATAAATAAGGGCATCCCCCCCTTCCAGTTTTTAAATTTAAGGAAAGGAAAGGATGCTAGGAATTGAACACAGGTCATCATGTATGCTAATCTACTACTGAGTTATATCATGTCCAGCTCTGATGCAAGAGGATTTGTGACCAAAATAGAAGTATACAAAGAGATTAAAAAGAGAGAGACAGAATTAAAGACAAAGAGTACAAAAATCCTTTATTTATACTGTTGAACAAGAATAAAGCCTCATCTGAGAAAAAACTGTTTTTAAGATAGCAAAGATTGTGGAGGTTCTTTGGGTGTGGGGACAAAAAGCACAAATAAGGGAAAGATTGATCCACTGCATAAGAAAGATGACGTAGTAATTTTTGTTTATAAACTTACATTCATGACTAATCTTTTATGAGTTAAACTGTCTATTAACTTCCTAATATACATGCTATCTTGCTTGATCCATAAAGTCCTCTCTAAGGCAAAATAATAATAAGTACACAAAGATTACATACTCAGAATAAGCAAATGACTTGACCACATTCATATAGCTCATTAGCAGAGCCAGTCAGATATTCACCCCAAGACATCAAAGTTTTCCCATGAAAAACAACATTCTGCTTCAAGCAACAGACAGAAAATACTAACTCTTGTATCAAGTTTACAGAATAAAATTTGAGACCCTTCTGACAAGTTTAACATCAAAATGATGAATTATTTTGCATGATTACATGATGCACACTATCACAAAGCCTACCCAGATCACAGCCTTGCACAAAGCCATCCCAACCACACCCCATGCTCCAGACTCACACAGACACTTCTCTAATAGCTATGTGCCCAAAGGATGTTAAAACATGGCTTTGAAGTCTTTATAGAAGACTATATATATATAAATTTATAGAAGATCGCTAGGAGTTGATAACCATTTGCTACTGATCTTTGAGTTATCCATAATGAGGTAGAGTTATGGCTTAGAACTCCAGACCCAAAAGAACTGTATATAGTTAAGAAACTAGTTGGATAAAAATCTGAGTCAGAATTCCATAGATATATCTGTGCTGGCAGAGATGGTTCAACAGCTAAAGATGGTTGCTGTGAACCCCATGACCTAAGTTTGATCCCTGAGGCCAACATGGTAGAAGGTGCTGTGACCTGCACAGCTTGGGTGTGGAAACCTGACTGGTGTGGCAGTTGAATGAAAAAAAAGATAGACTTGGTGCTGAAGAGATAGCTCAGGTCCTGAGTTCAGTTCCCAGCAACCACATGGTGGCTCACAACCATCTGTAACAGCATCTGATGTCCTCTTCTGGCATGCAGGTGTACATCTAGACAGAGCACTCATATACATAAAATAAATCTTTTTTTAATAACGGATAGACTCACAGACACACACACAGAGTGTGTTTAATAGGTGCAGCACAGTGGGGAAGGAGTTAGCTAGTCTCTGTAGGAGATGCCTCTACACTGTGCCCATGTCAAATAATTCACATTCACTGAGAAGTTCATCTGTTCTTTACACATTCACTCAAGGTTTCCTGGGCTCAAGAACCAATTTCCACAAATTATCTCCTGACTCCCACATGTATGCCACAACATTAGGTACCCACCCTGCCCCAAAACCCATCACCTACCCCCACCTACCTAAATAAGTGCAGTAAAATGTGATTTTTAAAATTTGCAACATTTTTATAGTTAACTTTAAAGGTTTTTTGTTTGTTTGTTTTAAAGAGTTATATATGCATTTATTTTCAAGCTCACTGTCTAGGTATATTGGCTTCTTTGGAGCTTCTGTTGGTGCACATGTAAAGAAAAGACAGTACCTTAGGCTGAGAGGAATACAGAAGTATCTATAAAGAGTTCCTCTTTGTGCCAAGTATTTACTGCAGTTTGGGGGTAACTTATTTGTAAAATAGCATCAAATTTTTTCTATTTGAGGGTCTGTAACATTCGGTGCCATTACCCTGGATAAAACTCACTATTTAAAAATAAGTATCTTTTCTTGCCATTTTATATAAATGACTATATTTGTTTTGAGGGAAGTTTTTTAACTTAACTCTGATAAGTTCATTTTTACTTGAAATTTTAATTCATTTAAATTAATAAGTAGATTTGAAAGCTAAACTCTTTCAAGATGTAAAAGTATAAGGAGAGGGAGATACAATCAAAGAAATCCGAGCAGGTAGAAAAGTTGTCTATCACTCAGTCACAGAATTCCTTGTATTCATTTTTATCAGTGTGACTGTCCTAAGAGGCAGATACAATTTTGTAACATGGCAAATACCAGGAAGATTACAGGAAAACGGAATTCCCTCGTTCCTCTGTGATCCTCCCTGTAAACTTCACTACAGTGTGATGTGGTGGTTGCTAGAAATCTGCCCTTCTGCTTCACTGACCCTGCCCTTTCCCACTTGCTTTATGTTCACTGCTGTAGGACGTGAGCTTCAAAATGCCAAACACGGAATGTAAGAGCTAAGTGATGGCCACCATTGAGAATTCTCATTCCCACACTATCACAAAGGGCAAACAAACACCCATAATTTAGAAAAAATCCTTAGCAGTTTCTAAACAAGCAGTAAGTTATAGGGTGGGATGGTGTAAGGCTTAGCAACAATTATATACTTAGTTTATAATAGGTATTTTGTAGTACTAAACCAAATCAGACTCAGCATCTCTAAGAACGGTAGACACATCTCATGAAAATGTGTCCCTCTGAGAAGAATTTTAGATACCAGAGAGCAGAGTTTCAAACACTTTCATTCAGCTGCTCTTTATTATAAATATACCATTTCTGTCCCAAATGTCAGCCATTCTTCCTTGTTGTTGGATGAATTTTAAAAATCACAAGACATTGCTATTACCACATTTTCAACAAAAGTGTGGATGATTATTTTGTTTAAATAATCTACTGAGCAGTGTTTTGAATTATAATGGAGCTAGTTAGACAACAGTATTTTCCTTGTTTCTGGCAAAGGTCTATGTTTCTGGTTTCTGAAAGTGATTTTTATTAAAATATGCATCAATATTGTTTGGTATGTTTTCCTAACATTTGTTTAGTGAAGCAAGTAAAATAAGAAAATGTATATTTGATATGTGTACATCAGTATGCACTCTTTTTGTAAGTTGATTTTTTTTTTTGAGAATTTCGTGAGTACTGTATTTTCATATAAAACCCCCACTCTCCTTCCAACTCCTGTGGGTTATTTCCCATTTCCTCGCAAACTTTTGGCCTCTTCAATAATTATAACTATTAGTATATAGGTACGTATACAACATACTGAGCCTATTTACTGTTCTTATGTACATATATTCACTTGGGATTGAATAATGTATTAGAACTTACTGATAAAAACATTCAGGAAGAGCCCTTAGGAGCTAGTGATCTTTTTTTAAGTGTTGTAATTATAATGTAAAGTTAGCACCACGCATTTAGAAAAGTTTTATTCAGGCCTAAAAGCAACATATAAAGTGAAACTAGAGCATAGTGAGTCTTCAGAAATTCCTTAAATATTATCCATGACACTCATTGAACAAAAACATTACTTCTCAGAATGTGGAGCCCTGAAAGCTTATCCTTCTGAGATGAAAGCAATCTTCAAAAATATTCATATGTGTAGGTAATCGCATTCTATGATTTGTAAGTAATAGAGACTTCTGCGTACGAGGTTGTTGGGGATTGAAGCCAGAGCCTTACACTTGGTAGGAATGCACCCTACCTCTGAACATACTTCTTTCCCTTCTTCATCTGTCATCTCTGTTGCAAGTTGAAGTCCTGATCTGGAGCTGCAGCTATTCATAGGAAAGGTGTAGGCCCACATAGAAATCTGACCAAAACTTGAATTACTGTGAGAGTGGAGAGGTCATACATCATCTAATCTCAGTACTGCCTTGCCTTGGGGCACTGGGAGAAACCTTATAATAGGGACGACTGTAAAGAGAATAGGCATGAAAAGAAGAAAGAATTCATGTAAATTTTAGATTCATTTAGTCACAAGGGAGTTAGAAATTAATAGTTAAGGGACTACTCCTTAAATCTCTTTCTGCCTTTTAGTTAAACGAACTATTTTAAGCAAACCAAACCTATAATTTGTCTTTTCATGTCTCTCTTCCATATCCTAATCCTTCCTCTCCTACCAAGCACAAACATGATGAAAATGATTTCCGAGTCCACAGTGTTTTGTTCAGAGCTGTTCTGAAATCTAGCTAATGCGTGGATCATCTCAACTTGGTTTGGAGAGTGACATTTTATGAAAAAAAAAAAAACTTGTTCCTTGAGACCAAGTAAATTGTTGAGATTTTAAAGTTACAACTAAAGACAATTTTCCTCAAAAAAAAAAAAATTGGGACATGTTAATACTAGATTTTAAAGGCTTGCTAGCTAGAAGAGATCAGACTACAGCAGAGACACAGAAACAAGTAATGGCATTGCAAAAATTTCAAGTCAAACACGAACACTTAACGTTCCACTTGACCTTACAGTTTCTAGTTAGGTAAAGTGAAAAGTAGTTGAAGATTATCTGAAGCAAGTTCCTTACTTTGCATGTTTATTAGTTCCATCATTCTGTGAAAACTGCTTTTCTTTCTCACTATTACCATTTTCTAAGATATGCATGTCATGCCAGGTTATAGAGTTATATTTATGTACTTACCTTAAATACTCTTTTAACTATATTCCAAGGCCTCTCCACCTACTATAACATCTAAAGAAACAGCCACTGTGAAAGTAATGTACAATATGATACCAAATATCCAGTCAGATATGAAAACTAGTCTAGAAATCCAAGTACTATGGTACAACCCTAATTGTGGGTACTTAAGAGGGTAAGGCAAAAGTATCTGAGTTGAAGACTAGCCTGGGCAATATAGCGACAGTAAATGTCTGTCCTCTCCCTCTCCCCCCACCTTTCTCCTTCTTTCTCCCTTCCTCCTCCTCCCCTTCTCCCCTCTTTCCCTTCCCCCCTCTTTCCCCTCCCCTGTCCTCCTTCTTCCATTTCCCCCACACACCTCAAAAAACCAAAAATACCTATTCTGGAAAATGTTTAACTTTTCAGACCATTTTTTTTTAATAGAAGTCTACTAAAACTGATTTCCTTTTTAGCTTTATTTTCTTAACTAGGTAATTTTAGATAAAATACTGTTTGTCAAGTCTTGGCATTGCGTTGCTTTATTTTATTCTGTTACCATAATAACTTTAGAAAGAAGGTGAAAAAATTTGTTATTACCCATACTTTACTGATGATAAATATAAGAATGGGAGTGGTTGAGTTACCCATGGAGATGTCTGATAAATAACCAAATTCATATTACAATTACAGTCAGCAGACTAGTCAAGTGCATGTGGTTTGTACTGCACTGCAGTCCTTTTGGTCATATTTAATGTGGTGGCTGTAGTTTCTAGAAATTAATGTATCAGGAATCTTTGACAGCAATATATAATTTATACTAGAATTTTTATCATAGTGCTGTCTATAAAAGAAAACAATAATGCATTAATTTCCATAATTATTTTGCTCTACATTGTATTTGAACTTTTCATTAAATGAGTGATGATGGAAAAGAAATACATTCTTATAAAAAAAGTGATTTAATATGCAATCGTCTTATCTATATAGATGAAATAGATTGGCACCAATAGGCTCTGCCTCAGGAATCTAAATTTATCCCCCCACAGCTTAGTTCAGGGCCATACCTAGAATACTGCAGAGGAGAATACATTTTAGCAATCCATATATCGACACGTTTCTTAAGTCCTTCTTCTATAAGTCCTTTTGGAAGCTATCATACAGTTCACTGGACAGGAAGGAATTCTGGATTTTTGAGAGGTGAGGAAAAACTATACAGAAAAATGTTTTCCATGCTAAATAAAGACTGAGGCCTTCAGAAGTATGGGATGAAACAGTAACCATATCACATCAAAACGATGCAAAATTTCTTTGTGTATGAAGGCAGTACGCATCTTTAGTGAAATCAGTATCTTTGAACCTTCCAGTATGTAAAAGGAATCCAATAGCATACCTCTCTTTGAAACTGGTAACATTGCTATTTTATGAGCCAGTCTGTCGATGATGCTGCAGTTTTGGTGTATCTGATGTATACCATCTAAATGAAAGAATTTAATCTGAATATATCTGAGTATTTAAAAACAACTTTTCTGCTGTCTTAGATACTTGGTAATTCTTATATTGTAGCTATATATCAGTGTCTAATTTTAAAATCTATCTCATATATTATGAAGGTACTGGAGATTTATATATTAGCTTGCCAAAGTACTACATTGATCCTTTAAATTGCCTTATTAGAGTTTTCTTTTGGCACTGTTACATAGTTGCTGTATTTTGCAGTATGTATTTACACAGCTGAGAGTCAGAAATTCAAGAGTAAAACCTAAAGAGGAATCAGAGGAGCTTTGTCGCTTTAAAACACGAGATGCTTACAGCTTTTTAATATAAATTGTTCCCAGAATCCATGTCACAGCTCCTTCTATGGTGCTGCTTTTTTTTCCCTCTCGCTCTCTCTCGGTTGCTATGACAACAGCAGCACTGCACCATTCATCAGCTCTGGACCTAGGCTGCACTGTTAGCCTTCCGTGTTACTCCTGAATGTTAAGAACATCCGTGAATCATTCACTCTGGTTAACGCTGCGCCATTAGAAACCTCAGAACCAGTTCTTCAGCAATTTTCTCTAGCAGAAGAGTAAACTAAACTGCGCCACAGTGAAAACCTGTATAAAAATATTTCTCTCAAATGGGATTGTACAATCTGTATTTGCTGCAGTATTCTGAAAAAATAGCTTCATGTCAAACAACCTAAGGAAAGGAGCTCATCTGTATAATATTTTTTGAAATCATTAGATGTTCAAAACAAGTATAGCAGTGCTTGCTTGTATGGATACAAAAAGAAGCAGGTGATGTTGTTAGGGGCTCTACGCCCCTTTGGGAGCATCTCTTGTGCATTGGGACCATAATCAACATCTGCTAAAAGTGTCACCTGTAAGGCATAGTAAGATCTTGGCAGTGAGAAGAGCTGGCTGGTGAAGATTAAAGTGTGGATCATTACTAATGTGTCAGCAACGACCCGGCCAGTGAATAAGCCTGGACATGGGAGCAGTCTGCGGAGTACTGACAGATGAGGAAGGGAGAGGAGAGGCTGTGAGTACGAGAAGCAGAATGTGTGTGTTCCACGGCTTCTGAGGCGTAAGGCCTACTTTGAGATTTGTAGGAAAAGAAATGCAGCCTAAAAGACTCACAGCAGAGAACCCATTAAGAAATTATCATCAGGTACATTTGTTTCATTTTTAATTGTATTCTTTATGTATTATTTTGTGAATCTTTAAAAATCTCTTTATTTCTTAACATTTATTATAAAGAAATAAGTTTTAAACTGTTAGTTTTTATGTGAATGTGGAGGTCAGGTTTCTTTTTGCAACATGATTCCAGAATAGGTCTCTACTTTCCATTGCAGTAGCCTTATCAGTAAATTCCCTTTTGAGAAATTATAGAATTCTAGGCGTGGTAAGCAGGCTTCCTTAGTACATCACACCTGTCCTGTCATTACCTGGAATGTGTAAAAATAAATTAATATTTCTGCATCTTGAGGATAGGGAGATTTTTAAAAACTGGCTTTGTTTGCTAGTTATATCGATTTGGCTCCACTTTGTCAGTTGAATTTAAGCTGTTATATTTCTACCCCCTTTTTACTTGCATTTTCAGATCATTTGATAATTACCAATTCTAGATAAATGGAATTTATAGTTGGATTTTCTTAGACTTCTTATTTTCTGCTTCTTAGTGTTTTCTTTTTAGCTCTTTGGCTAACCATGGTAACTTAGAAATGATCTAAAACTGGGAACTGAATTTTTTAAAATTAGAATATTTAGGCTGATTATCAGCCACCTCAAAACAGAAAAAAAAAAGCATTTGATCTAGGCTTATTTTTCCTGGTATTTGCTTCTTGAGTTGTTCTTCTGAATGCATCTTATTCAATAAAAACACATTAGACATAACTGGATACTTTTGATTTGCAGAGTTAGATGAAAACATATTTTGCACTTTTGATTTTTGTTCTTTTCATATTTGAGACTTTCACTTACAAATCTGTATATGATTCTATTCATTGTTTAAGAAACCTTTAAATGTGAAGAATCACTATATTAAAAGCTAGTAAAAAGTGTTATTCACAGTCACAATTATATGTGTCTTCACTGAAATAATTTTGCCTCTCATTTGATTAACATATTAATAGAATATCTGTATTTTAAGTATTGTTTTGCAAGTAAAAATACATTTAAATTTTTACATATACCCTACTAGTATTATGCTATAAGTTGATGCTCCTTCATAGTTAGTATGTACTCACAACTGTGTGTATGTGTATATATGTGATTTTATATTGAATTATTATGGAAATCATAATTCTTATTAATAGTAGCAAAGACTGATTAGGTATTTCTTTAGTAAGGTTAGGGTTTTTATTGTTTTATTTATTTATTTTAAAATAATATTCCTTGGCATGCCCTTTGATCTTCATATTTGTGGCTTTACCCAATTTGGCATATAAATTATTTGTTTCTTTATATATGTTGGCTAATTTAAATTTTACGTATAATTTTCCATATTTTAGAAGATGTTACAAGGGGTTCTTTTATAATAATCCCTATCTTTTTGGGTTGGTACATGTCTATATCATAAATTAGGTTTACCTAAAGTGAAGAACATCAAACTTCAGATTTTAAGTGACAGTGTTATATAAAAAAATTAAGCCTCAGTTTCACAATGGTCTGACTTTGGATTGTAGTTTATTTTCTGAGTATTTAAAGTCTTTTACATATTATTCATGTGACCTATAAATTAAGTCTTCATCAATAGTAGGTATTACTTTTAGTTAGGATGAATGTAATAGATATACTGAGTAAATAATATGTAAAAAGGCCAAGTTTGTTCCTTCAGTTTCATTGACGAAAACTTTTCATAACTGACATGCTAGTAATACTTCTGAATACATGAGAATATGGTAATGCCAATAATAAACTTTCACTAAGAAATACTAAAACTAAAAGAAATATTAAAAACAAAAGTTGATGATTAAAACAAGAGTGAGTTCTGGTTACCATGTTTATTTTTTCTCATGGAAATAAGTACTCACATTCCAGCGATGAGTGTGTTTTTTACCCCCCCCCCATTGCATTACTGTATTTTTATATTAACACTTTAAACTGGGCCAGTCTAGCTTTTCTGGTTGCTCTACTATAAAATCAGTACAATGATGCTTTAGTAGGTGGTGGTGGTAGTTGTCGTCGTAGTAGTATAGGTATTACATATAGGTTGCTGGAGACACACATCTGAAGCCCTGTTACTTAGGGGGGTGAAGATAGGAGGATCAGCCTCACATAGATAGCAAGTTTAAGTTTGAGTTTGAAACCAGTTTGGGCTCCATGAGACTCAGTGCCAAAATAAAACAAAGAATAATGAACCAGGTGTGGTGAAACGTGCCTTGAGCTCATGATCTTTCTACCTCTAATACCCTGTTGCCTGGATTAAAGGCGTAAGCAGCCTAGTGAATTTAAAAATGTAGGCATGCACAGTAGTTTAAGTTCTATCACTAATGACTTATGTTCTCATTTTTATAACATTAAATGAGCAAATAAATATATGAACACTTTTCAAGATCTTTGGAATATGAAGGTTCGCCTGCTATAATTCCCAAGGTTAATTCAGTGATAGGAACAGCAAACAAGAACTATTTCTGACTCTTCAGAGATCGTGAGTTCAAGGCTATTCTAGGCTACATGGGGAGACCTTGCCTCAAAAAGCAAAGGAAATAAAAATAAAGTTAAAAAACAAAAAACAAGTAAGATAGCTTGTGTAATGCGCCAAGCATACTTGGCACAGAAGGTCACTCTCTTCGGTGTTGCTACTTGGGCCTTTCCCTTAGGAGATACTTTAGGATAGAGAAATTTGAATATTTACCAAATGGGCTATGGTGTCTACTTTAAAGAAGCCCAGAGTTGGAGATGTGGCTCAGTACTGTATTGACTTAAAATACAACTGGTCCTGGATTCAATCACCAGCACCACACAAAAACCTCAGATGGTAGCACATAGCTGTGATCTCACCACTCAGAAGGTGGAGCTAGGCAGATCAGGTCATCTTAAGCTAAGGGCAGGTGGAAGGCCAGCCTGGGTTACATTAGCCTTTGTTTAAAAATAAAACAAAACAACAGCAAAAGGGGGCAGGGCTGAGGGGAGACATAAAAGGAAACCTGCATATTCCTAGAAAGTCTTGCATTTTCCTCTCCTAAAATAGTCTGCATTTATTTTTATTTTATCATCAAAATATCTTTCCCCAAATATTTAAATAAACCCTACTGAAGAGTAAAGTATATGTTAAGAGGCAGATAAGATGGCTAATGATAAATATGAAAGGCCCTGGGGAACTAGGATGGTATTATCTTTATAAAAGCTGAAGTTTAGGAGAATTTATAGATTCTTGGAGCACTGGTTTCAAATTTAATAGGAGTGAGGAATATAGATTCATAAAGGACCAAGAATCCATTGTAAAAGTTTGCTGTTGCTTTCCTAAGCCATAGTCCAAACCCTTAGCCAAGGTGTGCAGCTCTTACAGATATTTATATTCCGTTCATTTAACGAAAAAAAGGGGGGCTATGATGTGGGTAAGGAAGCATCTAAGAAATGCACACATGCTTTTCAGAGTTCTGATTGTTTGGGATTATTTATGTTATGTGGTTGTATATAGGACCCATCAACTTTGGAGGTAAAAACATTTGTCTTTCCCCATTTAATGTTCTCATCTTCACAAATTCCCCCCTCTTTTTGCCATTTATTTATTTATTTATTTATTTATTTATTTATTTATTTATTTATTTATTTAACACTCCAGATTTTATTCCCCTCGTCCACCCTCCGACTGTTCCACATCCCATACCTCCTCCCCAAACCCCTGTCTCCACGAGAATGTCCCCACCCCCACCCAACTAAACCTTGAAACTCCCTGGGGCCTCCAGTCTCTTGAGGATTAGGTGCATCTTCTCTGACTGAACCCAGACCCAACAGTCCTCTGCTGTATATGTGTTGGGGACTTCATATCAGCTGGTGTAGGTTGCCTGGTCGGTAGTCCAGTGTTTGAGAGATCTCAGGGGTGCAGGTTAATTGAGACTGCTGGTCCTCCTACAGGGTCACTCTCCTCCTCAGCTTCTTCGAGCCTTTCCCTAATTCAACCACAGGGGTCAGAAGCTTCTGTCCATTGGTTGGGTGCAAATATCTGCATCTGACTCAGCTGCTTGTTGGGTCTTCCGGAGTGCAGTCATGAGAGGTCCCTTTTTGTGAGCTCTCCATAGCCTCAGTAATAGTGTCAGGCCATGGGGCTTCCCCTTGAGCTGGATCCCACTTTGGGCCTATCGCTAGACCTTCTTTTCCTCAGTCTCCCCTCCATTTCCAACCCTGCAGTTCTTTCAGATGGGAACAATTATGGGTCAGAGTTTTGACTGTGGAATAGCAACCCCCTCCCTCATTTGATGCCCTGTCTTCCTGCTGGGCAGGGCTCTACAAGTTCCCTCTCCCTACAGGTGGGAATTTCATCTAAGGTGCCTCTCTTTGAGTCCTGAGAGTCTCTCACCTCCCAGGTCTCTGGTGCATTCTGGAGGGTCCTCCCAACCTCCCCCCTCCCGAGGTTGCCTGTTTGCATTCTTTCTGCTGGCCCTCAGGGCTTCAGTCCTTTTCCCTCACCCAATTCCAGATGAGGTTCCCCTCTCCTCCCTCCCTCACCCCCACCCCCATCCACTTTCCCTCACAGGTCCCTCCCTCCCTCCCCACTTGTGATTGCTTTCTTCACCCTCCTAATTGGGACTAAGGCATCCTCACTTGGGCCCTTAAGCTTGTTGACCTTTTTGAGTTCTGCGGACTGTATCTTGGGTATTCTGTACTTTTTTCTTTTTTTGACTAATGTATACTTATTAGTGAGTACACACCATGCATGTCCTTTTGGGTCTGAGTTAACTCACTCAGGATGATATTTTCTAGTTCCATCCATTTGCCTGCAAAACTCAGGATGTCCTTATTCCTAATAGCTGAGTAGTATTCCATTGTGTAAATGAACGATATTTTCTGTATCCATTCTTCCATTGTGGGACATCTAGGTTGTTTCCAGCTTCTGGCTATCACAAATAAAGCTGCTATGAACATAGTGGAACAAGTGCCCCTGTGGCATGGTGGTACATCTTTTGCGTATATTCCCAAGAGTGGTATTGCTGGGTCTTCAGATAGATCTATTTCCAATTTTCTGAAGAACCTCCAGATTGATTTCCAGAGTGGTTGTACCAGTTTGCAATTCCACCAGCAATGGAGGAGTGGTCCTCTTTCTCCACATCCTCACCAACATGTACTGTCACCTGAGGTTTTGATCTTAGCCATTCTGATTGGTGTAAGGTGGAATTTCAGGGTAGTTTTGATTTGCATTTCTCTGATCACTAGGACTTTGAACATTTCTTTAGGTGCTTCTCAGCCATTCGAGATTCCTGTTATGAATTCTCGGTTTAGTTCTATACTCCATTTTTTTATTGGGTTGTTTGGTTTTTGGGTTCCCATTTTTATATTAAGACAGATGAAGGTGTGCCTAGAGCAGACGGCTGGTTTCCTTTGACTCCTGCAATATGATAGAGTAGTTTAGATTCTGCCACTTGTTTGTTGTATGACATTGGGCAAATTCTAGATAACATCTCTATGCTTTAGTTTCCTCATTCAGTAAATGGAGAAATAATACCCATAGAGTTTGTCAGGACAAATAAATGCTGACAGCATGCTGTAAGACTTACTGCCTAGGCTGACAGATGGATTATCACATAGAGCAAGTACAAGGTCAGCTGATCTTTCTGTATCTTTCTTTACTTTTCTCTCCTCTCTACTATTTCTTTTGGTAAGAAGGCAAGCCATTTTCACTTTTACTTGTTATGTTTTCAAAGTGAACAGAAAGTAGTTAAAACTCATTTTAATTTCTTTGTGTAATTTAAAAGAAGCCTGTACTAGAAAAAATTTAAAAAGAGTTTAAAATTGTGAAATTACACAGTCAGTACAGAGCAGCTTTTCCAAATTTTAGCATTTAGTAGAAATGTTAAATCTTTTTGTTTTTTAGTTATTTTTAGTTTATGTATATGAGTTTGTGTGTGTGTGTGTGTGTGTGTGTGTGTGTGTGTGTGTGTGTGTGTGTTTGTTCATTTATGTGAGTGTGCCCCAGATTATTGCCTGTTGAGGCCAGAAGAACTGCATCTCCTCTAACCGGTTACAGCCAATTATGATCTGCCGTGTAGGTGTTGGGAACGAAACCTGGGTCTGCATTAATGCTCAGCCATCTCTCCAGCCCTCTAGAAATCTAAGTTTTAAATTACTTAGCATTATAAGTTTGCCTAAGGCTATATAATACTGTGTGTGTACTCTGGATTGGGACTGCCTGGATTTGCTTCTTGACTAACACAAATCAGTTCTGTTTGGGGGCTATAACTTAATTCCTCTGTGCTTCAGTTTCCTTCCTTATCTTCAAGAGACAGGTAGTACCAGTAGCCTCTTCATTAGGCCATTATAAAGACTAAAAGAATACATTTTTAACAGTTTGAATCATAAAAATATATGTGTAATCTATGTTTTGTTTCTCTCTAACACAGAAACAGTATTCAATCTGTTCTCTCTTTTTAGTTTTTCAGCTTTCAGTCCCATGCCTGGCGTGTTGTAAGCATTCTCAGGTCTTTCATGGACACTGATGAGTAGATCAATAAAACATGCTGAAATTGCTTGGGGCTTCAGTATTAAGTCTCTGTTTCAGTTCCTTCATCTGAGCAGGCCAAAGCAGACAATCTTACTGTAATGGAAAGAGTGTTTTCTCACTAAGGTTGTATTGAAGCTCAAGCTTGAGCTGCTTGACTCACACTTCATTACAGATTGATCTGACTGACTTGTGGTGGTAAATTCTTTTAAACAGAGGCAGATGGAGGTATGCCATGAGTCACACCCTCATCCCAAGTCTTAGGACTCACTGACCAAATATTAGAGTGCCCAGAAAAGAGAGAATTTGTTTTAGGTCAAGTTTGACCTGCTCTCAAAATGTGTTACTGAAAATTGCTCTGGTATTTAAGATAGAGCTCACCTGAGCTGAGGTGGGGGTGCATGACCTCATGACTTCCTCATGACTAAGTACCCCAAAAGGACAAATTTAATTTGCCAACAAAGAAAAATAAAATTTGCTGTTACTTTTCTTTTCTTTACCATTAGCTAGGTCTTGTCTGTTATGTAGTTGAGTTCTTGACATTGAAGCAAATGTCTAGTGACTTCCACCCCTCTCTCGCCTTGGTGATAAACTGTTGCTTTAATGAGCAGTTCTTGTGGATACGGCGATGCGTAGGCTACTAACTGAGATTACAATTCTTCATTTGGGTGTACAATGTGACATTGGACTATGGTGCCTCTTATATTTCTAGCTTTTAAATTTTTGATTTTAAGTGTAGTTATATAATTTTTCCTAGGCTATATCTTGGATTTTGAAAAACATTGGCATAGCTTATCTGTCTGCAATGGTTTTGTTTCATGTTCCTATTTTTGTTTTTGATACTTCTTAAATAGTGTATTGTTGAGAAAATAGCTGTAGAATGTCACAGGGATTAAATAGTTTTGAGATAGAAATGTGGTGACATGTAAATGGCTCCCTGGCGTAGTAATTCATGCTTTAAAGTTTCGCATTGTTTGGGTCCTTACTCCTTTCACTTACTGGGCTGGCTCTGGTGTTCCTTGTTTATTTTTATTCATTTGTTTGTTTGTTGTGGTGGAGGGTGAACCCAGGGCCTTATGTATACCATGCATGTGCTTTACAAACTCTGAGTCATGTTCCCAACCTCAGCAGAGTTTTGTATTGTCTACTGCTCAACATCTAAACTGTGAGAATGGATAGATTCTCATTCCTGTGACTAACTAGATAGCAAAGCAGGGTAAGGAAGGAGGATTTATTTGTATGACTTGGCTGCACAGTCCGGGGCAGCAGGAGTGTGAGGCAGCTGGGCATAGCATGCAGGTAGCCAGGAGGCAAGGAGAAGGAAATGCCTAGACTTCTCTTTTTCCATTTTTTAATTCTGCCTGGGACCTAGCTCATGAGACAGTGGTATACATATTCCGGATGGGCCTTCCTTCATTAGTGAGCTATCTCTAGAAATGCCCTCACACACATACCCAGAAGGTTGTTTCCTAGGTGATTCAAAATCTGGTTATGTTGACTGTAAAAATTAACCATAACATCTAGTAACTTCTGAAGAGCTTCAGTTATGCTTCTGAGTCTAGCTTTACATTGTGGATAACCTTGCCCTAGACACTGTGACTAGAGCTTACAGTTTTAGAAACTTTTTTTTTTTAACTGACTTTTATCTAACTTCTTCCAGAATTTAACATTTTTTGTTTTATTCGTGATGTCCACTGACTGTTAACAGGACTAATAGGTCAGACCGTAGGTCACTTTTCATACACCAAGGTGCTTCTATGTCTGCCTTATGCTTTTAATGCTCATTGTGCGTGTATTCTAATAATATAATTATATATGCATTAACTAATAAATAAAATACAAAAAGAATAAAATAAGAAATTGTTTCTAGAAAAAATGCATTAAAAGTTTCAGCAAAACTTAAAATGTCAGTAAAGTTGAATCGTTATTTAATATAACAGAGTAGAGTAAGAGATTTCATAAATCCATTCATATTTAGTTTCTCCATGTTTTTATTTTTAAAATAGATTTGTTTTTATTTTGTACATTAATATTTTGCTTCTATGTATATATGTATACTATGAGTGTGCCTGGTGTCCAAAGAGGCCTCAAGAGAGTTGCAGATTCTATCTAGAATTACAAATGGTTGTGAGCCACCATGTGAGTATTAGGAACTGAACCAAGGCCCTCTAAAAGAGCAACCAGTGTTCTTAACTGCTGAGCTCTCTCTCCAGTTCCATTTGTTTTTATTTTAAAGATATTGACTGTGCATATCTGTGCTATTTTTGCAAGAAAGAATTGGAACTCATTCTGACAAAAAAGGCCCAGAGTTTGCATCAAATATGTAGTTAATAGATTTATACTTATATTTTAAGTTAGATTCTTTAATATATGTATAACAAATATTTTCTTTATTATCTTCAACATTTTTAACAATGAGCTAGCCTCTATCAAGACAGTAAGAGGGCCACTTTTATATAATGTCTTTGTGCTGTTTAGGATTCCCGACTATTTGGGTGGATCCTGAGAAAAGCCACATTAATGTGGGCTAGACATATAAGTGTAGTCTTGTCCATTTGTGACTTGGGTTAAGTATAATCAAAAGTGGAGATTTGTGTTTAGAAGCACCATTTCAATGTACAGAGTCTAAATCCCCTCTGTCAGTAGGGGACAGAATCAGATGCATGTCTGATTGTGTAATTTTATTGTGTCTTAAAGGAAAATTGCAGAAGCTGATCACCTGAACTCTAATCAGACATCATGGTGCAGGTTCCAGCATCTGTACCTCTACTGTGTAACTGTTCACAAGTTATTAATAGTCAGGTTTTTGTATTGTAATTATGTAAAATGTGCATAAGAGTAGCTGTCTCTTAATAGTTTAAACAAGTCATTACCAAGTCTTTAGCATTGTGTAGCATAGAGTGAATGAACCCTAAGTATAACCTGTGTTTATACCATTAGTATATGACCAAAGTTAGACAAAGAAAACTTAAATGATTATTTTATGGATGGTTTCAGATTTACTTTGTAGCCCTGACTGGCCTCAAACTCTGTCCTCCTGCCTCTCACCTATGCCTGGTTCTGGAGCCAGCTTTATGAAAACTAGTTTTATTGTTTACCTCTTTAGCTTTTGTTGCCCCATACTTTTATATAACTTTTCCTATACATCCAGTGAGATACATTAGTGAAAGAACAGTTTTTGAGACAGTGTCTAAAGTTAGAAATTTGAGATTGACTTTTTTGCCTCCATTCTCTCTCTGTTATACATCATGACTTTATGTCCACTCTCCTAGATTTTCCCATCTTAAAAATAGAACAGTGAACAGAGGAGTGTGTTTATTCATTTCAAAATGCAGGAGATTTGTGAAAACTCTAGAAACTAGATCCAAGCCAATGTAGTGCATCCATGCTGCATGTCTCCTCACGCATGGTCACACTGCCAGTCCTCCATGCTCTTATGAAATGGACTGCTCCTACCTAAGTCAGTCCTCCCTGGCACAGTGCTCATCTCTGGCTACCTTCCTCCCATGGTTTGCTTTTCTAGCAGAGAAAGCATTTCAAGTTCAGACCCTGTTTGTCTCAGGAACTAATCATGTTCTTATCCTTTTTCCTGTTCTCTGCCAAAATGATGCCAGGGCTTCAGGGACTGAAAAGCAGCTTGCTCTTTTGCAGGATTGGTAATTTCTGACCAACATTCTAAGGTCAAAGAAATGTGATTCTTGACCCAGGGTTAGAATTACTGAGTGTTCTTTGGTGTGAATTTCCTATTGTAAGACTAGTAACAACTGCACATTCCAAAAGCAAGCCAGAAAGTTACTGGCATTCACACTTAATCCTTAGAAATGTCTCCCTAGTCATTGCTGCCCACAGGACAGGCTAGTGTTTGCTTTTAATGTATTAATTTTGAAAAATTTTAACTGATGCATAGTAGCTGTACATAGTTGTAAAATACACTGTAATAGTTGACTGCTTATAGAGTGTGTAATGATCAGATCAGGGTGGTTGGACTCACTCATCATTACCTAGTGTTGTGAACATTCAAAAGCCTACTGCTTTGAAATAAATTGTTGTAACCAATTATCCTTCCATCCTATCTCTGTGTGTGTGTGTGTGTGTGTGTGTGTATATATGTGTGTGTATATATGTATATATGCACGTGTGTGCATGCTTACTTTCTTGTACAAGCATGTGTGGAGGCCAGATGTTGACACTGGAATTATATTCCTCAATCGTTTCTTCACCTTATTTTTAAAGACAGGGTCACTAATTGATCCTAAGTGGCTGGTGAGAGCCCTAGGAATCCACCTATCTCTGTTTCTAGAGCCCAGAGTTTTTATTGTTGGTACTGAGGGTCCAAACTCAACCTCTTGCCTGCAGCAGGCACTTTACCCCCTAAGCCCTCTCCTTGGTCCCTCTTTTTAACTTACTTTTAGCCAGTTTTATTCTAGTACTGGCACAATGCTCATGCTTATGCAAATTGTAGCAGTTTCTACTTTCACACTGAATAATTAAGGTCTTCAAAGCTTAAAGCTTTGGAGAAAAAAACAAGTTTCAAACAGCCAGTAAACGACAACTGCCATCATGTGCGTTATTACTGTTCAAATCTGTCTCTCTCTCTCTCAAGTCTAGGGAAAACTATTTTTTGAAGGAATTTTGTGTAATTTTAATCAGCATATTGTGAGGCACTATTAGTTGCCAGTACAAAGGGCAAACAGCAGTGCGGCTGCACTCTATATGACTCTGAGTTCTGCACTGAGATTATCTGATGGTAGGTAGTACCTTTTAAAAGTGTATACACTAATGAAGCTTGATTGCTCAGATGCAGCAATAAAGCAGGTAGAGTTTATACTCTGGGTTTATAATTCAGGATCTAATATATAACACAGCATACTTTTAAATCACTGGTAAAGTGTTCAGCAATGAATTTGATTTCAGCTTTCTTGTACTATAAACAAATTTTCTCACATTCTGTACCATAGAAGACAGTTTGTACCAGTACACTTAGTACAGTCTATATTCTTCTAAAAATAATTTTTATTTGTTAAATGCCAGTTTTCTGTTTAGAGGCAAAGATAGAGGGGCAAAAAGAACTGAGCCAAGAACTGTAAGCAGATTACAGTTAGATGTAATAAGTCATCTCCACTAAGACCAACCACTCTGACCAGCACCTTAAAAGTTACCATGTGTATCTTTCTGTGTTCCTCCATTGCTTGTCAGCATGCCATTACACACTATAAAATATCTAACGTTGAGCACACCATAACATATAAGGCATTATGAAGATTTTACAAAGATTAATTCAATTAAATCTCTGTGATGACCTTGAGAAGTGGTATCTATTTTATATGCCATTGCTAAGTAATGAGTCCCACATCCACATTTCAGTTTCTGTTCCAGGGATAGTTCAGTCTGTGGCCTTGGGTGGTTTAATATAGCTTCAAAGTCTTGTTTAGTGGTCTAAATAATAAATACTAATATCTTTTTAGCCATATATACATCTTAATTTATTTATCATTCAAATTTGATTCTTATAATAGAGAGAGACTTTATGCCTCACATTTTTAAGATGAGGAATCCAAACTTGAACTGTTAAATAATTTATTGAAGACAACACAATAATAGATCATGTAGCATAAGTCTCACCACCAAGTGAATTTACTTGTTATTTTTAGAATCTGCACATTCCTTTTAAATGTTATTTGCTTCAGGGCCAGGGAGATGGCTCAGCTGATAAAGTAAGAACCTGGTTTCAATCTTTAATACCTGCATAAAACTGAGCATTGCAGTGCATGCCTGTAATCTCAGACAGATAAAACTGTCTCTCGTCAGATACATTCTTGAATAATATACAGTAAATGCAATTTGGAACATCATAAGAGGCTCTTCCCACTGTGATAATTTAACCACTATTTGACTGGCCTTCCCACAGGAAACAACTGTTTTTAGACACAGCACTGATGACAGCATCGCTGTGTAATCACTGAGTGAAAGCATAGGGCAGGGGTCAAGAACAAAGCGAACCTTGGATTCTTGCCCT
The DNA here is from genome assembly GCA_028551405.1 of Uromys caudimaculatus. NCBI lineage: Eukaryota > Metazoa > Chordata > Mammalia > Rodentia > Muridae > Uromys > Uromys caudimaculatus. The sequence goes on along the minus strand of CM052710.1, from coordinate 15,276,821 downwards.
GAATATATTCTATGGAAAATCTAAAAACAACAGTCCTGCTAAGCTGAGGAAACAGAGACCAGAGAAGAGTGTCACAGAGGATAAATCAGGGCTCTGAAATGATAGTGGAGAGGGTACTGCACAGAGAAGTAGCCTTACAGCTGGGCATGTTGGCATGCACTGTAGTCCCGGCACTCAGACGGCTGAGGTGAGAGAGTTACAGGTTCCGGGCCAGGCTGGATTGTATAGTAATAACTGTCTCTGTAAAGAAGAAGAGAAAAAGGAGCTTTGTGCTAACCATCTATATCAAGTGGAAAATGTATTCTGTTGTATTAAGTCACCATGGTGATGAGATGATCATGTTACTTCCCTCCTTACCTACCCAGGCAAGACAAGGAGAAGCATGGTTGTACTATAACTGTGTTCAGAGGTCTTTGGACTAATGCATATTAAAAATATAAAGGGCAAAAGTGAGCTTGACAGACTTCAGTCTTTCTCAGATAATCTGAATATACAACATTTCATTGAGATGAAACATTGCTACTTACATATGAACCTGGTGTTAGCTCTTGTTCCTCCTGGGCTTTGAAATGAAAGTTCTGCTTTGATTCATGTACCTCCATTCCCATCCCTAACTCTTCGTCGCTTAATCTTCCTTCCATCCTGTGAAATGAAACACTCCTTATCTGTCTTTTTTTTTCTCTCTCATTGTTATAGGAAGCACTTTTTCAGATTTTCTTTCTGTGTGAGGTTTGGTGAGTGACCGTAATAAAACTTTTTTACACATTTTCTACCATATCTAATCCTGCACATTTTAGAAACTGAACTTGAGAGCCCACTAATCAAGCTAATGTTTTCAATAATGACCTAATGATTTACTCTCAACAAAGTAACTTTAGCTTTTCTCTGCTGACACATGTAAAACACATTCAGTCTCCTCTTTCCACCCTCACTTTTGACTTCTTATTGTGCCATCAGTAGAAATAAAGGCTATTAAAGATATGTAGAACTGAGTTGGCCTTCCTGTGAGATGGCAAGGAAAATTATCAGAGTGGACTGCTGATTAAACAAAAGACTGCCTTGTGCAAATGACTTAAGTTTGTCTGTGTGAAAAATTCTTTATCTTGCTAATTTATATCTCCCATTTATACCTCATATTTCCTAGTTTTCTTACCTAAATACCAATCACGACTCTAATATGTTATTCTTACTATCTAAGAATATTTCATCAGTTGTATCTTTCATATTAGGTACCAAATTCTGTTGCTATTGTTTCTGGCATCATGGATCAAACTAGGACTTTGTACATGTTAGACAGACACTGTACCACTCTGTCAAATCTACATACCTAGATTTCTAGTCACTATTGGGGATTGGGGTACCAATTTAAAATTAGTTGCCAATAAATGTTTTCTTTACAACTCTCTCAGTTTTATTGCTGTGAAGAGATACCATGACCAAGGCAACTCCTATAAAGGAAAACATTGAATTGGGGCTGGGTTACAGTTCAGAGGTTTATTCTTTTATCATCAAGGTGGGAAGCATGGCAGCATACAGGCAGACATGGTGATGGAGAAATTGCTGAGAGTTCTACATCTGAATTGGCAGGCAGCAAGAAGAGAAAGTGAGCCACTAAGCATGGCTTGAGCTTTTAAAACCTCAAAGCCTTTTTGAATATTGCTGGACAGTTGAAGATTATGGGAACTTTTGAAGCTGGACTAAGTGCATTTTGCATCATGAGATGACCACTAGCCTATTGGTATCCTGAGTAGACTGTTGTGGTCTGAACGTGAAATGTACCTCGTAGGTTCACATGCTTAAATAATTGGTCCCTAGCTGGTGAAATTTGAGAAGGATGTGGAGAAAGAGTGGTCTTTGAGGCCAGATCTTGAGGCTCCATAGCCTAGCCCCATGTTCACTTGTTCACTGTCTACTTTGTTTTTTCTTTTTTTTTTATTAATTGTTTTATTTATTTACATTACAAATGTTGCTCCTCTTCCTGGTTCCCCCTCCAAGAATTCACACCATTGCCCCCCCTCTTTACCTGTGAGAGGGTGCACCCCCCAACCCCAACACACACACACACAGACCCTCATGCCCTTTCCCTGGGCCATCAAGTCTCTAGGATTAGGCACATCCTCTCCACGGACCCAGACAAGGCAGCAGTCCAGCACTGTTCAAAAGTCAGAAGTCCACATCTCTTTCCTGTGAGCTCCTATAAAATCAAAAGCACGGTACATACTACCAACATACAATGCACAAAGTATATAATTCCATTCCAAAAGGGAATATCGGGGCATAACAAAGAAATTTTGAAACAAACCCAGCAAGTAAACACCAAATCCTGACACCTCACATCTGGCATCTGGGACTTACCCTGGGATCAGCTAGAGTATAAAATCTAAGGGAGCCCCAGCCCTCCACTCTGCCACCTGAAGCACACACCATCGCTCTTGAGTTGGCTCCATTCCACACCTATGGCAATTGTCAGCAGATGTCCCATGGTCCCAGAACCACCAATATCCTGAGGTCTTCATTAAAACTTCGGACTAACTTTCACAGACTTACACAAGCGTCTCTCAGAGCCTCCTTACAGGGGTGCTCACCCTGCCATACATTGCTATGTGTTGTTACTGGAACTCGAAATGTTCCCATAGGCATGTGTGTCCATGCAGGCACTTGGTCCATAGAGAGTGGCACACAAGACAGTCGTAAAACCTTGATGAGCTGGATATTCACTGGAGGAAGGAGTTTCACAAGGACACACTATCCCCAGCTTTTCCACAAGGATTCTAAGGACTTGGCCAACTAAGCCAACAATCCAGCTCCTAATATTCATTTCTTTAAAATAAAATTTTTATGTGTGTACTTGTCTATATGGATGCATATGCACCATGCTTGTGCCTTATGTTCTCAGAGGATATAGAAAGGACATTGGATCCCCTCAAATAAGTTACAGGTGGTTGTGAGCTGCCATTTGGGTTCTGGGAACCAAACCTTGGTCTTCCTCAAGAATAGCCAGTGCTCTTAACCACTGAGTCATCTCTCTAATCCCTCTTTTAAATTTCTGTTTAATGTTATAGGGGGATGTAGAAGTCAGAAGTCAGCTTGGTGGAATCAGGTTTCTTTTTCCACCTTTACATAGGTTCTAGGAATCAAACTCAGGTTGGTTGAGCCACCACCTCATTCCACATATCTCCATGTTCCTTAGTAGCAGGATTTAAACTGTTAAGAACTAAGTAAAATATCAAGGCCTAGATGGAATCTTAAGGCCTAGGGCTAGGTAACCGCTACCTGGCTAGCCTGTCATTTTGTTCTGTTACTAATATTATAAGGAAACTTTCTCATATGTTGCTTCTGCTGTTACTAGGAAACGTTCTCATTTCCAAGTTGATTACATATTTGTGCCCTTGGAAACCAATCACGATAGAAGTCAGTAGAACTGCTTTGTATAGTTACTCACAATAAGCTTGGACCCGATCCAACCAGCCGGCAGCACTTCCTGCTCCTGTGTATAAGCCTTTATAAGCTGCCCCTGTAATGGACCCCAACATATGAGAGATATCTGCATCTATTTAGATTTAAACTTTCATTTTGAGTAGGGGTCGAGTAAAGTTTTAAGTTCCCAAGACCTCCCTAGGAACTGACATCCTGGTTGGCAAGTGAACACATGAGTGTTAGACCAGTCCCATCCTGGTTGACAAGTAGACATGAATGTTAAACAAGGCAAGTTCCCTGCCACAGTTGAATACCCCAACCAATGAGAACATGATAAATATACAACAAAGACATATTCCTAAGGAAACCCCCATATTACTAAATCCTGATTGGTAGAGTAACTTGGCACAGATGTTTGTAGATCTCAGGCTTAAAAGCCCTACAGGCTCTTGACTCAGTGTCACAGTTAGCTCCCAAGTCTGACCTGAGTCCCTGATCCATCAGTCTTGGGGTGTGGTGTTCAGAAAACCATCCCTGTTTGACTGAGAAAAAAATTTAAAAAAATAAAACTTCCAAGCCCACCCTCAGAGACATATTTCCTCCAACAAGGCCACAACTACTCCAACAAACTCATCCATCCTAATCCTTTCAAGTAATGCCACACCCTTTGTGCCTATGGAGGCCATTTTCATTCAAACCACAACAATAACCTATCACAAGTAGACATAAAATGGATAATTAAATTGAGTTTCCCTATTGATGTACCGTTTGGTACAGTAAACTCTCAGTTTTATTCATTTGGCCTAGCATCTTAACAACTTTTTGCTATACCTGATTACAACCATACTTGTTTATGTTTTCTGGAATCCTGTACTTTTACACAAGTAGTTTTAAAAAGATTGATTTGTTTTTAGTATGTCAGGATTTGTTTGCATGTATATCTGTACACTGCATGCATACCTGGTACTCACAGAGGCTAGAAGACAGTATCTGATTCCTAGAATTAGAGTTATAGATGATTATGAGCTACCACATGGTGCTGAAAACCGAACTTAGGCTCTCAACAAGAGCAGTAAGTGCTCTTAACCATTGAGGCGTCTCTTGAGACCCTAAAATGATTTATTTTTTTAAAATATGACTTGTTAGATGACTTGGTTTATAAAAGCATTTGCTGCTCTTTTGAGAACCTTAGTTCCATTCTTAGTACACATGCTGGGCTGCTCATAACTGCCTGTGAGTCCAGCTGGCCTCCAACCCCCCCCCCCCCACACACACAGAGAGAAAGAGGTAGGAGGAAGAGAGGGAGGGAGGGAAGGAGAATGAGTACACTTACACAGATGTATAAAAATAAATAAAAATTTAATATAAGAAAAGAATTTTTTCCAATCAAACTGGAAAAATCGGTATGTTACATAACTAGAAGATCATCTAGAACATTCTAGATAGATTAATAAAGTTTCAAGAAGCTGTAAAGCTAAACTGTCCCTCTTGACTAAAAATAAGGATTCGATGGTATTATGTTACATTAAAATGTTCTCCTTGATATAGAAGGATAGATATGTAATTAAAAAGAGAGCTACTTTATAGCTATTTCATAGTTATAAAGGACCAGATACCATAACAGTCATAAAAATATTTATGACTTCATGAAACAATGTCTGTTTCTAGTTCATCCAGCAAGCTTGGGCAGCTCAGTTAGTCGTCTTGCTCCACCATCTCAAAACAAGATTTGCTTCGTGATGTTTCTGCATAAGGAAGAGGCGGATGGTAGACTTAGCAGAGGCTGTGTGTCTGTTGCCTACAGTGGTCACGTAGTCCTTCCTAATTTGCATAAGAGCTGAAAGTCCTAATTGCTCTCGTGCTTAGGACTGAACGGAGACTGGATGTTGACAGACATGGCAGTGATGTCTGCCATGCTGTATACTTCTATGAGACTCACATACTTCCTAGACTAGTTAAAATTTTTTCATCATTCAAAGTGTGTCCCATAATATATGGGGAACAATATTATGAATGAATAATATTTTAAATGAAAATACCTGTAGATTCTATTTTCTACCACTTAATTACTGTGGTCCTTCATAAGAAGTCTTGTGATTCTGACTTTCCATTTTCAAAATAGGGTTAAGTATGTTCTTCATAAAAATTTTTTTATAAAGGTTGAGTGGATTTAGGTAAATGTAGATAAATGTATAAAGTAGTTATCTCAGTCTTAGTTGTCATGTATGGTTGTTGCCTAGCTTTTTTGGAAGCAGCTATATATCTGTAATTAGAATTAGGCTCTAAAAGAAGTTTGCTATCACTAAGAGAGAAACTATATGTAAGTCCCAGAGTGAATTCCTTCCTGCTGGCATTTGATTTGTATGCTGACTTGTCATGCTGAATACTTCCATGAGATTCACATCCTTTATGTCTGGACTAGTTAAAAAAAATTCATAATTCAAAGCGAGTTCCATAATATTGGGGAGCAATATTATGAATGAAATAATATTTGAAATAAAAATACTCGTAGGCTCTAAAACCTGTGGCTTCTTGCTTATTAGGGAAGTGCTCTACCACTGATCACACTTTTGGTCTTCCTAAAACAAAACTTACAGCTTAAGCAGTTTTTCTACCACTGAAATATTCTTTCATTTCATATTTGAAACAGAGTTTCATAAAGCCCAGGCTAACCCTCAGATCCACTATGTAGCCAAGGATGGCCTGAAACTTCTTATCTTCTTGCTTCTATCTTCCAGTTGCTGGGATTATAGGTGTGCACTACCATACCTGATACATTTCTGTAAGAAAAGTGTCATCAATAGGGGTAATGGTGGAGAACAATAGTTTTTAAACTTTAGGGTCCTGGGCTGTAGCTCAGTGGTTTGATCCACAGTACAACAAAACTGTTACAAAGGAATGGAAAACAGTTTCACTTGGCAAGCCTTTTAAGTTGCAGAGTGTGGTACTGATTGATACCTGTTTCCTATGCATTATCATTTAGCCACATGTACTTCTGTGTTCTCAGTCAGTTACTATCCCAGCTTCTCCCTTAGTTTTATGAAAATGTCTTAAAAATGTGTTGTTGTTGGTTTTTTTGTTTTGTTTTTTTGTTTTGTTTTGTTTGGTTTGGTTTGGTTTGGTTTTTTTGGTTTTTCGAGACAGGGTTTCTCTGTGTAGCCCTGGCTGTCCTGGAACTCACTCTGTAGACCAGGCTGGCCTGGAACTCAGAAATCCGCCTGCCTCTGCCTCCCAAGTGCTGGGATTAAAGGCGTGCGCCACCACTGCCCGGCGTGTTGTTGTTCTTACTTTATACTCAATCAGTGTAATTGTGACAACTCATCCAGGATGTAGGTACTATTGTAAACTCAGAATAACCGATGAGCACCCAATGTACAGGGTTTTTAGCACTAGGAAAAGCAGAGGAGGAACGTCCTTCAGTGTCTGTCTTTCACTGTTCCTCCACTGGATTACTCTTCCTTTACATGCTGTACCTTAAAATCTTGCTTATTTTCCATATTTGGAGCCTTCACTGTCCCATGTCTCAGTAAATTATATTGTGAGCTGTCATTATATCTAAGCACCATACTAAATATTTTTCATGATTAGAATTTGTTTGAGACTTAACAATTCTATGACTGAGAAAAGCAAGGCTTTGTAAATAAGGTGTTTCTTATTAGTAAACTCTAGAAATAAGACCTAGATCTTTGAATTGATTATGTTCCTTAGATCCATAAGCACTTTATTCAGCCTACACCTCCAAAATTAGATGTTTTTAATAGCATAAGAATCAAGTTCCCAGTGTGAGTTCAAATATTTCTCAGAACAACAGTCATTGCTTACATCACAACAAAATACTTGATTTGGGTTTTGGTTTACTTTTACTCATGCAGTCCAGTCACTGTTTTCATTAGAGTGTTTGGTTTTGGTCGGGTAAACACTTTTGCTGTACAGTCCTCTTACCATTAGAATCATGCTAGGTAGCATTTTTTTTGTAAAGGAATTTATGTAAATATAGGGCTTTCAAGAAAAGTATCATGTTGTGTCTTTGCCTTGTCCTTTTATGTCCTTTAACCTGGTGATGTACGACTATTGGGCATCCTGTGGGTGCTGTGATGGCACTTGCTGTTTGTCATTGACTTATAGCCATTAATTACTTAGATAAGATCATCATTGTTATCTTACAAAATAATTTAGCCAGATAGAGCGACACATACCTGCCATCCCAGAGCTCTATTGACAGAGGCAGGACTGCAAATCTGAAGTCATCCTAATCTATGTGGCAAGTTCTAGCCCTGCTAGGACTACAGAATAAGACCCTGACTCAAACAAGTAATTTAATCCCATTATTAGATAAATGAACTAGTGACAAGGTACATAGTAGAATTAAATAAATATCTACTGAGTGAAGATACAACGAAAAACAGATGAAATATCCATTGTGAGCTCTAATGATAACTTCAATTTCAATTTCCTAAAAAGGAAAACCAGTCAGAACGGCACTGAGCTACACAGAGTTGAGCTCTACTCGCTGGAGAACTATATATATTTTAGAAATAGGGGTTTTTTTTCTTCCATAATTAATGCAAATTCTGGTTTGTACCGCTGTCCACATTGCCTTTGTAGTCTTCAGGTATTGATGTTTTCTGTATTCTCTAGGACCCCTGACTATCTCATATTGCTCAAACATGCTTCAGTCTTCCCTCAGTTCTCCTACTGTCCTCGATTTCTTTCCTACCTCTCTGCCCTTTTGCTGGTTCCTGTTCATTACTCAAAAATTGTATCATAAAAATATTCTTAAAAATTTTATACATATAAAGAAAGTCCCTTGATCAGGGACCAGTGCTGTCTTTGTCAGAACTCAGCAGGTGTGGTAATTATTCTAAAGCTAGGACTGTGACTTAATATCAGCCTAGAGTTTGGGGAATTAAATTATCAGGGCTGAAGAGATGGCTTAGCAATGAAAAGAGTTTATTTTGTAGTCATGAGAACCAAACATGCCTTAGAGTTTATTATAATTCAGTTTGAAAAATGTCAAAGTAATCAATCTAATTTTAACTTTTAAGATATTACTGATTTTTTTAGAAAAAGATGTTTAACTAAGTATTTGAATGTAAGTCAATAATGCACCTTAACCCACACACACCCATTTATATGCCCAGTTAGGTAAAGTGGTACACACCTAAAATCCAAGCATTTGGGATTCTGATTTCAGGGCAAGTATGGTTATATACTAAGATACCTATTTTGAATACAACTTTTCATTAAGTACAAATAATCAAGTTTATGAATATACAATTAATATTGAATGATTTTTATGGTATGGACTGTCACTATTGGATAGGTTTCATGATTAAGTTTGTAACTAGGACATATCTTTTTAGCATTAGTGTTAACTTGTCATGGCCTACTTTGTATTTTAGTATCCGAGCATTGTTGACTTCTTAAATTAATGGCAGAACAGCAAAATGATGGATTTTCTTATTAACCTATATCAATATTTTATCACACTTTCAGTATTTATCATGAGTAGTTTTTTTTTTTTTCTGGGATAAAGGAAACTTTATTATAGCTGTTGTAATTCAACCTTAAAACTTCTTTCAGTACTTTCCTTAGTTACTACTTGTATTTAAAGGCACAGAAAGCCAAGACAAGAAAGTCCTTTCTTAATAAAGAGAGGAAGTAACCAGAGGTGGTAGACAATTACAATTTATGCTCAAAGTTTTAGATATTAGACTTTAGCTTTTCCATTTTTCAGTGACTTTTAAACAAGACCCATCTCCTGTATAAGGAATGCAGTTAATTTTTTTTTTCTGGCACAAAAAATAGGGTAACCTGATCTGAGTCTGACAGAGTGTGTCGTTCATTTAAGTGCTTCCATCTGTTGCCTGCTGTTCCCCTTACTCATGACCCCTCTGTGTTTCTCTCTTTCCCTTTCCCCTTCCCTCTGTTCCTCTTTCCTTTTTCTCATCCCTCTTCTGCTTTCCTCTTTCTTTCTTTCTCTCTTTCTTTTTGTCCTTAGCCCCTCTGAGGAAGGCAAAGTTTGTTGAGAGCCCACGAATTCCAGAGTCCGAGCTTGGCTCCCCAACTCTCACTTCAGCTCAGAAACTGGATGTGGATGCATACTGCCCTGGTAAGCATGCATGCAGCGTCTGCTTTGAAAAGGGGAGGATTGCACCAGGCTCTCCCGGCAGAGCAGCCTAGCATGTATACTACTCATAAAAACATGTTAATTCCTGCATCTTAATATCTATTCTCTTGAAAGAGCATAGGTTTTTACTGTACATGTTGTTTTAGTTATTGATGGGAATATTTGCAAACAGTTTCAAAGATAAATTTCAAAATAATTTTGGCAGATGAAGCTTTCAGGATTATTTTTGTGATTTGAAATAATTAAAGAAATGTTACAGTGGCTCTGTGTGGACAGGAGCATCAAAGATATTTGTAAGAATTTTCGTTCAGCACTGGACCTTTTGAGTATGACTTGTGCCTAGTTGTTGTTGGAATTCTGGATAGTTGCAGAAAAGACTTCGGGTATTAGAAATATTAACCTTGCATTAGACACTAAGTTTGACTCCCTCTTGAACACTCTCTTTTACAGAGGACCTCTTTTGGTGAATGGCCTGTACACACATGTGGACTTCACTAAATCTGTCTGGTGTGGGAGCCAGACTGAGACAGGCTCATTATCAGTGCTTAGATTCTTTCAGACTTCAGTGAGTTACCTGGCAACCTCCTTTACACTCTTCCCTAGAGTGAGTCCATGGAATTGTGTCAGAAACATTCGTAGCTCCTTTTGAAAATAACAGTTCAGAACAGTAATAAAGAACCTTGAGATACTTGGTTTTAGGTCTTTGTTTATTCTTGCTCATTAAAAAATGATGTTAAACCACCGTGGAAAACCAGCAACAATACTACATATTTTCTTCTCTTGGAGTAAACAGGACAGAGTGATTCCTGCTTCTAAATATTTATCATTTTCAGATCTGAAATGTCAGGGTTTTATCTCTCTGAAGCCAGATAGGATGCATTTATGTAACACAAAACAGTAGAGGAAAACTTGAACCACATCCAGATAAGTAAAATATAATTGACCTTACTAATCCATTTTGAATATTAAAAGACCTTGGGGTTTTATTCTCAAACTTATCTTTCTTAAGTCAGTAATAGTTTATATTAGATACGGGCTTTCTTTTTCCCAAAGCAGCCAAAGCTCTTCTGGTAGCATTGCAGTTCTTCATCCCGTGTTGAGGTGCATTTCATAGCAAATGAATATTGTACTTTGCATTCGTTTGTAAATTCAGTGTTATAAAATAAATGCTGAATCTTTTACTTTTTCTCTAAATGCCTCCTCTTACTCCCCAGTGACCTCTTCTTCCCCTCCCCTTATCTCCTTTTTGCCCTCCTCCTTTTTGCTCTGCTCCTTTGAATCCTGGCTTTAGCACAGGGACTCATACAAGCCAGGCAAACCCTCCACCACTAAACTGTGCTTCCAGCCCAAATGAGGCTTCTCCTTTTCTAGAGTCACAAGTCAGAATGACTGTCAGGAGCCCAATCTCCTCAGCACCGTATTAATTATATCACTGCTCTAATGTAGCTGTCGTTCTGGTTATGAAGCAAAGTAGTTGTGACTTGGGAATGGCTGTGCTAAATCGCTCTGGGCAATCTTAGTAATGTGATTATTTATGCATATTTTCCACAAGTATGGATTCTTTGTTAGTAGAACCAAACTTCAGCTAAGGTTTTTAGAACACCAGGAAGAATCAAAACACAATGCCAGAATGCTTTTTACCATGCTTTGTAGGCTTCACTTTTGAAATCTGAAACAGATTTATAGCAGAGATGCTTTGTACTGATTTGTTCTTTTATAATAATATCTTTAGATCCCCTAAAAATAAGAGTATAACCTGAGATTGAAGATAGTATTATCCCTGGGTAGTATCATAAATAAGCAATAAACAAAATGAATTAAGGAGTGGAGTACATATTAAACAAACCTGAGGCACACAGAAGGCTTCCCTAGAGTACAGTGCTTTGTCATGCCCACTCCATTGATTGGACGGTTTTAGAGGTGGCCTCGGATCTGAGGCCCCTCTGCCCCTCCGCCCTTCTATCTTCCCATCTTTCTTCCCTGAAGCAGCATGGGGACAAGCTTTCTCTGAAGTTGCATTATCTGCCTAAAGATAGATTGTCCGACAAAAGGAACTCAGTTTTCAGAAGTCCTCTCCCAGGGAACCTCACCAACCAAGAAGAGTGACTGTGTCACAGGAAAGGACAATAAAGATTGAACCCATGCCTAGACAGACTCTGTCAAAGGATTCCATTTATTCTTCTGAAAGAACATTTATCTTAAAAAAAAAAAAAAAAAATTACTGTCCTAAATTGCCCACATCATTTCTCCTCTGTCTGTGAAGATGGTTTGTAAGCATAGTGACATCACTGGGCATTTGGTACTTGTTTTTCTTGCTAGATTGCATGTAGTACTTTTGCCTGCCTTTTCTCTTAATAGCATGTTTACCATTGGCCTATTTCATAGACTCAATTAACAGAACTTTCAAAGATAAAGGAACTTTTTTTCTACTTTTACAAAATAATTAACAAATTCTTGGGTTTTTGTAATTTTTAATGTAAGATATGCTAACAGAACAAGGAATATGTGCAATTTTATATTCATATTAATAATACAGTTAAGGCCGATGTTCTTGTCTGTTTTACCTATCAACGCAGATTTAGGTAACTGTGTCTCATGGAAGCAACAGTTGAAACTAAAGGTTAGAACACTTTTTCTTATATCCTGACAGATTTCAGAATTATCAGATCTTGCCCAAATGCAGATTGCTTGGGCCCACCTCTATAATTTCTGATTTAGTGAGTCTGAGGTAGATTGAATATTTGCATTTCTTTACAAATTCTTAACAAATCAATGGCAAAGTTGTTGGTAGATGTGTCATACTTTAAGAACCAGTTGGTATAAAGTCTGTTGTAGGCTGCTTATAAATGGTAAACAGTGCTGAAAGTCCGTGGTAAATACTGAAAGTATTGTATTACTCTTGACCTCTTGGAAATAATTGGCAGTGTTTCTATACATTTTAAGCCAGAGGAATAGATCCTTTGTGTCTGAAATAAGGACATACACTTTTTTTTTCATCTATACCTGACATCTCTATACTTGTGTTCTTACTGTATTGTTCTATATGTAAATGGAAATTTTGAATCAAGCCAGACTAAGTCATCAATGTTTAGTCTACAGTCTAAGGAAACTACTTTATGGTGTAGCTATTGATGCAGAATGTCTGTCTAATAAATTGAATGTTTCAATCTAGATAGCCCTAGAGTCTTGAGTATCTAAGTTGAACAATTTCTCAAATTATATTTGTCATGTGCACAAAATATGGGAATATGTAAGTAAATAGTATATTTTGGTTCTGCCTTTGCAGCCATGGACATAATTTATAGAATTCCTGTAACTAAACTACCAGAATAAAGGATGCTCAGAGAACTGTGTTAGATAATTGCTTCATAGTGGGCAAACTAAGACTTAAGGAGTGTGAGTGATTTGTATAGTGTCCATAAGTAGTATTTATTGCTTAGTTCTTGAAGTAGACATCATATAGTCCAGAAACACATTGCCCCCAGTCTTAGTCAGGGTTTCTATTCTTGCACAAACATCATGACCAAGATGCAAGTTGGGGAGGAAAGGGTTTATTGAGCTTACACTTCCACACTGCTGTTCATCACCAAAGGAAGTCAGGGCTGGAACTCAAGCAGGTCAGGAAGCAGGAGCTGATGCAGAGGCCATGGAGGGATGTTCCTTTCTGGCTTGCTCTGGCTTGCTCAGCCTGCTTTCTTATAGAACCCAAGACTACCAGCCCACAGATGGTACCAATCACAAGGGGCCCTCCCCCCCTTGATCACTAATTGAGAAAATGCCTTACAGCTGGATCTCATGGAGGCATTTTCTCAACTGAAACTCCTTTCTCTGTGATAACTCCAGCTTGTGTCAAGTTGACACAAAACCAGCCAGTATACCCCCTAACCCAGTTATCATATGCATCCTGTAAGAAGTAAATTTTTTTTCTTTTTTTGGTTTTGTTTATTTATTTGTTGGTTAATTTATTTATTTGTTCATTCACTTTATATCCTGCTCACTGACCCCCTCCTCATCAACCCCTCCCACAATCCTACCCCCCATTCCCCCCTTCTCCTCTGAAAGGGTGAGGTTCCCCCTCTGTATCCCCCCACTCTGGTACTTCAAGTATCTGTAAGGCTAGGCATATCCTCTCTCACTGAGGCCAGACAAGGCAGCCCAGCTAGAAGAACATATCCCATGGATAGACATCATGTTTTGGGATAGCCCCTGCTCCAGTCGTTCAGGACCTACATGAAGACCAAGCTGTATATCTGCTACATATGTGTGGGGAAGCCTAGGTCCAGCCTGTGTATGCTCTTTGGTTGGTGGTTCAGTCTGTGAGAGCCTGAAGGATCCAGGTAGTTGACTCTTGGTCTTCCTGTAGAGTTCCTATCCCCTTTGGGGCCCACAATCCTTCCCCTTACTCTTCCATAAGAGTACCCAAGTTCTATCTACTGTTTGGCTGTGAGTGTCTGCATCTGTCTGAACCAGCTGCTCGGTAGAGCTTCTCAGAGGAGAGCTATGCTAGATGCCTGTCTCCAAGGATAACAGAGTATCATTAATAGTGTCAGTGGTGCTTGTCCATGGGATGGGTCTCAACTTGGGCTGGTTATTGGCTGGTCATTACCTCAGTCTCTGTTCCATCCGTCCTTGCATTTCTTGTTGATAGGATAAATTCTGGGTCAAAAGTTTTGTGGGTGGGTTGTTGTCCCTATCCCTCCATTGGGTTCCTGCCTGGCTACAGGAGGTGGCATCTTCAAGTTATATATCCCCAATGGTGTGAGTCACAGCTAAGGCCACCCCCGTTGATTTTTGGATGCCTCCCTTATCCCAGGTTTCTGTCATGTCCTGGAGATGCCCTCCACCTCCCCACCCCCGTCAGTTGCAAATTTCCATTCATTCTCATGGCCATCTTCTCTGTCCCTCCACACACCTGATCCTGAATCCCCTCCATTCCCATCCAGTTTCCTCCCCCGTCTGCCTCTTACGGCTGTTTTATTCCCCTTTCTAAGTAAGATTCAAGCACCCTAGCTTGGGCCTTCCTTCTTGTTTAGCTTCTTTGAGTCTCTGGAGTATAACATACTTATCCTGTATTTTATGGCTAATATCCACTTATAAGTGAGTACATACCATGTATGTCCTTTTGGGACTGGGTTACCTCACTCAGGATGATATTCAAGTCCCATCCATTTACCTGCAAAATTCATGATGTCATTGTTTTTAATAGCTGAATAGTATTCCATACGTAACCCTGGCTGCCCTGGAACTCACTTGGAGATAAGACTGGCCTTGGACTCAGATCTGCCAGCCTCTGCCTTCAAAGTGCTGGGATCAAAGGCATGCACCACTCCCTCCTGGCTTGAAATTTTTATTTTAATATGTGACAAGAGTTGTAATTTATTTTTTTGAAATAGTGTAACCAATTTACATCAATCATTTCAATAGAACAATTCTCCAAGTAAGAAAGTAGACGTTATTGCTTCTTTGTTTATCTCTGGGTTTTGAGCAAAGTATCTTAACATTTCTCTAAGCCTCAGTTTTTTCACCTATAAAAATAGAGATAATAGTTTGAAAACAGACGGTACGCACAAAGCATTTGCCAGAGTGATTGGCTCACACTGAATGCTCTGAAATGTTAATTAATATATTATAGTGGTAACTCTCAAATGTGGTATACAACTTTTAAGTATTTTCTAAATAATCAGAAATATTTAAGGTTTAGGGGGAAAAATGGGTTACAGTCATTTTTAGCTAAACAAGTGTCAGTGTATTCTAATTTCTCCCTCACTAGTCATAGTCTCAAGAACACATTGAGTAATATATCTGTGTGTCAGTTTCCTGTCATAGCAACATTAGCTATAACATGACATTTCTGTAATTTTCTAAATTATGTATCCATATTCATATATGAGTATATATAGGAAATATCCAGGAGAAAACACCAAACTATAATATTGCTCCCCACGAGGAAGATGAGATTATTCAGAATGGTACAGTTAGTGAGATGGTGCTAAAGCTAGAAGACCTTAAATCTGACTGAGGATCACATGGCACTTTAATGTCCTGTTCTTGGGCCACATGTATTAGTGAGTAAGAACTCAGGTTTTAGAGTTAGCCCTGGATTTAACATGTTTTTTTTTTTTGCTTTGTTTTGTTTTGTTTTGTTTTATTTTTGGCAGAGGACACAGGTACTGGGAATTAAATCAAGGGCTAGGCTGAACTAAGTCCCCAGTTCTGATCTGGGTTTAATTTCTGACTCTTCTACCTGCCAGCTGTGTAGTATTCTAACATTCACAATAAATAAATAAATAAATAAATAAATAAATAAATAAATAAATAAATATTTGTAAAAGTCTGAGTATACTCCTATAATTCTAGCCCTTAGGAGGTTGAGGCAAGAGTATTACACATTTGAAACTCATCTGGGTCATATTGTATGTGCATTTGGGGCTAGCCTGGCTTACATACTGAGATGTGCCTCAAAAACAAGTTATTTGTAAAATTGATATTAAAATAGATCTTTTTCTTTCACATTGCAAGATTCTTATTATAACTGACACAAATAAGCCGTACACTATATGCTAAGCTCTAGGACAGTAAACAGTGCAATAGTAGTACTTTTCCATTCAGGCTTGTCATTGCCTTGACACACTTAATCATTTTCTAAAATTTGTGCATGGAGCTTTTACTGAAAGATTTGTATTAATCTGAGGCCAGAAAAAAAGTTTTTAATTGTGTTTATGTTTCTAAGTATTTGTCATACATAACCTAATTCCTAGGGTATTGGTCAAATGGCTTTTGTCTGGGCTGTGGGTTGCCTAGATAGCTGTAGGGTTTCTGTTGGATTGACATCTAGATTTATTCTGAGGCTGAGGTTGAAATGCATCAGTCAAAGAAAACACTTGTTTCTTGGTGAATTTCTAGAACACAAGAAGAGTCCAGCTACACGGGCACACGTTCATAATAATCCCATTGTCTAAGCAAAGTCATGCCCAAGCCCAAGAAGGTCTTGTAGAAAAGTTAAAATTTAGACTATCTCCATTAATGTCTTCTCAGTTCTAACAGTTGTCAGCATTTTCACTCTTACTCAGTTCATACGTTTGACTCATCTTTAATTATGGCCAAGGAAACTAATGTGTGTGTTGGGGGGGGGGGGGTGCCTTAATACCATCTGCTCTGTGATTGAGGAGGCACTGGAGGCTGTGGCTTACATTCTTGATCCCTGGTGAGCTTCATGTAATCAGGAGCTATTTTTACAACACAAGAAAAGTTCTGTACCTTTTCAACACTTGCTGGGAGTTTCTCACTTCTAGTATTCTGAAAAAGAAAACTTCAGGTAATCATTAATGGGAAGGAGCCAGTAGGTTAAAGGAAACCACAAGAAAACCTACAGAATCAACTAACCTGGGCCCATAGGGGCTCATAGAGACTGAACCACCAACCAGAGAGCATACATGGGTCAGATCTAGGCCCTCTGCACATATGTAACAGTTGTGCAGCTAGGTCTTCATGTGGGACTCCTAAAAGGGGAGCAGGGGCTGTCTCTGACTACACTGTCTGCCTTTGGAGTCCTTTCCACTAACTGGGCTGCCTCATCTAGCCTCAGTAGAAGATGCGCCCAGTCTTACTACCACTTGATTGAGGCTGGTTGATATCCATGGGAGGCCTTCCCTTTTCTGAGAAGAATGGAGGGGTGGATGGGGGGAACAGGAGAAGAGAGGAGAGACTGGGAGGAGAGAAGGAAGGGAATCTGTGATCAGGATGTAAAGTAAATAAATAAATAATAATAAAATAGCATTAGGTTGTATTTACTAACATGTATACTAACTTATTACATATATATACAAGAAATAAATGTGTGTATATATGGAATGTGCTTTTAAAAATCTAAGAAATGGAAATTAATCAATTTTGCTTTGGTAGTTGGGACAAGGTAATCACTTTTTCTCTACATCTGTTAGGGAAAATACATATATTCATTTAATATTAGCACAACGAGCTATCATATTTAAATACATGAGAAATCATAGTTTGTAATGAATGGATTGTGTAAATGACCTGGCATTGAAATGCTCAGAGAATGCTGAGAATTAAAGGAAGAGACTAGGGGCATAATGTCTCAGTATTTATATGCAGACACCATGTTAGAAATACAGATTAGAGATTTAAATCATTTGTTATTAGGTATTTGCTTTTGTGACAGTAATCATGATTTTCTCCCTGGGTATCGGCCACTTGAAGCAGAAGGTACTTTTTGCAGGTTCTGTAAACCTGCTAAGTAGAGAATTGGTATTTTCAAAAGTAAAGTCATAAAATGTCTTCTGAAATACTCACTAGCTTTCTTTGCAGCAGATGATTTTTTGCCTGTGTTATATTTATCACAGAATTTAATTTGCTGTGATAACTTAATTAAATTGTATTTTATTTCTCCCATGAAAGTGAATTTCTTGGTTATAGGAACTGTGCCCATATTTCATAGGTGTATATCTATTACCTAACCCAGTGCTGGACATCAGAAGTTCTCAGTAAAAATAGTGTTTTTAAATTAAGTATTTTCCTACACTGTCAATGATCAGATGGCTCTAGTGCATTATGTGAAAAGAGAAATACATAATAACAGGAGAGGTGTAATGCTGCATGCTTGTGATCCATCACTTGGAAAACTAAAATAGGATTGAGGAGACTTGGAGTTAGCCTGGGCTACATAAAAACACCCTATTTCAAACCACCAAATACATCTAATCACATAAACTTTTTTTTAAAAAATCATATATTGTAACATAATAATAAAATGGACTATTAAACTAGGCAGCCTATATTTAAAATATTAACAGTTGTTTAACTGATTATGAGCCCTGAGCAACCAAGAACTTCATCTTTGCAGGTTTTTCTACCTGAGAAATAGAATATTATGAAGATTAAATGATTTAACAAAATTTATACACATAGTAATTTATCACCTACTGGTGGTTTAATAAACATTAGGGTTGGGCTGGAGAGATGGCTCAGCAGTTAAGAGCACTGACTGCTCTTCCAAAGGTCCTGAGTTCAAATCCCAGTAACCACATGGTGGCTCACAACCATCTGTAATGAGATCTGATGCCCTCTTCTGGTGTGTCTGGAGACGGCTACAGTGTACATACATTAAAAAAATAACTAAATAAATCTTTGGGCCAGAGTGAGCAGGGCCAGAGGGAAAAGGAAAAAAAAAAAAAAAAACCCACAAAACATTAGGGGTAAAGCTGTTAATACTACTAGTAATACAGTATTGTTTAGAAATAAACAGCACTTTTTCAAACATGAATTATTCTGTTATTATTAGTCAGTTTTATTACAAAGTTTGGTATTTTGTTGAATTGGAAAATCAAGCAGAATTTATTTTTATTTTTTTATTCTTGAGTCCTTTTTTACAGTTCAGTCTTCATCCCCCTCCTGGTCCACCCCTCCCCCCACACCGCTCCCCATCCCATCCCCCCCATCTCCAAGAGGATGTCCCCACCCCTCCATAACCCCCCCAACTCCCAGACCTCCCCACTCCCTGGGGCCTCAAGTCTCTTCAGGGTTAGGTGCATCTTCTCTCATTGAGGCCAGAACAGGTAGTCCTCTGCTGTATGTGTGTTGGGGGCCTCATATCAGCCAATGTATGCTGCCTGACTCAGTGTCTGACACATCTCAGGGTCCAGGTCAGTTGAGACTTCTGGTCTTCCCAAGGAGCCGCCTTCCTCCTCAGCTTCTTCCGGCTTTTCCCTCATTCAAGCACAGGAGTCACCTGCTTCTGTTCATGGTTGGGTGTAAATATCTGCATCTGACTATTTCAGCTACTTTTTGGGCCTCTCAGAGGGCAGCCATGCTAGGCTCCTATCTGTAAGCACACCACAGCATCAGTAGCAGTGTCAGGCAGGATTAATATAGTTAAAATGGCCATCCTGCCAAAAACAATCTACAGATTCAATGCAATCCCCATCAGAATTCCAACTCAATTCTTCATAGACTTAGAAGGAACAATTCTCAAATTCATATGGAATAACAAAAAACCCAGGATAGCAAAAACTATTCTCAACAATAAAAGACTTCTGGGAGAATCAGTATCCCTGATCTCAAGCTGTACTACAAAGCAATAGTGATAAAAATTGCATGGTATTGGTACAGTGACAGGCAGGTAGATCAGTAGAATAGAATTGAAGACCCAGAAATGAACCCACACACTTACGATCAGTTGGTATTTGACAAAGGAGCTAAAACCATCCAGTGGAAAAAAGACAGCATTTTCAACAAATGGCTCTGGTTCAACTGGCGGTCTACATGTAGAAGAATGCAAATTGATCCATTCCTATCTCCTTGTACAAAGCTCAAGTTCAAGTGGATCAAGGACCTCCACATAAAACCAGATACACTGAATCTAATAGAAGAAAAAGTGGGGGAAAGTCTCGAACACATGGTTACAGGGGAAAAGTTCCTGAACAGAACACCAATGGCTTATGCTCTAAGATCAAGAATCGACAAATGGGAACTCATGAAATTACAAAGCTTCTGTAAGGCAAAGG
>CM052710.1:15187453-15256651 GCA_028551405.1 Uromys caudimaculatus | reverse complement strand
AATGGATGGAACTTGAAAATATCATCCTGAGTGAGGTAACTCAGTCACAAAAGAATGAACACAGTATGTATTCACTGATAAGTGGTTAGTATTCCAAAAATTCGGAACATCCAAGATTCACTTCACATCAACCATTGGGCTGAGCGTGAGGTCCCAGATGGAGGAGTTGGAGAAGGGACTGAAGGAGCTGAGGGAGTTTGCAGCCCCATGGAGGGAGCAACAGTGTCAACTGGCCTGACTTCCCAATGCTCCCGGAGACTGGATCACCAACCAAAGAATACACATGAGGGACCCATGGTGCTGGCCACATATGTGGCAGAGGAGGGCCTTGTTGGCCATCAGGGGGAGGAGAGGCCCTTGGGCCTGATGGTGTTAGATGCCCCAGTATAGGGGAATGCCAAGGAGGGAAGATGAAAGTGGGTGAGTGGGTGGGAGAATACCTTCATAGAGGCAGTGGGAGGGGGGAAGTGATAGGGGGTTCCAAAGGGGAGATCTGGAAAGGGGGAAACATTTGAAATGTAAATAAAGTATCAAAAAAAAGACAGGAGATTCTTAACTTAAACATAACAACGCTGTGTCTGGACTGAAACCAGGTAGTGGGATAGAGAAACAAACATTTGAATAATACAAGGGTAAACTTCACACAGTGTACAATTACATTTTTCTTCCAAAAAACATTATTTTTAGTTTTTGAGAGAGAAAGGATCACCTTTTATATCAAGTTTCCCTGAAGTCAGGAGAGATAGTAAGATCCAGAATACAACTGGAAAAGTTTCAGGTAGTGCTATGATTTAAATGTATCTCTCAAATGCTCATCCAAACTTAGGTCCTCATACCAAATGAGTGAGGTATTTCCATCATTCTGATGGTCTATTTTAACCATATTTTATATATAATTTCCTTTAAATCTTTAATATAAGACCTTTAAACAGAAGATCAAGAATATCTAGACTTCTAAGGTATTAAATTTGTTGATATTTAATTAATATCCTTCATTTTGGACAACTTAAATACCAAATTTGAAATATATAGAGTACTTCCTTTTTTATACACTCCTCTTCTTTCTTAAAAAGAAAAAAAATAAAAATAGTGTCTTATACTCTGAAAATCAGTGTCCTTTTTCCATAATTTATTGTGTGTTTTTTAAATTAAGATGCAGTATAAATACTGAAAAGTGTCTGAATGTAATTCTTTGTCCTGAAATCCTATGACGTGCTTACATCCTTATACAAGTGCCACAAGACTTGAGATATAGAACTTTATTCATTTGTTTTGTATGCTTGTATCCAGATACTTTCCTCATGCGTCCTCTATGGCCTTACCACTCCAACATCTTTTATTTCACTGTCTTTTTTGGCTTTTTATAAATATGTATTCTTAATACTATGTAAGATGTTTTTATTACTGTCTTATTTCATTGTCCGTTATTGATGGTTGATTTAAGGTTTTGTCTATGTGAACAATTAATTCTGTGACTGCCTGTTACATGTCATTTTTTGAAATTTTTTCTAATAAGGTACTAAAATATATGTGTTCGAGAATGTTACTAATTTTAAATTATATTTGTGTAATGGGAGGTGCATGTATAATAGGCATGTGGAAACCATTTTTTTAAATAATTTTTGTTGGATTTTCTCATTGATTTGGGGCACAGAAATTTATTTTCTGGATACAGGCCTCTGTTGTTATATGGATTGCAGTTATCTCTTTATTTACTTTGGATGTTATTTAAAAATATGGAATGCTTCATGAATTTGTGTGTTATCCTTGCACAGAGAAGATGCTAATCTTCTTTGAACTCTTCCAGTTTTAGGATATGTGCTGCAAAATTGCAGTCATCTTTAGCCACTGTGTAGCTTCCCTTCCCCCCCTTCATTTGTGTCTTATTAGTAAATTTTACTTTGCCAGATATTCTTTTTTGTTGTTAATGTTTTTTGTGAATTAAGGCATTTGGGGGTCTAAATAGGTGACTCAGAAATTAAGAACACTTACTACTCTTTCAGAAAGCCCACTTTAGTTCCCAGTACCCTCATCAGGAAACTTCCAAACATCTGTAACTCCATTTCCAAGGAAGCCAAAGCCCTCTGGATTCCAGAAGTACCTGCATACATGTGCACATATGAGGGTGACCCTGCATGTGTCAGTGTAGGCAGTGATCCCCAAAGAGAAGAGAATGAAAATCCAGCTCAGATTGACTTCATCAACCTAGATCAGACTTCCAGTAGTCTAATACCAAGTGGTTCATTGTTTTATTTAAAACAGTACAACTTGGGAAAAAGGTTCCAGACAGCAATCATTCCAATTCCAGGTGCACAATAAAGCTGAGAGTGTGACTTCTTAGAAACTCTATAACAAAGTACACATGACCACGAGGGTGGGTTCTATAGTTAAAAGGCCTAGACTCTAGTGCGGTCTCTGATCAAGATAGCATAGTAGTCAGCAGTATATAAAATACTTGTGTCTCCCGTAAGGATAGGTTCTAATAACTCTGGAAGCTACAGATGATGGTATAGGGAGGGAGAATCTGGGGTAACCATTGTGGAGATTTCAGTGAGGTCTGCTGCCACAGATAGCAAAATGCATCTTAAGATAGGAAGAATTTGCTTTTGCTCATAATTTTGGAGATGTCATTCCATCAATGCGGGGTGGTTTGTAGTAGAACTGTTCACATCATGGCAGCCAAACAATAGAAAACAATCAGGAAGGAGGCATGGAAAGATATAGGCCCCACTGGCCTACTTTCTCCACCTAACCCACCTTTCATTGCCTGTTAGTAATGC
Source organism: Uromys caudimaculatus (assembly GCA_028551405.1). Classification (NCBI taxonomy): domain Eukaryota; kingdom Metazoa; phylum Chordata; class Mammalia; order Rodentia; family Muridae; genus Uromys; species Uromys caudimaculatus. The sequence goes on along the minus strand of CM052710.1, from coordinate 15,253,871 downwards.
CCTCATAGGATTCACTGGGTCAGAGCCTGCATACTCAGACTGTCTCCTGAAATGCCATCACAGACGACACCCCTAACATGTACTTTACTAATTCAGTGCTTTTCTGTGTAGTCCATTGACAAGGAAGAATATCCATAAAAAGCTGGGCAGTGCTGACACATGCCTTTAATCTCAGCACTCAGGAAACATAGGCAAGAGGATCTGTGTGAGTACCAGGCCAGCCTGGTCTACAAAGAAGGTTCCAGGACACCCGAGGCTACACAGAGAAATCCTGTCTCAAAAACAGCACTTCAACCCCCCCCCCCCCCCGAAAAAAAAGAGAATATCCATCAAAGCATCTGTAATCCATCTGGAATTATTTTTGTGTATAAACAGGATTCATTTTTCTATATGGGTATCAAATTAATCTGTCATCAGTTATAGAAGTTATTATTATTTTGTTTGAAACACTGTGGTGGTACTTTTGTCCTGAATAAGATAACCATATATGTATAGCTGTGGGCTTTTTAACTGTTCCTTTGGTTTTTGAAATATGTGCTTGTGTCAGTCTTACTGTATCTTAATTGCTCTAGCCCCATATTGTCTTCATAAGCTGTAATTCTTTTCTCAGACTTTCTTCACTGTCCCTAGATCTTTCCATTTCCATATAAAACTTAGATTCCTTTAGGCCTTGGGTTATCCCTAAAGGGCTCTGTAGGGATTTGGAACCATGATTTCTTGATGTTATAGCCAAAACTATATGCTCTCTTTAAAATGTTACAGTCACCCAATTGTGTTAAATAAAAGATGTACCCACTAATCATTTTGACATAATCCCTCACTAGTGAGATGGAAAAGCAATAAATACCTCAAAGTCTGTAAAAGGATGTTTTAGTCTTTATGGTGGTGCATTCTTCAGTGTTCTAGAAGCAGAGTCCCAGAGCTGTGAATTAAAATCATTTTAATGAATACAAGGAAGCTGGATGTGATGATTTGCACCTTTAATCCCAGCACTCACGAGGCAGAGGCAGGTAGATTTCTACGAGTTCAAGGACAACCAGAGCTGTTACACAGAGAAACCCTATCTCAAAAAACAAACAAACAAATAATTAACATAGGGTATGAATGTCACATAATTTATTTTGTGTATAATCATCTCACATGGCTTTCTAGCAATCTGTCAGCCATATTGTTTAATCATAGTCCAAGTTCATCATTGCATGTCTTTAAAGTTACAATAGAATTCTTATAAAGAAATGGAAGTTTGTTTATACATATCCTGTATATAAGCATTCATACTCAAAAACTGGAAATAACCCAGTTGTCTCTCAGAGTGTGGATGTGAAAAGAAATGTGGTAAATGTAAATAATACATTGTTACTCAAAGATGTGAATGAGTGCACTACGGGGTGGCTATAATTTATATAACTGATTTATAAAAAAGCAAATCACTTGGGGGGTAGGCTGGAGAGATGTCATGAAAGTGCTTACCAGGCAAGCATGAGCACCCGAGTTCAGTTGCTAGCATGAAGGAACACATTTGTCATTTCAACATTGGAAAGGCAGAGACAGGCAGGTTCCTGAGGCTCACTGACCAGCCAGCCTACCCTAGTCAGGGAGCCATAGATCCAGTGAGAGACCTGGTCTCAGCAAGGTGAGTAGCTTCTGAAGAATTACACCCAGGGTTGATCTCTGGCATCCACACACATACATATGTGCCACTGTACACACACACACACACACACACACACACACACACACACACACACACACACCACAGCCAGTATCAAGTTTTAATGCTGTATAATTCCATCTTTGTAATAGTTTCAAAATAACACACTTATATACAGCTCAAACACGGCGGTTTCCTAGCTAGAGAAGGGCAATTAGGTAATGACTGTTGAGATGGCAAAGGGAGTTTCTTTGTGATAAGAGAATAGGACTTTATCTTGGTATGATATTAATATGTGAATCTATACAAGAGGAAAAAATCATAATTATACAGAAAGCATTTTTTAAAAATCCAACAGTAACAAATGTGTGCTTACAAACCTGCCAAGTAAGTGATTGCCTAGTTAACTGTGTTCTGCCAGTGTTATTTTCTAAGTTTCAGTGACTCACTATAGCTTAGATGGCATCATTGGGGGAAGATTGGTGATGAATATATGTGTTTTATTTGTACATATTTATTAATGATAGCTTATCAAGATGTAATTTATTTATCATACAATTTGCCCTTGTAAAATATACAACTCTGATCTTTTTAAAGTATATTTACAGGTTGTACCATTATCAGCATTATCAGATTTTAGCCCCCTGCAGTTCTATACCTATTAATAACCTTTCCTCACCATAGCCCAATGGAGTGACAGATCTGTTCTTTATAGCAATGCATTTGCGTCACTTAGACATTTCATATGACACGAAATCACGTGCTGTGTGGTCTTTTATATTTGACTAACTTAGCATGGTATTTTCACGTTTGATTAATTCTGGGGTACTTTATTCGTTGCCCTACTTGTTCCTTTTTATGGCTAAATAGTATCCCATTGTGGGTATACCATATTTTATTTACCCATTAACTAGTTGATGGCTATTTTGGTTGTTTAAACTTGATTACTATCATAAGTAATACTGGTATAAACATTCATGGGTAAATTCTTTATCTTCTTTCTGCATTAGTACTTGAAAGCACCAAAAGTATGAATGTAAAAAGGATTGTAGAAATCAGTGTCGCACGCCTTTAATCCCAGCACTTGGGAGGCAGAGGCAGGCGGATTTCTGAGTTCAAGGCCAGCCTGGTCTACAGAGTGAGTTCCAGGACAGCCAGGGCTACACAGAGAAACCCTGTCTCAAAAAAAAAAAAAAAAAAAAAAAAGATACTTCCATTGCTTGCCTTAGCAGTTACACCTTGCGTTGTTATAGTTGCTGAGATTAAAATAAGATAACTAATATGCCTGCTACTAAGTTACTTGTCTTACAATGCTGGAGATCAAGCACAAGATCTTGATCATAGTTGGCCAGTGCCCTTTTATCAAGTACACCCTCAGCATTTCATATTCAATATTCATTAGTTACATCATTTCCCTTCCAGGGAGGCACTAAATCATGGTAATTGGAAGCCTGGATTTTGGGGTTAGGCAGTCTGAGTTCTAATCCTACTTTCACTGTGCATTGTTTACGTGACCGTGAGTTAATTATACTCCATGTGCCTCAGTCTTGCCTTCTGTAAAATGAAATGATAACAAAAATACCAACTTCATAAAGTTATCAAGATAAAGTAAGGTAAGCTGAGTGTGGGCATACACAGCAGTAATTCCAGCACTCAAGAGACAGGAAAAGCATGACTTCAAGGTCAACCTGGGCTATGTAATAAGACCCTGTCTCAAAACACAACAAAACAACTTCCTACACCCATAATGAGAAAAACAATCTGCTGTATTTTATTAAGCCACTGAGATTATAGTGTTGTTTGACAAGAACTAAAAGTAGAAGAGGAAGATGAGGCAAGAGTGCAGCTATCTAGAAAGAATGTCATTCTTCATGAAATCACATGTCAGTTAACCCGAGGGCTAAGGCAGGAGGAAGCCATGAGGTCAAGTCCAGTTTGGGTTGTGTGTCAAAATACGGCCTAGAAATCATTTTTAATGATTAAATAAGTTAAGACTTATAAAGTGTTTTGAATATCAACTTTATATAGTATTATAAGTATGGCAAATAAACAGATCATATAGTGATCCTTTAGTTTCCACATCTCTTACATGTTTTCTAAATTCTGGTAAAAACCTAGCATTAAAATGTACTATAGAAAATATTTGGTATTTGCTAATTACAGCTTTTTAGCAGAAAATGAAACAGGGCTCAATATCTAGAGGCCTAGAATTTATTATAAAAATTGGGAATTAGTTTAATGTATAACAGAGAAAAGGGAATGTTTGTGAGCTGAAGGAGAGCAGTTTTATAATTTTATTTACTCAGTAAACAACAAGCTTTCAGTCATTTGGCAAGTATAATACTATATAAATGCATATTTGTAGAATAAGAATAATTCTACCTATTATTTTTGTTGTTGTTGCAAAGAGATTTATTTATGGTGCCCATTGAAAGGAAAATAGAGTATCTGGCATAAATTCAGTGAGTGTCCTATGTAGTTTTCCACAGATGGAGCTTTGCATTTAGTACTAGTATACAAGAGTATACAGGCCTCCCTGCTCTGGTGACCCAGCTTGTGACCTTAGGAGGGAAGTCAAGGTAAATGGGAAACTGAATGGTAAAACTCAAAGTCTTTCTTCTGTTGGCATTTGAAGTGTTTAAATGTGTGATAGTGAGTAGCATAAATTATAAAAAACTTTTGTGTCTTGGTGACAAACCATGTGACACTATAGCTAATGATTGCTGTGTTAAAAAGATATAAAATGCATTCTAAAATAGTCTATAGGATCTTACAAAGTGAGAGTAAGTGTACCTGGACTTAAAACTTGAAAAAACTGATTTATGTAAATGTCTCATTAAAAGGTTTTCTATATCTCATTTATAGTGGATCATTGTGAACTCCCGGCTCATTTTTTAATGATTAAAAAAAAAAATCTTAAGAGTAAGTAGTCTAAGGGGGAAAACACTGATTCTGTTCAACATCTCTCAGTGGAAGAGCTTGGAAAAGATCAGTTTTTATAGTTGGCAGCCATTGAAATGCCAAAAAGCTAATCACATGGAAAGAATGTGACATTCTTTAAGCAAAAGGGTAAAATGAATGCCAGAGATCAGGAATTTTAAGGAACTAAATTTCAGGAGAAAATGAGCCAGTGTTTCCTTTTGAAGTGGTAAAGATATTCTAAAATTAGGTAGTGGTGATGGTTGTATAACTTTATGAATAAGCTGAAACCCACTGAAGTATATATTCAGTGAGGTAAAATTTACAGTATATGAATTCTTTCTCAATTTTGGGTGGAGGAGGAAGTGGTGGTGATGAGGCTCCTCAGCTTGGAGTAGGAAGACAACCAATAGAAGAACATTGTGTACAGGGTCACCACGGCACCAGTCAAATGTGTTATATGCAGAGAAGACAGACTAAGGATAGAGGCCTACTTTCTTAATATTGTAGGAAGAAAATTGTCTTTTGGACTAACCCGAGGGACTTAGAATTAAAGAACTCACTGAGGTGTGTGTGTGTGTGTGCGTGTGTGTGTGTGTGTTGATATATGTATATACAAATACTGCTTTGCAAATATTTGTATATATGAATATGACCTAACTGTTCACTGAAGCAGGTCCTGGGGGGAATGATATCCCAGTAACAATTGGCATACCTAGTATATAGCTCTTGATGTAAATGCCTTTTTTCTCTAAGAAGAGCAAAGGCTTCTGAAGAGATTGTCTAATTCCATAGCTGGGACTGGAAGAACACCAAATGAGTCTAAAAAGTCGTGTGCTATAGAACTGCTCAAAACATGGCAGGAGTAGGTTAAAAGGCCATAAGAGCAATTATTTACCCTAGCTAAATAAAAAACAATTTGAACTAAATAAATACTGATCATACCCAATTATAACCCATTGTGTGAAATGGAGAGATGGATGGAGATAGTCACTGTTTGAGAACAATTACAGTAATTAATTTAGCCAGGAAACATTAATACTCAAAATAGCAAAAATTCATTGAATAAGAATTAGACATTTATTTATAAACCACTGTTCATATTAATTATTCACTGTAGCAAAAAGCTGGAAACAACTGTCCAGATGCCAACAACAGATGATGAATGAATACTATTCTATTACAAGGGAATGACATTCTGATACATGTTACCACATGAAGAACCTTGAACCCATTATGTTAATTGTATAAGCCAGACCCCAAAGAACAAACTACTGCATGATTTTGTTTAAATAGGTGCCTAGGAATTACACCAAGGAAGCAGGTAGAATGGCAGTCACTGGGGGCTGGAAAGGGGAAAGACAGGAACATCACTGTTTAGTGGAACCGTACTTTATGGGGACGATGAAATGTCTAAAAGTAGATAGTGACTGAAGCCACACAACATTGTGTATGTACATAAAGACAGTGAACTGTAGCACCTAAATACAGTCTAAGGGAAATTCTGTATTTTCTCACCACAAAAATATATTAACAAATATAGAACATTTTTATGTTAATTCAGTCTTTCCATCAGAATACTTGTTAAATGCAAAGGGGAATAGCATAATTTTAAAATAGAAAAACCTGGTTAGACACTGGCATAACCAAGTGATCCAAATAACACAGCAATACTTTTTTGATATTTTTGCCCCAAAATGCATAACCTGGATTGAATCAGAGGTAAATCGAGAAACATTGTACTAAAACTAGACTATATGCCTTTTAAGAGTCAAGATCACGACCACTAACACTAAAGAACTGTTGCAGATTTTTAAGAATGAACTGATACCTAAGTGAGTTATGTAAGCCTGAAACGGCTCCTTCTGCTCTAGAGCATGCCACCAAGCCAGGACTCAAGCGTGGGTTCAGTCTGGGGTTAAGGTCATCGTAAGGTGAAGGGGTCGGACCCTGATTTCTGTGCTGGCCTGTGACTTGTATCAAAAGAATGTCTTTATAGGACATGCATAGACTTGGAGGGTGAGCAGAAACCTGTAAGTTTCATGTGGTTAAGGGGAAAAAAGGTTCTTTGTACTATTTTTAAACTTCATCAAAGGTTAAAATTACTTCAGAATATAAAAGGAGAACTTAAACAACTGTTTAAAAAGCAAAACAATGTAAGGAACCTCAATAAAATAACTGTTGTGGCTAAAATGTAGATCCTAAGAGTGAGGCTGTGCGTGGAAGTACTGGCCAAAAAACAGGAACCTTTTTCTGTTCAGCATGTAACAGAAACATTTAAATTCAAGTATTTCCTGTAAATAAATTGAGAATAATCTCAGTAGGCTTGTGTATGAAAATTAAAATCTTTAAAAAGTGGGGAAAAAAATCAAGGGCTAGGGAGATGTCACAGTTATAAAATGCTTGCCCTGTACACAGGAGAACCCAAGGTAAATCTCACACCCACATAAAAACCTGGCATGGTGGCACACGATTGATTGTAATCCCAGTGCCGGGGAGATGGAGACAGGTAGATCTAACTGCCCGGCCACGCCTACTCAGCAGTTCCAAGGTCCAGTGAGAGACCCCATCTCAAAACAAGGTAGAAGGCTCCTGAGGAAAAACACCTGAGTTTTACCTCTGGCTTCTACACACATGAGCATACATGCACCCACACAGAAGTTTTTAAAAATCAGCTGATAGCCTGGAACAGTATAATTTTGAATTTAGAATGTAAAAACTAAAGGAAAAACAAACTGAATAGAAGGAAAGTAATAGAACTAGACCCTTTCGTTTTTAAGATTCATGCTTGCTGTCTTCTTGTCCCAGGTGATGTTGAACAGGAACTTGGCCCACCTCCATCTGTAGATGAGGCAGCAAACACACTCATGACTCGTCTGGGTTTCCTCCTCGGAGAGAAAGTCACAGAAGTGCAACCAGGTGACCAATACAGCATGGAGGTACAGGATGAAAATCAGGTGAGCTGTGCAGTATCAACTTGGTGTTATCATGAGAATCAGCATTTTATAGCAGGAAAGAAAGATAGTATGGTGTGTGGGTGTGTGCTCATTCTGAAGGGAATAAAATCAATTGTTAGAATTCATTTCAAGGCCTAGAATATAATTTAATTTTTCATAGTCACTCTTATTTGTGTTTTATATGTGTAAAAAACAAAAAAATAATAAAATATTAAATAACAAGCTACCCAGATGACAGAACTGAGGGATTATCACGGCATTGAAAAATTAGAGCATACTCTATTTCAAGTGTATGTGGATTATTGCCAGGTTAATGAACTGCTGAGCCTAGAGCATATCTTAACCAGTTTCAAAGACTACCAATTATTTTTTACTGCAGTAGAATTGATTATAAAATAACTTAGAAAATGACAGCTAAAAGTTAAACATACCCATGCTAAATTATTAAATAATATGCTTTTCAACAGCCTTTGAATCCAGGAAATTAGAAAAAATTTTAAATTGTTACAATGAAAATTAATTAAGTTATGGGATATAGCTCAAGGTAACTGTAGGCCGAAATAAACACTTTCCTTCCCAAGTTGCTTTTAGTCATGGTTTTTACCAGTAATAGAAAGAAACCTAAATAGTTTAGTGCCTTATAGTGAAATATTGTACTCTGGCCTAGGGAGATGGCTTGACCCCTATGCTGGGAACCAAACCCAGGGCCTTGTGCTTGCTAGGCAACTGCTTTACCACTGAGCTAACTTCCAAATACTTTTCATTTCTTGATATTTATGTCGAGTTAACAAGTAACTGCCCTAATAATGACCACTGCCATGATTCCCCTCCCCCTTCTTAGATGCAAGTATTTTTTTTCTACAAAGTTACATTTCTTCAAAGAGGATAGAATTATTCATCTTGCTTTGAGATTCTTCTTGTCACTATGACTTCAAGTCACAAGTATGTAGGCTGTGCCTTGCTTTTAAATATACTTGTAAGGCCATGTCTCCAAATAAAACTCTAAAGCATGAGGCTGGGGAATAGCTTGCAATAGAGTGCTTGCTCAGCAAATAAAAGGCCCTAGGTTAATTTTTTATCTCTCCCACCAAGAAAGTAAAAAAAGAAGGACGACAAGATAACAAGATTATTCTGATGATAATACTGTGTAAGCTGAAAGTGCCATAGAAATAAAAAGCATACAGTAACGTGCAGAATAATTAGTATGTGAAATATATAAGACTATGGTTTAGGAAAATTATTTCATTGCCTTCATATTTTGATAATTACCTTTTTATATTATTTATTATTATTATTACATTTATTTATTTGTGGATGTGTGACAGTATACCATGGCATGTATGTGGCGGTCAGAGGGCCACTTGTGGGAGTCGGTTTTTTCCTTTGACTACGTGGGTTCCAGGAATCAAACTCTGGTTGTCAGGCTTGGCAGCAGGAGCCTTTACTGGCTGAGTAACGCCCTGGCCCCGCTTTCACATTTCTCTCTTTTCTTATTAAGTACATATGGCTGTTTTGGCTGCATGTAAGAAGTAAATGAAAATGTATAAAAATACATATAAAAATAATGATGACAATCATAGTTTCTTGGAATATAACATTTTTAACTGTCTGGGAACCACACAAAAAGTGGCTCTGTTGACCATTGGAATTTGTAGTCTAGGAAGATTATTAAGAACTAGGAGGACATGATGTTTGGTAACCTTCATCTGCACTAAATGCATATAGGTAAAGATGGACAGTTATCTTCAGGAAGACCATATAGTAAAATCTCCTAGACTAGTACTATGGTGGCAGAATCTAACAAGGAAGTTAGTGTAGATCCTTTTTATGTCAAAGAACAATTACTGAAAGGATATCTACCTAACTTTTTTCTTCTCTCAGCAGTTCCTAAGGTGTTAGGATGAGTCTTAGGAGTTCCACCTTCAGTTTGTCTGCATTTTTTACTATTATGGTTGTGCAAATGTGTGAGTGTTCATGCTGTACGTGTATGTAAAAGCACATGTGTGGAGGAGCCATGTGCAGGTGACTGTGTAGGAAAGTCAGAGGACAGCGTTCTCTTTCTGTCATGTGGGTTCCAGGGATCAGACTAAGGGTGTCAGGCTTACATAGCAAGGGCTTTTATCCACTGTGCCGTCCCAGCAGCCACTTACTGTGTCTATGTGGAACCTTTGAAAAGATCCAGATAGTAATCTTCATTTTGCTCCCAATGGAGAATGTTGAGGACAATTGGAAAACTGCTAAAAGCTTGTAAAATTGGAATATAACTTAATTGGATATCCATTTTGGCCTGCAGCATGGAAAATAATATCTGTGTCTTGTTCACTGCCCTCCATATATAAATGTAAAGGCTGTCTTTTAATCCCTAAGCCTTGAACAGTTTTTAAGTTTCTAAACAACTTAGGACTTTTGCTTTCACATTCAAGACTTTGAAAAGCATGTTTTCTATGACACTTGCTTTATTTTGCAGAAAATACTGTAATAGTCATGTGTTTGGGGTTAACATTCACATAGATTATGTTATGTATATGTATACTGTCTGTTGACAAGGCTCAGAATGGGAATCTTGTCTACAAACAGAAATGGGTTGTTAACCATGGATTCATCCCCAAATAAAACTTTGTTTCAGTGTATGACAGGTATAGATATATCCAATATAAAATACCTGAGTGCACTTCATTAGCCCACAAGCTACACACACTGAGTGCAGGAAGGGTAAAAGTACCAGGGATGGGACCAGGCCAGTTCCTTACCACTTACTACAATGGTTAGAATGAAATATGTCACCAAGGAGGCTTCCTGGCTGAAAGATGGCAGATAGCAAGGGCAGAAGAGTGAAATCCCCTTCCTTTCCCCTCAGTGTGCACCAAGGCCAAGAGCCTCTTCCCCTAAGAGGCCAGGGATGTTCCCTTCTTCCACTGTGCCGTAACCCTTAGTGTTGTGTTTGTGAACCATCCTACATGTAAGAGAAATAAACACCTGGCTCTTAAAAAAAAAAGTATGTTGAAAATTTAAGTTGAAGTGGTAATGGGCTGAATATCTGTTGGTTTTGTTGGAGCTTGTCTATTTCTTTTTTTAATGTGTCCTATAAGTGATTTTGCTGCATACCCACTTAAAAGCCATTGCTCTAGTGATCAATAGTATTTTATAAAAATCAGTGGTTACAAAGAAATTGAAACTCCTCTTTTCTCTGGAGAAATACTATATAGTAGAAGAATTTTACCTCATAAATTTTGAGGGCTTATGTCACTGTAAGGAAAAATCAGTTCTTTGTATTACTAACATGATTAAAAGGATTTATACAGTTATAACTTAATCAGACTGTTACTTTTGTTTAAATCAGATGTATCTTTTACAATCATGTATAGTACAGAAATGAAAATCCAACACAGATTGAACACAGATAAACATAAGGGATCTCATCCAGAAATCTTTATCGAATTAGTTGAAGATTGTTAATATTCTTAGCTAATAATCAACACATTCTCAAGTTATTAAATGTAGATTCTCCATTTCAGCAGAGAGACTATTGATGGAGACAATAAATAAGGAAGCTGAAAGGCGTCCTCTCAGAGGTGGGGGTGGGGAGGGAGGAGGAATGGAATGAAGAACTGTGTGAGAGGGGACGGGGGTGCAACAGCTGGATTGTAAATACATTTTTAAAAATTTAATATTTAAACATGTTAAATTTATCATTAGTGCTTCTTCAAGTAATTTTGTGTTTGATCACTTATGACTTTTATAAGGATAGAATTACTTTAGTAACTGACAAAAAAGTACCTTTATTCACTATATCAGTAATTAATTTGGATGGAAGAGCTGAAGAAAAAAATTAGATCTCTTATTAGTTGAGCTAACCAGAATATATATTACCACCAACCCTTTTTGGTAACTTTAATTTTTTTCATATTTAAAAACTTTAAATTTTTGTATCCAGAAAGCTGGGCACAACAGTGCACTCATGCAATAGGCAAACCTGGGAGGTGGAGGTGGAGGCAAAAGGACAGTAGGTCACGATCATCTTCCTTTGTATGTGGAGTTCAGTCCCTGGCTAACAAGAAACCTAGAAAGGTGGTCATCTCAAGCATAAGATTTCTTCACAATATAAATTTATCTTTACACATAATCACTTTTTATAAGATATTCCTTTTGTGCCAAGTAAACATTGTTTACTATGTATCGTAAGGTATTTTGATCTGCACTCATGGCCTATGTATCAAAAAGACTGTTCTTTTCATTAAGAACTTTTTTTTATTTCTCTCAACTGCAAAGATATTCTTTTTCTAGCTAAAGAAGGTTTTTAATAAGACAAAGTTCTAAGCCTTCTGAAGAGTTTCATTGATTGGAAATAGCACCTTGTGCTTAAAACAAAGTTCTGTTAGTGATGGGAAATGTGACGTCATTGGTAATTTCTTAAGCAGAAGAACTAGCCACAGGTCTCTGTTCTAGTTAAGTTTTAACTTCAGTGTAGAACATGTGGCCTTTCATCCTGGAAAGCAAAAACAAAGCCAATACAACAGTTGATTATTTGATTTTTTTTTCCTTTTATAGGATATTTTCTTTTTTTACATTTCAAATGTTATCCCCTTTCCAAGTCTCCCCTCCAGAAACCCCCTATCCCATCCCTTCTCCCCCTGCCTCTATGAGGGTGCTCCCTCACCCACCCACCCACTCCTGCCTTCCAGCCCTGGCATCCCCTACACTAGGGCACCGAACCCCCTCAGGCTCAAGGACCTCTCCTGTTGATTTTTTTAAATCACATTACTATTAGGCCTTGAGATCCATCTGAACAGCTGATCAGTTTATCTTACTTTGTACTGACTTTATTTTCAGACTTCAGCAATCACCCAGCGAATAAGTCCCTGTTCCACCTTGACTAGCAGCACTGCCTCTCCACCAGCCAGCAGCCCCTGCTCTACGCTCCCACCAGTCAGTACAAATGCAACTGCCAAGGACTGTAGCTATGGGGCTGTCACCAGCCCCACCTCCACCCTAGAAAGCCGAGACAGTGGCATCATTGGTAAGCTTTTTATAATAATCATTTTGTATATTTTATTCCTTTTAAAAATAATTATACAAGTGTAAGATTTTCAGAGTTATATTTTGAGATATGTATGTAAACCTGTCCATTTTTAAAATGCTGAAGTGATAACAGTCAACAAAATGAGAAACATTTATTTCTATTTAATCACATTTTTTTCAGGCCTTACTTGATAAGATATAAAACATCCTATACACTGGTTTCTGTAAATTCCCATATTTCCTCCCTACCAACAGTGGTTGTCCAGAAAAGTTAATTCTTTACTGGTATAGTAAAGTATTGTGAAACAGAGAGCGGAGATTAAGATTGAATGGCTGAAGATCTGCAATTCGAGTTGTCTCAGGGTCTGTTTGTTTCAAGTGTGTTATCAGTTGTTGGATGAGGTTTGGAAGCCCCTTCTGATCTGGTTTTTCTTATCAAGATATCCTGTTTTCTGCCCTTAATAAAGTAGAATAAGTTTTTAATGTTGCTTATGATTCTGGAATCTTAGACCAATGTGTTCTTGTGACAAGAAAATAATCCCCGGGCAGTGGTGGCGCACACCTTTAATCCCAGCACTTGGGAGGCAGAGGCAGGTGGATTTAAGAATCCCATGTGCTGTGCATTACTGTGAAGATGAGGAACTCTGAGCCTAGGTCCAGTAATCACTGAGTTTGCACCTACAGGGTAGTTTACAGACAGTGGGAACAGAGAGGAACTCTAGCAGGCTGTAGCTGTAACCCAGCACATACCCAGAGAATTCCAATAGTGGAGCACCCAGGAAGACGCCTTTTCAAGTCTTTGTCCTTTGTTTTTCTTTCTTTTTTTTTTTATTGAATATTTTATGTACTTACATTTCAAATGTTATCCCCTCTCCCTGTTTCCCCTCCAGAACTCCCCTATCCCATGCCCCCTCTTCCTGCTTCTATGAGGGTGCTCCTCCTCCCACCCACCCCCTCCCATCTCACTGCCCTACATACCCCTACACTGGGGCATCGAGCCTTCACAGGACCAAGGGCCTCTTCTCTCATTGTTGCCAGCCAAGGCCATCCTCTGCTGCATGTGCGGCTGGAGCCGTGGATCCCTCCCTGTGTACTCTTTGGTTGGTGGTTTAGTCCTCGGGAGCTCTGAGGGGTCTGGTTGGTTGATATTGTTCTTTCTATGGGGTTGCAAACCCCTTCAGCTCCTTCAACTATTTTTGCTTTATATTTTAAAATCTTTTTTATCTTTAGAATCTTTTTACCTTTATTTAACTTTATTTTTATATTGTAAGTACATTTTTATTTCTTGCATTAATCCTCCTTTCTTTAAGCTCCTTTCTTTTTTCTTCTTGCCTCCTCCTTTATTATTTTGTTTTATTACATTTTTAATTCATAACTTATGCTACATTATTTCTTCCACTTTTCTATGGTCATTCATGGTGTAGTAGTTGTCTGTAATTTATTTTTTAAATTTCTTTTCTATCTCTGATTTGTTTGGATGGTGCTGCCATTGTAGTCTGCTTTGGCTTCTGAGTGGTTTGGGTTCCTCAAGCAAAAATGCTCACTAAGAAGACCCCATACAAGATCAAAGGAATATTCACACAAATCAGTGCAACAGAAACCAGAGAAATCTGAAAAGGAAGGCAATCTCACTCCTAAAGTTTGTAACTCTTTTAAAATGGAATATAAAGATATTTAAATGGTTAAAATGTCAAAGAACTGAGAAGTCTCATTTTAAAAATACTCAGTACCTCAAAGAAGATTAAAAGAAACAAAGGAATGAAATAAAGTCAACTGAAGATTAGGACAACAGACTCACTAAGTGGAAATACTAGCAAAAAGATTTTGAAGGGAAAGTGGAAAAGAAAACAACAAATAAGAATGTTGGAAATTAAAATTTCAGTAAGTCAAATAGGACTGAAGAGATGGCTCAGTCAATAAAGTACTTACAAGGGTGACCTGCGTTTGATAAGAGAATTCACTTTTTAAAAACATGTGCGTGTAATCTTAATTCTGGGAAAGCAGAGGTAAGGGGATCCCTGGTGTTTCCTTGGCTTGCCAGCCTAGCCTACTTGGTAATTTCCAAGCCAATAAGAGACCTATCTTCTGGAGGCTGGACCACCAACCAAAGAATACACATGGAGGGACCCATGGCTCAGACCACATATGTGGCAGAGGAGAGCCTTGTTGGCCATCAGGGGGGAGAGAGGCCCTTGGGCCTGAGGGTGTTAGAGGCCCCAGTAAAGGGGAATGTCAAGGTGGGAATACGGGAGTGGGTAGGCGGGTGGGTGGGAGGTGGAATACCCTCATGGGGGGGGTAGGGGGTTTCCAAAGAGGAGACCTGGAAAGGGGGAAACATTGGAAATGTAAATAAAGTATCAATCAATCAATAAATAAATAAATAAATAGACAGACCTATCTCCATCCCCCACACAAAAGGTATGGCTGAGGAGATGGGTAAAGTACCCGGTCTCTCGAACCCTTGTTTGTTTAAAGGCAGATGTGACAGTACACATAAATAATCCTGCTCTGACCAAAGTGGGAGGCAGATCCCAGGGACTTGCTAGCAAGCCAATTTAGATGAAGTGGGAATTCCACATTCAGTGAGAGAATGTGCCTCAAAAAATAAGAATAAGACTAAATTCCTTTTTCTCATACCATACAAAAATCAAAGATCAGTGACCTTAATGTGAGACCTGAAACTCTGAAACTAATTAGAGAAAAACATGGGGAAAATAGATTGAGAATGTGTATTAGTGTAGTGCAGCCACTCTGAATATATATAAAGACCCAACTCCAAAAAAAAAAAAAAAAAAAAAAAACCAAACAAACAAAACTGTTACATCTTCCTCTGTCTCTCTCGTGGGACAGCTAAATGAGTCTCAGTCAGTATACAGAAGGGATTCTCCATATTCTGTACTAGTTACAGAAGTCAAGTGATGCTACTAGTCAAAGTGACTATCAACAGATGAATTAAAATAAAGATGGTGCTTATCTACACCAGAGTTTTACACAGCTATAAAGAAAACTGAAATGCTGTCGTTTACAGTAAAATAGGGACTTAGAGATTAGTATATTAAATGAAATACACTAAGACTAATATTTTTCTCATATATTAAACCTAGATGTTTGTTTTAAGAATACATGAAATTGCTGGGCATGGTGGTAAATGTCTTTAATTCTAGTACTCAGGAGACCAGCAGGCTCTACATGGTGAGTTGCAGAACAGCCAGAGCCACACAGAGAAACCCTGTCTCAAAACAAAACAAAACACAACACAACACAACACAACACAAAATCCCTGAACCATGAAGTTAAAGTGAAGACTGTCTAAGAAGCAGAAAGAGGCCCACTGCAAGAAGAAAGGTAGGACAAGAAATGAGGGAAGTGTGGTGAGCTGTGGTTTTTGAAATGCACTTCCTTTAATAATTGGGTTATTAAGAATATTTTAACAAATAGTCCAAGATGCATTCTATACCGATAAGAACAATAATATAAAGCTATGTTTATTCTCCAAGAAGATAGTGTATACTTACTAAAGGATGTTGGGCTTCATTCCTAAATGTAAGTGAGTTTTCTGTGTATTTCTTTTTTGCCTGACAACCAAACAATGAAATTGTCATAGTCTAGAGCCAGCATTATATAGAATAAAGAGGAAGTATAAAATACGGACAATAAGAGAGACATCACCTTGGAGCAGCCATGATGCAGACAGGCCTAGACAACAGCCCCAACAAGACTCCAGACTTAGAACAATAAATGTGAATCTTCAAAGAGCTATGTCTCTGCAGGTTCACACGAAGATGTCATTGCCAGATTTTAAGCAAAGTGAGTTTTCTGTTGGGTAATGTGGTTTTATGATTCCTTTACTGATAGTGCTGACTGCAGGTTACACCATCCTGCCAGCACCCTTGTCATAGTCAAGGTTTCTATTCCTGCACAAACATCATGACCAAGAAGCAAGTTGGGGAGGAAAGGGTTTATTGAGCTTACACTTCCATGCTGCTGTTCATCACCAAAGGAAGTCAGGACTGGAACTCAAGCAGATCAGGAAGCAGGAGCTGATGCAGAGGCCATGGAGGGATGCTGCTTACTGGCTTGCTTGCTTGCTTCTCCTGGCTTGCTCAGCTGGCTTTCTTATAGAACCCAAGACTACCAGCCCACAGATGGTACCACCCACAAGGGGCCCTCCCCCCTTGATCACTAATTGAGAAAATGCCTTACAGCTGGATCTCATGGAGGCATTTTCTCAACTGAAGCTCCTTTCTCTGTGATAACTTCAGCTTGTGTCAAGTTGACACACAAAACTAGCCAGTACAAGCATCAAGATCTGATTCTGATGCAGAAGCTTAGAAAACAGTAACTGACAAAGGAAGAATTCACAAAAATGAAAGCAGAGCTGGAAGCTACATATTTTGCAATAATCAAGAAGACATTTGCAATACATGAGTTCCTGTATCGTGTTCCAGTGCATCCTATTTTAAGAAAAGATTTAAATTTCCATATCATCTTTTTTTTTTTTTTTTTGAGTGTGTGAGGGGGGAAAAAGAAAAATGAGAATTTCTTTAAAAATATGATTACGTCAGAAGATAGAGTAATTGCTTCAGGACTGATTCCTTTGAGCACTAGTGAACATTCCTTTTAGTCTGTCATAACTGAGCTGGGGTGCATCAGATGAGAAGATCCCATGACCATCCTCCAGATGAAGAATACTGCAGATGATTACAATAGGATTGCTTCTTAGTAGTGTGCTTTAGGAACTCAGGGTTTTAGGTAAATGAGAAACTATAATTAAAACATTAAACATAAGTAAAAGAAAAATTTTAGCATCGTAGAAAACAAAATACTTGTCCTATAGGCAAGTATTTTTAAATATTTTTATCCAAATATCGATAATAAACTTTTATAGGAAAAAAAGTAAACAAACATTAGAAGTCTTAAAAATCCTAGCATTCAGAAGGGTGAGGCAGGAAGATTGCAAGGTCCAGGCCAGCAAGAGCTACACCAAGACCCTGTTGCAAGGAAGGCCGGGGAGTAAAGAAAAATAAAAAGATCATAGAATTACATTTTATGCAGACTATAAATAATCTTAAATCGTTTTAAACTTTAAACGTTTAGTTTTTCATATTTCTGTGTGTGCACATGTGTGATTGGGGGCAGGATGTGATGCCATCGTGCACATGTGAAAGTCAAAGAACATTTGTGAAATTCGCTTTCTACTTCTACCGTTCTGTGGATTCCAGGTTCGAACTCAGACAACCAAGCTCGTACACAGATGCCTTTTCCCTAGTGAGCCATGTTGCCCTCCCTTTTTTAAGTAAAAATATTTTAAGTTATCAACTGGTAGATTTCTCTCTAGACTCCAGAAAGTTTGGCTGTTAACCAACCCTAATTAGCCCTTGGGATAAAAAAAATAAATAGGAAATGAATGTTTTCTATCATACAAGCCTAGAGAGTATTACCCTTCAGTATTGTGTATGCAAATTCACATCTATCCTTAGACAAAATCATTTGTCTTTCTTGTGCTGGGCTGCACGTGCAGAGTTTAATAGTAATACTCCTCTGTCTATGCAGATTAGTCTGTGTAAAGCTTTTTCATTTCATTAGTTTCCCTTTATTAATCTCTTCCCATTGTAGGTATTCTGTTTATATAGCATCTTAGATTTTAATGTATCCTTTCAAAGGATATGCTGCTGGGTGGAGTGTGTGTGTGGGTGTGTGGGGGGGGGGGGAGGGAGAGAGGGAGGGAGGGAGGGGGAGAGAGAGAGAGAAGAGAGTGTGTGTGTGTGTGTGTAAGATATATAAAGTGACATGCTAATATAAGCTCTTTTTTGTTTATTTTTATTTAACTTTCTGATTCTTTGTGAATTTCATATGATGGACCTCAATCCCATTCATCTCCCCATCCCCTCATACTCAGCCTTTGCTCTTGCAACCTTCCCCACAAAAGAAAAAAAAAATCTCATTGTGGAAGCTGTAGTGCGTCATAGTGTGTCCCCTTTTGTCCACACTTCTTTGCTTGCAAATGTTCGTTGAAATGACTCACTGGTCTGGTTCAAGACCTGGCTTCTGCTACACTATCATGGCAGTTCATTGATGGAGTAGACATTGAGGGGCCAACTCAAAGTCTGGGATTTGGGCCTGGGTGGTATCTGAGCTGGGCAGCCCATCAGCTCTCCCACACCCACACCACCAGGGCCAGCTCTCCAGCACTGTCCTGGCTACCTCATCTAATGCTGCAGCCAACAAGGGTTGGCTTGCTCTCCCATTCTCATGTCCTCAGGGCTGGCTCACCCATACCCATGACACCAGGGCCAGTTCTGCTATGCTGCCCAGGGGAGGTGCAGGGCCCATTCAAGAGTACTGCAGCTGGTGAGGAGTGAGACCAGCTCTCCTGCTCTCAAGCCTCTAGGGCCCACTCTCTTACAATGCCCAGGGAAGAGGTGGAGCCAGTTCAGACATCAGCATGGCCCAGGCATCAACCCAGACCTAGGACATCCACCTGGCCTTTGGTAGTATTAACCCTCCCCCCCCCCCCACTGCTGCAGGGGCAAGGACCCAGATATGGCCCTCAGTGGCAGCAGACTAGGATTTCATCAGGGCCTTACATGGCATCACCAGCTACTCATACCAGGCTCTTCTTCACTACTCTTAAGTCTCCGGTTCTCCTTCTCTTTCTCTTCCATCTCTCCCCACTTACTTGTTCATCTTAGTGGTGCCCATGGTATCTGGGTATCTAGGGTCATCTCACGAGTGGTCTCAGGTATGCTATGCCCCACCCATCCTGTGTGGCATCAGGCAGTGGTCAACTCTGGCTTGCTCCCTGCCCAGGCCTTGTGGCGATAGGGTGGATCTATAAGCCTGTCTTAAGAACTATGTAATACCCATTTTATCTGGCTACCTCACAGACACTTAGTGATTCCTCACATTTCACTTACGAACATTTAGTTTACCTCCACTGCCTCTACCATGGACAAAGCTGTCCTCCAATTTACAACTGGAACTAGAGTTTCTGGGTCATGTGGTTTATGATTAGTAAAATTTATAAAATATGGCCAGAGTGTTTCCAGCAGTGTATAAAGCGTCTTTTCTTTTTTTTCTCATGTCTCTGCTATGACTTTCTACCATAATTCCCCAAGCCCCAAACTATAAGTATTTTAAGATAAATTCATATGAAATATATTTAACTATAAGATCTCATCTGAACTGAGTGAGAAGTTATTTATAGTCCTTTTTTGCTCATCACATACTCATATATTTTATTGTAAAAATGTTACTATGGTTCATCTTGAGATGATACTCCCCAATCATGTATATAATTTGATATATGCATTTTAGCCTATCTGAAATTAGAAATTTTCTTTATTCTAGAACACAACTGATTCAGAGTTTCACATATGAAGTTACAGACTTAAGTTATTTGACTTAATTTTAGTAAATCTAATGGATATAAAATTGTGTCTGTTTTTAATTTGCATTTCATATATGTATTTCCCATTATATGCAAAATTAAAAGCTAAGAACAAAATCTTTGAGCATAAAGAGAGCAGCAAGAATTGGAGGTAGGAGAAAAATGAGCAGTGTAGTCCCCAAAGCCAGAGAAGACAAAAGTGTGGGGAAAGGAATGAGTGCAGTCTTGTAAAGAAATCACAAAAACTTGAAGACACCAAGAAATAGGAGAGTGATTAAAAAAATATTTTTCCATATTGCTTTTCTTTTAGAGATTACCAAATCAAAGTCTTTGTATTTGTGGTAGCCAATATGAATGCTATGGCATTGAGTCTATCTCTGCTATTTACAGTATGCATATAAATATATGGATTATTTATTTAAAATAGATATTGAGTAAGTAAAATGTATATAATGAAGCTTTATAATATTAACACAAAAATAAATTTCATTCTTGTACTCTAATATTTAAAAATCCAAAAACAAAATTAAGGAAATAGGCCCAAAAATATCAAAAATTATAAAGGATGTCTGGGAAGATAGCTCTATTGACAAAGTACTTTCCATGCAAGCATGAGAACATAAGTTCCACCCTAGTACTCATGTAAGAAGATGATGATGTTCTCCTTTAATCCCTGGACTGGGGATACTGAGACAGAAGGATCCCTGGAGGTTGCTGGCCAGTCAGTCTAATCTGATTGGTAAGCTGCACATCAGTGAGAGATCCTGTCTCAAAAAATAAAATGAAAAGCAACTAACTAAGACACCTGACATCAGCCTCTGGCCAACATTCCAAAATACTTTAAAATCCTATTTATAACAAACAGGAAACTAGAAATGCCTCAATTTTAAATATTATAAATATACAAATGTCATCTCTGGAGTCCTGAAAACTTTCAAATTACTAGGTATTTTGATCTTATTATGTAGTCTTGATTCACCTCAAATATGATACAGTATCTACCACAGAAAGCATTCTCTATGGCCTCATAACTTCCTTCTCAAAGTCACAGTGCTCCTCAAGTCTGAGGTGGTAATTTGTCAAATACTTGCAGGAAATTTTATATTTTTAATTTTTATTGATATACTTTGATTAGTATAAAATTTTGTGCCTAACTATACTACTAATTATACTCTATCACTGTTGCATTACTTTAAGCAATAATTTTGATATCTCCAGTCTTTCTGAGATAAAAATTTGTAATGTGTATGTATATGACTTCTAGCATACCTTTTTCATACTAAGCTTTGATTAGATCCTTTTGGAATGGATGTGTATCAAAGGATGAACCACATTGTGAATCTGTTTTGGTTTCTTGACTTTTATTTACCTAGAAATCACGGTTCCCTCTGAGTCCCCCTTTAGTCAAATTTTAGGATTTTTTTCCCCTCAATCTTGGGTTTGGTTTTTTGTCTTTTTTTTTTTTTAATATCCAGTAGCCTACATCATTGAATGCTTATAAAGACTAAGTATCTGTGGTCATATCCACTATTCAGTGATTATGTTTCACTTTTGTAGCCAAAAAAGCAAAATTAACAGCTCCTCCTTTGTTCCTTGAGTAATATTGTTCCAGCAGAATGTTGTTCATTGTTTCATCCAAGTTACTGAGTGCTAGATATTTTGGATTAGTTTTTTCATGTCTTTCTCACTTGTGCAAAGGAATTTTAATCCAGCAACATGGCTGCTCTGGCAAGGGGTCACATCCAAACATCTTTGTGATCTGACTGGAATGTACAGGTGCTCTGGAATATAGATATGCCCTGAGTACACACCTTTAATCCTTATCAATGGAAGTAAGATTAGGTTGTAGAAGAGAGCAGCCATGCTTGAAAGTGACATCTAATTGAGGGGCAAAGTGACAGAGTGAGTCAGAGATAGGATAGGCCCAACTTACATGAGAACAGACAGGTAAGAGAGGTGACTTAAGAGATCAAGGAGAGTCAGAATGGAAGTCAAGAGTCAGTTCAGTGAGTATAGAACAGTTCAGTAGAATCAGTGTAGTGGAGTTGAATTCAATTCTGTTCAGTTCATTAAGCAGAGGCAATTGAAGCCAGAGAATAAGAAGGAGCCAGAAGATTAGAACAAATTGCCAGAGTTGGTTTGAGGAAAAGCAGAGCAATTCAGTGAGAAGCCAAGAGAAGGCAATTAGAATCAGTCAGCTTGAAGAGAAGTTTGAGCCAGAACAGCTAAGTTGAACCAGCCAGCCAGAGTTCAGAAAAAACTAGAAAGGGTGAACTTATTCAGCAGTAAGTCTCAGAAACTAAAACATTCTAGGCCTAGGTTAGCAGACAGAGTCTAGAAGATTGCATAAAGCTAGAATCTTCAAGGCCTTGGCCTAGGGATAGTTAGAACAGAGAAGGAAATGCTCTGGGCTCAGCCCAAGCCATGTGTTTGCACAGCTTGGATACAGCTTTCATCTCATCCCTTCGTCTGTTGAAATAAAAGCATAATTTACATAAGAATAAAAGTTACTCTTACACACTTGTTTCCAGAAATGTGCAGACACACTGCTAACTTTGCTAGTCCTATAATCTCAACTCCATCATCTTTCCAAACTGTCTACCTGTAATACTTATTATTAGAAGGTCTTAGCCATTGGACAAATTCATATTGCATAATGTGTTTTTTTAAGATCAGTCTGGACACTTTGTTCATCAAAATTATTTAAAAGATCAAATGGCATTTTTCTTGTATAATTAACCTGATAAGGTTAATAACCACTTGCTAAGCAGACTGTGGTCCAGATACAATCATTGATTCCTTACAGTGTGTTATGATCCTTTAAGAAAGCTATGGAGAGTTTATAGAATCAGATCATAACATTTGCCAGAAAATACAAAAACTTTCAAAAAGGTACTGGAGAGCAGAAGAGAGGGTAAACATGCACAAGGGGACCTAAGGCACTTCCAGATGAAGCTATCCTTAATCACATGTGCTCTGACCTGAGCATAAACCACCAAGGTTTGTACCAAAAATCTTGCTGTCAAGGAGAGCTCCAGAATTTTCCATTGAAATCAGTGATGCCCTCTGGCCAAATAGCCAAATCAGGCTGTCTAAATCCTTCAAGTATAAGCTATCAGTAAACTTATACTTTAAGCAGCACCTTACTTACTCCACTTACCTGCCTTTGTCTTGGTCAGTAGCCAGTACCAGGTTTCCAAATATCTGTAGAGAGAAGCATAGAATGCGTCAGTCTGGCTGTAAAACAACTTTATATACTCCACTATAATAAAGATAGAATTTTTCCATAATCTTAGGGAAGTGAGGTTGAAAAATAATTGCTCTCATGGTGTCTTAGTTAGGGTTACTATCTTGCTGTGATTAAATACCATGACCAAAAGCAACTTGGGGAAGAAGTGGTTTATTTGGCTTACATTCTGGAGTAACAGTTCACTGAGGGAAGCCAAGGAAGGAATTCAAAGTAACCAGAACCCTGGAGGCAGGAGCTGATGCAGATGCCATGGAGGACCCTGCTTACCAGCTTGCTCCTCATGGCTTGCTCAGCCTGCTGTTATATAGAACCCAAGACTGCCCCAGCCCTGGGTACTACTACCCACAATTGGTTGGGCCTTCCCACATCAGTTACTCACTAGGAGAATGCTCTGCAGGCTTGCCTATAGCTTGGTCTTATGGAGACATTTTCTCAATCCTCTCAGATGCCTATAGCTTGTGTTGAGTTGACATAAACCGCACGCTGAATCATACAGGTGTTAGATGTAAAATGCAAAGCCCAGGCTAGCTTGGGTTTATATGACTTAAAAAACCTATGGTTCTAATTATTACCATAAATTTCAAAATTCTAAAGTCACTCTCAAGCAGATGACCCAAGGTTCTTACCTGCTGTCTTAAGAGTGTCTATTCCTGCACAAACATCATGACCAAGAAGCAAGTTGGGGAGGAAAGGGTTTATTCAGCTTACACTTCCATGCTGCTGTTCATCACCAAAGGAAGTCAGGACTGGAACTCAAGCAGGGCAGGAAGCAGGAGCTGATGCAGAGGCCATGGAGGGATGTAACTTACTGGCTTGCTTGCTTCTCCTGGATCGCTCAGCTAGCTCTCTTATAGAACCCAAGACTACCAGCCCAGGGATGGCACCACCCACAAGGAGCCTTCCCCCCTTGATCACTAATTGAGAAAACGCCTTACAGCTGGATCTCATGGAGGCATTTCCTCAAAGGAGGCTCCTTTCTCTGTGATAACTCCAGCTTTCATCAAGTTGACACACAAAACCAGCCAGTAAACCTGTCATTAAAATTTTAGTTGTGGGCTGGCAATATGTATCAGTAGGTGAAGGAAAGCACATGCTGCCAATCATGACAACCTGACTTTGATCCCTGGGACTTGCGTGATGGAAGGAAAGAACTAATTGTGAACAAAAATTGTCCTTTGACCTCCACACTCGGGCCATGACATGCACACTCCCACAGACTTACACAAACAAAATAAATAAATGTAATAAATAGTCATATAAGAGTAGAATAATAAATCAATGTAATCTAATAATTGCACAAAATAAAAATATACCAACAAGTTTTAAAATGTGCAAAAGATTTAAATAGATGTTTCACCAAACAAGCTATAGGTAAATAAATGGTTAATAAGCCCATGAGAAGTGCTTGTTATCATTATATCATTATCCCTAGTGGTTACTAGGGAAGTACAAACCAATCACAATGAAATACTACTCCACAGCCACAGAATGGCTGTTAAAGGGGAAAAAATCCAAATATTATAATACCATAATGTTATACATTACCCATAGAAATGTAAAAATGATCATTGTTATTGGGGAAGTAATTTGGCTGTTTCTTACAAAGTTAAACTTTTTTGGGGGGGGGGGGAGATGGAGTCTAACATAGACTAGCTTAGGACCTGCTGTGCAGCCAAGAATGACCTTGAACTCATGATCTTCCTGCTACCTCATAAGTGCTGGAATTACAAGTATGAACCACAGTACAGGAGGGTTGCCATGAGTTTGAAGCCAGTCTGGGTTCTATACTGAGTTCAAGGCCAGCCTGAGTTACAGAATGAGACTCTGGCCCAAAAAACCAACAAGATTAAGCCATCCAAAATTTTCAGCATGAGTCTGGGAGGAGTTCACAAAGTCATACCCATAACTGAAAAGTTATTGGCAGTTGATGGTTATAGGGGAGGAAGAGTCAGTTTTCTTCAGAGATGCAACCCCTAGTAGATTGCCCATGTGCTTCTGGATAGTCCTGTACCCATACTGTGTGTTTACTGGCACTAAGTGAACTTAGTAGGTTTAAAAAAGAGCATGTGTTGGAATAGAGAGTGGCAGAGTATAGGAGGAGCTGGAGGAGGGAGCCAGGAATGGATTTGAGGAAAGCACATTGAATACCTATATTGAATTCTTAAAGAGTAAATCAAACAAACAACAACAACAAAAACCCACAAAGACCAAAAGAATGAACCCACAACCAGACTGACTAATGGTGAAAAGCCTATAATCCCAGCTGCTCAGGAGGCTGAAGAAAGAGAGCCTGCCTGTGCAACAGAGTGAACTCAAACATGTGGCTAATGATAGCATAATTGTCCACCATGTTTGGGGACCTAGGTTCAATCCCCAATACTGCAAAAGTAAACATGAAGTCAACCCAAGAGAAATGAAACGGGTGTATGCTAGTAGCAAACAGCATTGTTCACAATAGCAAAGACAATCCAAATATCCTTCAAGGGTAAGTTACTATACAAAATGTGATATCTCTGTACCATGAAATGTTATTTAGCAAGAAAACTAAATAAACTCTTAATAAATACTACTCAGAAATGAGCAAAGTGAAAGAAGCTAGACACAGAAATGAGGCAATGTTTGGTTCTGGCTATAGGAAGTTATAGTAAGGGTAAATTTTTAGAGATTGAAGTAACTTAGTAGTTTGCTAGGACTAAAGTGAGAGCAGTTAAACTACAGGTAGATAAAATAATTGTGGGTTAGTAGAAATGTTTAAAACTGAATTATGGTGATAATTGTATCAGTTTATAAATTTACTAAACTTTGTATAGTATAGTTGGTGTATTTTATGGTATGTAAATTACATCTCAGCAAATCTGTCTCAAAATATAAAGGTAATTTTATTTGTAACAAACTTATTTGTAAGGCTGTATCAGGCATCCTCATACCTCCCTTCCACACATAAACAGAAATGTACACAAACATGCTGTGGATGCAGTTTTTTATTTGAAACGGTGCTTTATTCTGCATCGAAGAAAGCTGGAGACAGTCTCGGTGGGGGAATCTTATATACTTGGAACTATTTTCCCACTATTCTTTGTTTTACTGGATAGTATTAGAAAAAGCAGAAATATTAGGAAAAGTGGAAAAGATTATATACATTTTTCCTTGCGGTGGGGCAGGTAGTGTTTCCTTTCTAGCTTCACTTGTAGAAATGTTGCACATACAGATGTTTAATTTACAAAAAGCCAACTTATGTGGCATGTTATTCGGGGAGTTTTGAACTTATGCAGCTCTTAGTGGCAGTATTTAAGGTCATTGCATTCTCTGCTTTAGTCAATGTGATGACTTTAAATTACACCAGTTTCTATGATAGAATAGTTGAATATTAAGCAATATTACATGTTGCTGTAAATAGCATTTTATTTTGTAATTTTTTAAATGTATGGTCTCATTGCCACAGAGTTGCCCTTCTGAGGTTAAGCATTTGTATTTTGCACCAGTGCATCTTGACACATACTACCTAGTTAGACAATAACAACTCATTGGATAGGTAGATAGCTAAAATTCTTTAAATATTACCCAAATATGAAAGCAGCATCAATAAGTGATACTGCTTGAAATTCTAAGTGGTGATAGCTGTTCAAAGAATTTACCTTCTGATATTTCATGTGAGTTGTTTAATTCTTTTTGTACCTACTAATTCTGACTCAATAAAACCAACTTGTGCTTAATTTTCAAAATACAAGTAAGCTCTGTAGAAATCATTATAGAATATCCTCAAAAACTAAAAATATAGCTACCATCTTATCCAGTTACAGCACTCCTAGATTCCCAAAAAAGTCCATCATCACGCTACAGAAATACTTGTATATCCATGTTATATTTTAGGACTATTCTCAATAACCAGGAAACAGAACCAGCCTAGATGTCCATCCACAGATAAATAGGGAAAATATGATCTATAAAAAATGTGGAAATGTATTCAATGGTAAAAAGAAATAAAATCATATAATTTGCCAACTAGTCTAAATTAGCCAAAGCTAGTGACTATATTTAGTGAGTGTGAAATTATTATCTAGAGTGGCTGAGAGTTGGGAAAGAATCATATCAATAAATGTTCTCATTTGTTGAAATCCTGGCTTATTATTTAGAAGGCCACCTTCTCAAAAGCTAGAAGTTCAAAGTCTATTTAATTTTTTGGCAATAGCCTTAAAATAGAAGCCTAATTGATCTCTTTCACTTGTTTCTCTAACACAAATCAAAAAACTTTAGTAAGTCTTAAAATACCTGAAAGAAGATAACATAGAATTGGAGATATGTGAACACTTCCTAGTATTGGCATACAAACATAAAGTCTATACTCTAGAACTTTACTTATATATCACTAAAATATGTCATCTTGTACTTTGGGTTTTTTTTTTTTTTTTCAAAACATACCTTTTTTTTACTTAAATGCTTACTCGGGTAACATATATATTTATACCCTAGGTAAAAATGTTTTTAGTATAAGTACTATAAAAATTGCACTGAAGAATGAGCCTGTTTATTTTCTGCATCTTGTTAACATTTGCAGCATCCTCTAAAACTGCCAGAGCAGCAAACCAGAAATAGAGTTTCCTGTTGAGTGTTTCTCTGTGCTTTTGGAGATGGGGTAGGGTGTTGGCCTGGGTCTCTCTCGTGTTTTCTCCTTTTTATCAAGTGGAATTATATATTTGATACTAAGTTGCTTGTTTGGTTGGTTTCTTTATTTTTGTGTGCATGGGTGTTTTGCCTGCATGTATATTTGTGTTTCATATATGTGCCTGGGTACCCAGAAGAGGGCTGTGAGTCTGGGGTTTTGGACAGTGGGAAGCTACCATGTCATGTAACTCCAGGTGTTAGGGATGGAACCAAGATTTTCTGTGCTCTTAACCACTGAATCATCTCTTCAACTCCCTGATGCTAAGTTTTAAAATTTAAATATGAAAATAAGACTCTAAAAGTGCAGTAGTTACCCTCTAGAAATGTACAATCTAGTACAGGAATCAAGGCATTATCAACAAAAGAATTGCTACATTATTAGTAAGTGGTTAGGACTCCAAATAGTTACCTGAAAGGTTCTTCCTTTTTTAGTAACCGTGGCCTAGATGCCTAATCTTACCAGGCATCATTTCTTCATGTGTACAGTGAAGGATGGTAACACCAGTCCTGCTTAGATAACCAAATGGAATGTACATTTACACAAATTAAAAGTTATTAAGTAGGACTGGGTGTAATTTGGTGACAGAACATATGCTTGGGTTTAATCCTCATTACCACTCCTAAAGATACAAGTTACAAAGTGCTAAATATGAATTTATTGTGGTTACTAATATCATGGAAGCTTATCTAGTTTTACTTAATACACATCTGAGCTCATCTAGGTGCTGTTTCCTTATCTCTTAGACCCCTGAGTTATCTTAGTCCCTGATTGTTTTTCATGTTCTTTTGAAAGAATTTCCTGCTTGCACAGCTGGTTTTGTTTTCAAAGTTGCCACCACCTACTTTATCCTTGGTTTCTGCTCACCTTGGTTTATCCTTGTGTACAAAGCCTGTCCAAGATTCAGGAACACAATTTTCCTTGCTTCATTTTGTTAGTTACCTGCCCTTGGTGATCATAAGTTGTCCATTTCTTACAGTTTTTACAACTGATTACTATGCAGGAAATGAAAGGTACTAAATATGGGAATTTGACTTCCAAAGTGTACAGGTTCCCAAAAATGTTCAAGGATATTTCTAATTTCATTTCTCCTGAGGGACTCTAGAACATATACCTCTTCTCTGGTTTTGTTTCAGTTTGTGTAGAGTAGGCTAGCCTACCATGTAGCCTAAGTTGGCTGTGAGCTTGTAATCATCTACCCATGACATCCCAGGTGTTGGGGTTACAGACCCTGCCACCCCTCTCACTCCTCCCTGAATTCTGAGTTGAGTTTATCGCTTACCTTGTCTAGTTAAATTCCTTTTTCCAGATCCTTTTCCTTTTTAGGGGGAAAAAATCCCTCATTTTTTTCCTTAAAGAAAAGTTTATATTTTATTTTGTAATTCATCGTCCTTTGTACTACAAAATCTAGAGCTTTACTTAAATTTATAGAAAAAAAAACATCATTAAATAGGATTATAGAAATAACCTCCTAAGTTTATTTCTTTTCTTTGGCAAAAGAAACATTCAAATTATAGGAAGAGAACATGAACTAAGTGTAAACCTCTCCAGGGATGATATCTTATTCTTTCATAGTTATTTCTAAAAATTCACTAATTTAGACCTCACTGTTGCTCATCTCTTAATTTCTGGAATTATGAAAATGTTTCTATTCATGTATAATTATTAGGAAGATTAGATAAATTCTAGAAGACTTTTCAGGTTTTGGTTTAATTAAAATCATTATTCTTCAGCAAGCCACGTATAAGTGACGCAAAGGATTAGAACTGAGAGGAATTATACAGGCAAGGAAGGCCCTGTACTTCCTTATTTGAGCATTAAGTTCTGCTTAGTTACTGTTTATTTTGATCACGTTTTGTTGTTCTCTCTGCGTGTGTGTGTGTGTGTGTGTGTGTGTGTGTGTGTGTGTGTGTGTGTGTGTGTGTGTGTGAACATGAGCCAGGGAATAAATAGGGAAAAGAAAGAGATGAGAAGAATAGAGAGAGTTTTGGGGAGCTGTTGGTGCTCTCTGACAGTCCAGAAAATTATGTAAGTACCTTTTGAATAATTCTAAAATTGTATCTTTGATAAGAATTGTTCTAGGTCTGTTGGCACTGGCATATAAATTTGCTTGTTGCATTTAAATAAAGTGTTAAAAATATATGTAAGTTAAGATTGTTGGTGGTTTTAGTTATTTAAACTTGTAGAGGTAAATGACTGTCATACCTTTGTAAGATAATATTAGTTGTATTCTCTTCTACCCATAAATTTTTAATTAT
Source organism: Uromys caudimaculatus (assembly GCA_028551405.1). NCBI lineage: Eukaryota > Metazoa > Chordata > Mammalia > Rodentia > Muridae > Uromys > Uromys caudimaculatus. Next base: position 15,223,767 of record CM052710.1, on the reverse strand, counting down.
AAACAGATTAATTTTTCTTTTGCTTTTTATAAAATCAAACAAATCATTTGTTTTATTCTTATTTTTTCAGCAACATTAACAAATTATTCTGAAAACATGGAGCGAACAAAATATGTTGGGGAAGGCAGTAAAGAATTAGGATCCGGAGGAAACCTAAAACCATGGCAGTCTCAAAAATCCAGCATGGACTCGTGTCTGTACCGAGTGGATGAAAACATGGCTGCATCCACATACAGTCTGAACAAGATCCCGGAGCGGAATCTGGAAACGGTTTTATCGCAGTCAGTACAGTCTATTCCCTTGTATCTCATGCCTCGGCCAAATTCTGTAGCAGGTAAGTTGGGCTTTGTTTTTGTTGTTTAAGACTTTTTTACTGAGTATATAATGAATGAAAATAAGACAAGTCATCCTTTTGTGTAGCCTAGGAGAAAGTTCATCTGTTCTATCAACTGCTTTCATAATTCACTTCCCTTAATATGCTGAAACACGAAATCAGAGAGATGGCCGATAAAGTATATAAACTAGTTAGTTTCATTTGTAAAAATTTTAAGGGATGGGCATGTAGCCCAATGGTGTAGCATTTACATAGCATACATCAGATGTTGAGTTCAACACCCAGTATTCCAACAAAAAAAGAATTTAGTTTGAGGTTTTAGCTTTTTAGAACTTGAATTTTAATAGCCATTATTTAATTGAAGCATACATTGGTGCACTTTGTCTATCAGAAGTCATCATCCATTATTTGAAGTTATAACAAACAAGCAGGGAAGAAACCCAACTTCTTTCTCCCAGTTCAGTATTCTCACAAAACTCTTGCCATCAATAGTACAGAAGACCGGGCACCTTTAATTCCCAGCTCAGATGCCACTAGCAGGATCAGTCATAGAAGAGACACAGGAGATAAGTAACTAAAACACTGAGTCAGTTTTCCTCAGCAGCTAACAGCTGTGACATCAGGAATGTTTTTAATACAGCTATTTTGCTGTTTAGGTATTCAAACAGGAGTTTTACAGAATAGTCAGCCTGACACTTTCAAGATGTATCCTCATTTTCACTTTGCCCAGACTCCAAAATAAAAATTGTATTTGCCTTTCTGCCTCTCCAAATGAATGCCTGGACAGATATATTTCATGATATGGGATAATAAATTATTTATTGTCATTAGACTTAACTTTCCAGGGATACTTATTTGTTATGCAGCCAGGTATGATGGTACCCACCTATAGTTCTAACATTCTGGAGGTGGAGACAAAAGGGTCAGGAGATGAAGACCAATGTCAGCTACATAGTAAGTTCTAGACCAGCATGAGGTGTGTATAAGAGGTTCTATTGTAAGCCAAAAATGAAATGATTCCTTATGTCGGTGCTGGCTTCGTGCCACTCATTCCCCTTTCCTACCTGTTCCTTTGGTTCTGCTCGTGGGAGATGGTCAGCGTCTGTTATCAGGTATGACGGTGAAGGAATGGATCGCCTAGAGAGTCTTCACTTTATAGAGTGACAGCAAATGCTCTCTCGGGGCCCTCTCCATACGGTGGTCCTTGTATGTAAAGGACTGCATAGATCACCCAGCCCTCTTCATGCTGTCCTGGGGAAGCTGGTATTCAGGGAATTGAAACATGTTTGTCTTCTGGTTACTCCTTTTGTCCTGAATGATAAGTTTGCCTTTCTGACCCTGAAGTTTCCTATCTACTTTCACCATCCAGGCTGACTAAGTAGGGTGAATTAGGAGATCCTTCACCATCCATAATCATGAAAGACCACTTACAATCATAGCCACACAGTTAGACGGGTAACATTGATGAGGATGTGATGGAACTAAAATCATTGCATGGTGATGTGGGTGTGCCATACCCTGGTGCTTTTACAGCTTCATTAGCAAGTACACTCAGAAGATCTGTGAAAAATAAGAGCTTCATGAAAAGTCTTGCTTACTGGCTGATGGGCAGTCAGCTTGTTTCTGTTGCTAATGGTGCTGTTTTGACCATGTATGTATCAGTCAGTAGACATGTTTTCATTTCTCTTAGGTAAATACTAAGGAGTGTACTAGCCGTTCATATGTTAGATTTTATATTTAACTTTTTAAGCACACAGTATTTTATGAAGTATACAAAGTGGCTGTGCCATTTTATATTCCTAACTAGCAGGTACTATGGATTTGTTTCTCTACATCCCTTCCACAATTGTCATTTGTTTTACCTTTATGACTTTAATTAATGAGTGTGAGGTGATATTTGATTGTGGCTTTAATTCCTACTATGCTAAAATTTGATAATATTGAGCTTATTAAACTAGTACTTATACATTTTCATTATTGAAATTTCTACTCAGGTATTTGGTATAGTTTTTGATTGAATTGCCTGTCCTCTTAGTGAATTTTAAAAGAGTTTAATTTTTTTTACTAAAACCTGTATTATATGTGTGTTTGCAAATATTTTTCACTTTGCTGCACCTCTCTTCATTCTTTATTGATATATTTAAAGCACAAAACTTAGAATCTTATTGAAGTCTATCAAAATTTTTAGTGGACAATGGTCTTGCTGATATTTTTTCATCATTTTAATTGAAGTATACTGTTTATATTACATATTATAACACAAGTTCCTCCATGTCATTTGGTTTGTTTTAACTCAAGGTTGGAGACTATTTTTCCTCTACGTACTTTGTGTTCTCCCTCCCTTTCCCTTCCTTCTCCCCATATTAAAACAAAAAGAAGATTATATTATCCTTAATCATTATGCCAGGAGGTCACAGCTGTGTCATTTGTAACATTAGTCTTTCTAAGTAGTAGAGCTCATTAGCTTCTGAGGGAGAACTGATCAGACATCTTAAAGGGAAATGAAGGCCAGATGAGATGGCTCAGCTGGTATAGGCATTAGTCTTCCCTAGTTGGATCCATAGGATTCACTTGGTAAAAGGAGAAAAAAACTGCCACAAGTTGTTCTCTGACCGCCACATAATTAGCACACATGTGCGCACACATAATAAATCACTCAATAATTAAATAGAAACAATTAGAGAAAAAGGAAAACATGAATGTACCATCAGAGGTCAGATAGGTTGATGGGAAGAATATGATCTTACACTGCTGGAATAGTATGTGTGACTGTTGAACAAGATACTTTAATAGGGAATTCTTACAATCAATGTTGGACATATTACAAACAGGTTTACTATTTGTTACCTAGAGAGCAAATCAGTCAGAAAATATCTTGTTTTACATTGTTTTCTGTATCTGGAAACCATGGTTTTAGTCTGTTCCCCCAGAGTCAGGAAAGTAAGCTGTGAACCAAATGAATCATTTATTTTCAAAAGTTCATGGACTGTAAATTTTAAATGTTTCCAAGTAAGGAAACAAAGTTACTTTCATAGGGAATTACCCTGCTGTACATAATATATAAGAATCTGATAAAACACCACAGAAATCTGGTAGTTTAAATGATAATATAACTAATCCTATTTTAAGTTAGTTTTCTTAGCCCAGGAGACTCCCATCTTTACATTTTAACTTTGTCTATATACATACATATTTTCGTATTCTGTGTAATATGTACATAGAAATGGTTCTCCAAACTGAAGAAGGTAAATCTCTTTGAAAATCAAGAGAAGCCAGGTGTTGTAATACATGCTTTTAATCCCAGCACTTGGAAAGCAGGACAGTGGATGTCTGAGTTCCAGACTAACCAGGTCTACAGAGCCAATTCTGGACAGCCAAGGCTACACAGAAAAACTTTATTTCATAAAAACAAAACAAACAGAAAAACCAATGTAACTGAGGTTTTCAAGTATGAAATAGGAAAAAATGACATATTCTTTTTTGTTTTACCAAAATTTTACTTTGCATACAAAAAATAGATTCCATTATATTTTCGTGTGTAGTTGTATTTTGCTCATGCGCGTTCCTCATTACCCTCCCATGTACCCCATTTCACAATTGTTATTTGTGATCTCCAGAAATAGTCTCCTTTCTGCTTTCATATAAAGTACTTTTAATCAGAAGTCTGCACACAAGAGAAAACATACAATATTTGTCCCTCCTCTATTTCCTTCTCTTGTTCCCCATGTGCTTATCACATTGTCTTAGCCATAGGAGCCCAGGAGCTGTGCAAAGGAGGGATGGATGCTCCTAGTAAAAGGCTTTGTTTCAGTCCGACTTTTAAACTTCCCCCTTTTTTATTCTTAGTATGACTCATATGAAGAGATCAAATAATTCAGCAGTGTGAAAACCGCATTGACTGCTGGGAGTCTTCACTCACACCTGTAAAATCAGCACTTCGGAGGCTAATGCAGCTTAGTGGTCGGTTTGCAACCAAACTGAGAGACACACATAGTAAAAAGCACTGTCTTAAAAAAAAATAAATAAAAACCATTTGTATACCTTTTACAATCCTGCAGAAATAATGTCTAAAGTGAGTCTGCTGTGTTATCTATTTTTACCTCCTGTGGAAAGAGAATTACCTTCTTTTGCCTAAGCTCCCATGATAGCACAAGCCTGTAGTCCCAGTGCTTGGAAGTGGAAAGTGGAAGCAGAAGCAAGAACCAAGGCCATCTTTTCAGTTACCTAGTGAGTTTGAGGCCAGCCCGTGCCACAGAAGACCTTGTCTTAAAAAACAAAGAAACTTCGAAGTAAATGAAAAATCCGGATTATTCTGTGAGACTAAGACCCTGTTCAAGGTTTTATAACACTTACTTGGAGGGTCAGCAGAGCCAGCACTTATGCAATTGTGTAATGGGGGATAATTTTAATTTTTCTAATCTTTTTATTCCTACTCCTAAAATATACATAAGAAATATAAAGTTTCTAAATAATCATCTGTCTTTTATCAACTGCATTATTAATATATCGGTTAAATAGATTTAGCTATATAATTTAGAAACATGATAACTAACTTAAATTAAGAGGATAAATGTGCCAATTACAAGCAAGGATATCTACGTCCAAGGATAGTACTATTTACTAGAAGCATAAACATTTTCAACTCAGTGAACTCAGGATGTAGCTTAGAGGGAGAGAGCACTTGTGTCTTGAGTGTGAAAGACTGAGGATGACTTGTGACAGTCTATAGCTGAAGTCATTTTCTAAATAGACCTTTAAATTAAAATTCTAAATAATGAAAATTTTAAACTCTGGGTTTTATGGCGTGGGTAATTTGAATTACTATTGTATGTTTGTTTTTAAGCTTGTGTGTTAGAATGAAATAGACTTGTGGATTTGTGGTTGCACAGCTAGAATTATCAGCCAGCTGTCTGTGTTCATCTTTGGCGTCTTGAAATGAGATTGGAGATGGTTTGGAGGTATGTGGGAAGCAGGAAGTGTTTGCAGCAGCTGCCATCAGTGCTTTGTGTGGGAAAGAGGGTTCTGTTGAAAAATACAGAAACAAACTCCATTAAAAACATAATTTCTCTCTGTCCACTTGTTAGTACTTAGAGCAGCACAGTTTTCTAAGGAAAGACCTTAAGCAGATAAATACAGAGTGGGAACCTAAGAGGATGTAAGTTAATCTAACTAGAAACTATAGTGCATATTTTATAGAAAATCAAAAGGAGCTTTTCAGCAGTCAGAATAATGACTTTATTTGTATAAATATAGGAAAGGTGACTTTCTGCCCAAGAGTAGGAAACAGAAGTGCCCTTCCAGCCTCCCTGCTGAGGCACAGCAAGTGTGTTGGCTGTATTACTATGAGATGTTTCCATTAGTGGCAACTGACATAAAAAGAAATAACTAAGTGGGCTTCTAAAATCAGTAGGGAGTTGTTTCTGAAATGCTCTCTACCAAATGTTTGCTGCATTTTTTTTCTCTGCCCAGATGTGAGATATTTAAACTATATTTACTTTTTTAAAAAAAATGCTTTTGTCAAATGTTTTATAAGTGTATAGTCTTCAGCTATTTCAATCTAATTAAATACATAATTTAACATGGTTTTTCTCATTTTCCTAGTCCCTCTTTCTCCAATAAAACAAAACTTTTTAATGACAGGCTTTATTATTTTTCTTTTTTAATTGGTTATTTTATTTATTTACATTTCAAATGTTGTCCCCCTTCCCAGTTTCCCCTCCACAAGCCCCCTATCCCCTCCTCCCTCCCCCTGCCTCTATGAGGGTGCTCCCCCACCCACCCACCCACTCCTGCCTCAGTGGCCTAGTGTTCCCCTATCCTGGGTCATCAAGCCTCCACAGTACCAAGGGGCTCCCCTCCCAGTGATGCCAAATAAGGCAACCCACTGCTACATATCCAGCTGGAGCCATGGGTACCCCGTGTGTACTCTTTGGTTAGTGGTTTAGTCCCTGGGAGCTTTGGGGGGTCTGGTTGGTTGATATTGTTCATCCTATGAGGTTGCAAACCCCTTCAGCTCCTACAGTCCTTGCCCTAACTTCCCCATTGGGGTCCCCACACTCAGTCCAATGTTTGGCTGTGTACATCCACATCTGTAATGGTCCAGCTCTGGCAGAGCCTCTCAGGGGACAGCTATACCAGACTCCTGTCAGTAAGCATCTCTTGGCATCAGCAAAGAGAACACCAATGCCTTATGCTCTAAGATCAAAAATTGACAAATGGGACCTCATAAAATTGAAAAGCTTCTTCTGTAAGGTGAAGGACACTGTCAATAGGACAAAACGGCGATTCACAGGTTGGGAAAAGATCTTTACCAACCCTGCATCCGATAGAGGGCTAATATCCGAAATATACAAAGAACTCAAGAAGTTAGACTCCAGAGTTCCAAACAACCCTATTAAAAAATGGGGTACAGAGCTAAACAGAGAATTCTCAACTAAGGAATCTCAAATGACTGAGCAGCAGCACTTAAAGAAATGTTCAACATCTTTCGTCATCAGGGAAATGCAAATCAAAATGACCCTGAGATTCCACCTCACACCAGTCAGAATGCCTAAGATCAAAAACTCAGGTGACAACAGATGCTGACAAGGATGTGGAGAAAGGGGAACATTGCTGATGGGATTGCAATCTGGTACAGTCACTCTGGAAATCAGTCTGACAGTTCCTCAGAAAATTGAAAATAGTTCTACCTGAGGACCCAGCTAATGACAGGCTTTATTGACTTAAAGTTTTTTCCTTTTTCTTAAAAATTTGGAATTGTTAGAGGAAGGACTGAAGGAGCTGAAGGGGATTGCAACCCTATAGGAAGAACAACAATATCAACCAACCTGGACCACCCTGAGCTCCCAGGCACTAAGCCAAAACCAAGGTGCATACATGCGCTGGTTCATGACCCCAGGCACGTGTGTAGTAGAGGACTGACTGCCTTGTATGGCCTCAGTGGGAGAGGATGCCCTTAATCCTGTGGAAACTTGATGCTCCCGGAAGAGGGATGCTGCTGCTGCTGGTGGTGAGGTAGGGGGGGAATACCCTCTCAGAGATGGAGATGGGGACCTGAAAGGAGAGCAACTTTTGGAATGTAAATAAATAAAATAATAAAATAAGGAGCATTAATGATAAAAAATTTTATTACAGATTTGGTTTTTTGTTTCTTCATTTCACTTGAATTTATGAATTTATGTAATTATCACATATCCGGCTAGTGTTCATTAAACATTATAATACTAATTTAACTTGACATAATTCTTTTAAAAGTATTTAACAGTACAATTTCAAAGTAAGTGACATTTGACATGGTATTTGATATTTGGCCCTGTGGAGCTCTCATTAGTCTTTGTAGAGGATGATGGTATTATAGCTGTAGTTATCTTTAAAGTTCCCCTATGAGAACAATGTTGATTGTTTATATACCTGAAGCTCAAGATAAAGATACAGATATAAAATATATAATATGCAGTCATATATGGGTATTTATTGAGCATCATCTGTATGTGTCAGGTACTGTTCAAAGCCTTATTATCAGTTAGCAAAACAAAGATTTTTCTCACCGTGAAGCTTACATTCTAGTTGGAAAAAGTAAACATAATAAGTAATTTACATAGTATGACAGATGGTACTCAATTTTTTGAAAAGTAAAAGCAGCATCAGCACTGTCTGAAAGAAGGCCTCTTGTACATCACCGGGCCAAGCACATTCCTTCAGTAGTGTCTGGTCCGTAGTAAGGCAAAGTGGGGTGGAGCTGAGGATAGTCAGTCAGAGGCACACTGAGCTTTGTGTTCATGACACTTTTTTATTGTCTGAAGAGACAGGATCAAAAATAAATCAGATGTTACAACTTGCTCTAAACAACCTATTACATAAGCTGGTGTGGAGACACAGGCCTATAAATTCCAGTACTTGGGGGGGGGGGGGGGGACAAAAAGATCAGGAGTTCAAAGCCATCCTCAGCCATTTACTAAAAGGAGGCCAGCCTGGGCTTATGATCTGACTGGGAGATCAGTCAGTGAAGCAGAGAAAATATAACAACCAGAGCACATTTTGACAAAGGGAGAGGAAAGATTGACACACTATGACAAGAGGTTTTCTCAGAAGATTACTTGAAAATGGAGAAGCTCCCAGTGACAGGAAGAGTTTGAGATAGTCTATTTGTCTCCTTGTGCTTTTGAGTTTTATCAAAACCTCTTCTGCATTCTTGTGGCATTCAGGGTTGCTTTCAGCTGATTTCCTAGTTGGAAACCCTGACCTGTTCTGTGGTGACGATGGGTACCTTCTCTGCTGATGCACACCCAGCTTCCCAGCACCACTTACTGAAGAAGCTCCCTCTCCCTCAGGTGTATTCATGGCACTTGTGCTAAAAATGAGTTGGTTGTAAAGTGTGGGTTTTCTCTCTCTTCTGTTCCTTTGACTGATGGATCTTTGTCAGTACTGTATGCCAAAGCATGTAGCATTGATTACTGCAGCTTTATAGGGTATTTTGAAGTCAGGTAATAGAATGTGTTTTGTGAAGAATCTTGACAGGGGTTCAATGAGTCTAAAGATTACTTTTAATAGTATGGATATTTTTAACAATATCAGTTCTTATAGTGTATGAGCACAGGATGTCATTCCAATTTTGGGTTCCTTTTAGTCTCTTTCATTTTTAGTTCCTTTATAGTTTTTATTGTAGAGCTCCTTTACTTCTTTGGTTATAAAATTTATTCTTAGATATTTTACCTGTTTTTGAACCTATGATAAATGAGATTGATTTTTTAATTCCTTTTTATTTAGAATATTTGCTACCAGTGCATAAAAACACTACTTGAAGGTTTTTAAGTATGAAATCATGTTGTCTACTTGAGGCTCGTCAAGGCTATGTAGTGAGACTTTATCTCAAAGGGGGAAAAACATGGCAAAAGTATTATTAGGAAGCAGTGTTGACATTTTTGTTGCCTCTTTTTTTTTATTTACTGAGTGAATAAATTAATGAACAGAATAGTGTGTACTATGTCCACAGTTCAGTCAGTGTAAACAGCTTACCTGTGATCTTTCTGTCCGTGGACTTGTTTCCCTAAGCTAGGAGAGTTCTAAGCTGTTTTCTCTACCCCTTTTTGCTGCTTTTGTTCATTTACAATCTGGTATCTGATACAGTGATGTATAATCCTGGTGGCTGGAGTGGCTTGGAGAGCCCTCCAGGCAAACAGCCATATCGTCTGCTTAGTTAAGCACCACAACCAAAGGCAGCTTGAGGAGGAGGTTTTATTTCATCTCACCACTCTCAGGTCACACATCCCATTACTAAGTGAAGTCAGAGCAGGAACCATGGAGGAGCCCTGCTTGCTTTGTTCATTGTAGCTTGCTCAGTTTATTTTCTTATGTACTCACAACCCAGGACCACCTGCCCAGGGGTGGCACCCCCACACTGGGCTGGGCCCTCCCACATCAATTATTAATCAAGAAAATGCTTACAGGTTCGCCTCTAGGCAATCTAATGAGGGACTTTTCTCAATTGAGGTTTCTCTTCCCAAAATAACTCTAGCTCGTGTCAAGCTGACGAGAAACTAACTATAACACATCATCTTATGTAAATCTCACTTGTAATAGAATTTCTCACCCAAGAAGTACTGGGTAGGAATGTTGTGGTAAAACCTGAGGCCCCACAGTCATGAAAAGATAAGCCTTGGGCTTCTTCTCTTTGGCCGTACTTGTGCCAATCCTCAGTGATAAGTTGGTAACTGTATTATGGAATAAAACCAATACTCAGATATTTCTTTCAAGTTGAAATGTTCATATAAACAATGTTTTATTTCTCTTTTAATTTTTAGATATTCATCTGTTTCTTTCAGCAACATCAAAAAATTTCCCTTTTATTTCTTCTATTGTAATTTTCATGCCTCACACATTTAAAAGCAAAATAGCATTTTCTATTAGACTGGACACTTGTTTTAAAATATTAAATTGTTTATACCATTAGTTACAACTTAATGATAATTTTAGACTTTTCTAGTTTGTTTCTGTTCATCTATTTGAATAGGCAGTATATTTCTCTGTTAATGTTATAGAACCTAAGATCTGTGGTGTTCTATCTGAATCAAGTGGAATGAAGTTTTAATTCTTTTTAAAGATTTGGTTTTATAAAGACACAGAATAAATGAATTTTATATTGTTTGGGGGAGAGGTTTCTGCTCAGTAAGCCTTGATTCAAAGGTGTGCCAGACAGCAACTAAAAAAAAGGCTTTCTACACTTACACATGGTAACCAAATTCTTTCTGTCCTGTTAGCCACCAGCTCTGCCCACTTGGAGGATCTTGCCTACCTGGATGAGCAGAGACACACTCCTCTGAGGACGTCCCTTCGAATGCCAAGACAGAGCCTGAGCGGTGCTCGCACACAGCAGGATCTCAGAGGTCAGAATACTGAGGGCTGAGGGGCGGGCAGTGAGGACAAGGGGATGGACAAAAATGGTCTTTAAAAAAGTTCTTTTTCTCCTCTCCTCAAGCTTGATCTTCCTTTTAAGGAGTGAGATGATCTACTTTAATATATAACTAGATAGACCACAAATAGATTGTTCTTATAGAAACATGTTGTAATTTTGAAAGAAGCCAAATGGAAAGAGCAAGTACTAGTGGAGGAAAAACCTTAAGCTCCAGGGAAATAAAACATTGTTTATATCAGAGGTAACTGTTGACCAACATCAGCCCTGACCATGTTAGAGGTGGACCATATACCAATCTGTACTTCACTATAGAACTTCTCTCATTTTTAATCTACTGACTGTTTCTAATAACGTATAATACATTTATTTTCTTGGTATTTCAGACTGTGTAGGCAACAGCTAGCCAGCATCCTTTCACCCACCTATGTACTCTGTTCCTTACTTTTCTCCCTCTTGTGGCAGAACACACAGCATCTTAAGGGTGGAAGAGCTATTGAGGCTCACAGTTGGAAGGTGTAGTTCATCACAGCAGGAGTGGCAGCAGGGACACAAGGCAGCTGAGCACACTGCATCCGTGGTTGGGGAGCAGACACAGCAATGCCAGTGCTCAGACTCACGCTCTGCTTTGTAATCAGTCCAGAACCCAACCCACAGGACGGTGTTGTCCACATTCAGGGTGGGTCTTCTCTCCTCACTTAAGACTTTCTACAAATATCTTCATGGACACTCACAAAGGTGTGTTTCCATGGTGATTCTGAATCCCTTCAAGTTGACATCATGAAGCTTAACCATTACAGGAAACTATTTATCTTCTCTTTGTGGCTCCTATAAGAGGAACACAGTCTTTTCTTTCATTTTATTATGAGAATAGTCTCAGTGAGATTGTTGCTCTCTGTGCCTCTTTGCTCAAATGAACCTACTCTGTAGCTTTTAGCACATAGCATTCCTCGGATACCTAGAAATCTATACTTCATGTTTCTTATTTTATAGCTTATTTTCATATTGTTTTTGCTTTCCTCCTTTATCCTGTGCCCTTCCCTAAGCAATGCATTACTCACACAGGAAAGAACTTACTCATGCCTACTGCACGTTCTGAAAACCATTTTCCTCACAGCTTTTCAATAATAGCCAAGCAAACGGAAAAATAAAATTATTGTTTCACTATATGTTACCATAGTCACATTAACAATAGTCAGTAATCTCTTTCTCCATAATATTTATCATGTCTATAGTTTATCATATATTACTTGCTTAGTATATTTAGTTTTTTACTTCCCCTCTAGAAAATGGAATTATGGGCCAGCAAGGCAAAATGACTTGGCAGATTAAAGGCACTTGCTACCAAGCCTAACCACCTGAGATTGATTCCCAGAACCCACGTCGTAGAAGGGGATCTGGCTCTCAAAAGCTGTGCTTTGACCTACACACACACTAAATTAATAAATAAGTGTAGAGAACAGTTTTCCAAAAGACAATGGAATTGTGTCAAGCACTACTTTAGACTGTTCACACCCAAAGCTTAAATAGATTTGATGAAAAGACTAAATAATGTATTTGTTCCAGGTCCACAATACCCAGGAATATGAAATAAAACTGAATAAAACTGCTAACCTGTTTGGACCTTTAGATTTGTTTGCAGCTCTGCTACATTGACATGACTTTGTATTTCACTACTGGAAGACATAACAGTGTTTCATTTTCTCATTGTCTAATTATAGGTGTTACTCTACATAGGAAAAAAATGACAGGTTTCAGCTTTATTAATTTAGGGCCTCCTTGATATTGAGTCCTACTGCTATTTGATATCACATACATGCTTCTGGTATGTAAAGATTTAATAAAATTTTGATGATACAAGAGCATATCAATTCTGGTGATGTTGATATTTACACAGATATCAGTTACATCTTGATTATAACAAAGATTTTTTTCCATTATTTAACTTCAGCCTGAAGATTCATATAATAAAAGTACATTCATAAATTTTTCCAAAGTATATTTTTTTTACAAAGTGTTAAAAAAAAAGTATTTCTAATGATACTAATTTCATACTCCTTGCAAAAAAATTTACATTCATACTTAAGCTGGACATTTCCTATGAATGAAGATGCTATATTAGTGCTTCAGTCTCTTCAGGTTGTCTCTGTTTCTCAGGAGGTCTACTGAGCAATCAATTAGAACATGCTTTCCAGATGAGTGTTTTGATCCAGAAGAGACAGGGTGTTTACTTAGTAGTTTGGTCTTCTAAAATTAGCATACTTTAATTCATTACTCCAAAATTAGCATACTCAGGTAGAGGATCTGGAAAATAATCAGCTCAAAAAGTAACATGTAATCTTAATTATTGTTTACAAAGAAATTGATTGGCTTATGATATGAAATAAAGAACACTGCTGAGAAAAGAAAGTAAACTTAAGTTGGACAGACTATAGACCATCTTAGCAATCCTTTATAACTTAGGATTGCTCTATCTAGAACTTTCCACATTCCTTTAGGTTCATAATCATTGTTTTTCCTGACATCCATCATCTTCAAAAGCTTATTAAATTGTGTTTCATAATTTCATTTAAAATCATACAAATTACAGTCAGATTTCAGTTTGAAATGTTTTTCCTAATTATAGTTGAAGTGAAATTACCTTATGTTCCCCCCCCCCATAAAAAATGAAATGATTGAAGGTGATTTCAGTATTTGTAGAGGCCAGTGAGATGGTTCAGCAGGTGAAGGCACTTACCCCAGGTCTGAATCCTGGGGACCACCAGATGGGTGAAGAGAACTAATTCCTACGAGCTATTCTCTTACCTCCACCTGTTAATTGAGGCACATAGACACACACACACGTGTGTGTGTATGTGTGTGTGTGTGTGTGTGTGTGTGTGTGTGTGTGTGATATTTAAAGTATTACTTAAGTTTTATGAAATGGCTTTTGTTTTGTTTGTTTTGGTCTAGCTGTTCTGAAAAGTGAACCTCAAGCTTTGCACATGCCACTGAGCTACATTCCCAGCCGTATGTAATAGGGTTTTGTTTTGTGTGTACATGTGAGTGTGGATGTTTGTGTACATGTACACAGGTGCCCACTGAGGCCAACAAAAGGTTCAGATCCCCTAAAGCTGAGGTTACTGGAGATTGTGAGCTGCTCGACGTGGGTGCTAGTCTAGCCCTCTGCAAGATCAGCAAACCCTCTTAACCACTGGGCCACCTCTCCAGCCAGAAATAGTTGCTTTAGCAACAATTCAAATATTATATAATGCTGAGTATTTAAAGATATATGTATTGACTATGCACCTATAGTGTATCCAGTGGTAACTAATTGCATTGGCTAACTGATTTGAAGTATAAAAACTGCCTGAAATATGTTCATTGTACATACTCATAGGACTATGCTCTTACATTATTTAGGATTCTAAAAAGCTTTTATTCATATGACTTGAGGTGGTATTTACCATATTATAAACTAATATGTCAAGTACTAGTTTCAGCTTTTAAATAAAGTAATAGGGTTTTTTTTAAATAATAGAGGTCATTAAAATACCTATTTATTAGGGCTGGAAAGATGGCTTCGTGGAAATATGGCACTTAACTGCTCTTGCAGTAAGTTTGTTACACAGCACCCATGTGGTGGCTCACCACCATCCATAACTCCAGTCAGGGGATCTAACACCCCCTTCTGACCTCTTGCAGGCACCAGGAATACACATGGTGTACATATATACATGCAAGAAAAAAAAACCACCTCATGCTCACTAAATAAAAATAAGTGTTTATTCATTTTAAAAATAAAAGATTTTTTTTACACGTTAAAAGAGTGTGAAAAATTCCACTACATAGTTAGTTGTGAAAAACTAACTTGATAAAAGGAAAATAACCTCTTAGTGTCATAACAATAACTTCAGTTCCAAGACTAAACATGTCTTGGAAGCCCCCAAGGGTCCCCAGACACTTCAATAAGCAACTTAAAGAATATTATTGTAGTTGAAAATGAGTATTAATGTCTCAAGGACTATATAGTCTGTTTACAGAAATGCAAACGGAGGAATATTTTGAGAGTTTTAGATGTTAGAAGTTGTTTATAAGCATGGTTTATGACTAGAGTTTATTTCAAATTTACCTTAACAATAACTGAATTGTTGAATCATAAGAGTAGTTGTCTTTGACTGCTGACACAAAGTTATTAGGGTAATATCTGAGCTAGAATTTTTGGATCATCAAGTTACATATTTTAGCATTGACTTCATTAGTGAAAAGCCCTTTTCTTTTTCAGTACAGCTGTTCTAACCAACTGTTCTACCAAAAATTGATGTTTCCAGAAACTCTGCCCAACAATAGAAGGAGGTCACATAAGTACACCGTCCAGTCCCTTTGCAGAAGGTAGCAGATTGCTAGCTATCATCAGTAGTCATACTACTTCTTATGAAGTCATAAAAGGTGTATTCTAGTGCTAACAACTGTTAGCCTGCCCTTAAAGTATGTCTTTAAGGAATAGTAAATTGAATTAGCTTTGTGAAATTTTTTAACAGAAGGTTTCATAATTACTTAAGTTCTATTTTTCATTTAATCACTTTTGCATTATCATGGGGTTGCTAAAAGTATACTAAAGCATCTCTTCACCTCAGTGAAGTAAGTTTTTCATGCCATAGGAAAGACAAAAACTATTGAGAGAGAGAGAGAGAGAAAAAAAAAAGTGGGTTTTGCAGGTAGAATACATAGTATGAAAGAACATTGAAAGGGAACCAAGGGGTTAATACACGATGTGAATGCTTGCATAGGACTTTCCGGCAATAGCTACTCGTATTGAATTAGCGAATAACTATTAGTGATAAGGCCCTAACCTGCCTGTTGTTAAATTATAATCACACTGTTTTACTTGAAGAGATTGCATGTTACTAATTAAAACTTCATATCTCAATACCTGTTGGTTTCCTTAGTCCTTTACTAAATCTCATCCTATACAGACATTTAGAGATTTTCTGTTTAGTGAATTGCTGCATTGGTAAACACTAGAATAGAGGGCAGGTGTGAAAATGGTTGTCTGGTTATTGGCACAAGTTTTGTAAAACTGGCCCTGCAACGGTTAACTTGGCTTTGAGTTCCTGCTTTCAAAGCAGTAAGTTTAATTTTCATTAAATAAAATGAGTACATCACAGCATGCATGAGTCCCTCACATTTCTGGAACAATGAATTCTTTATGAAGCTGACCAAGCTGCATGTCATGAAGCTGAATGCTACTGCATTAGCCCAGTGAGTCATGCAGCCCTGGGCTTGCTTAGTCATCCTGGTCACTGCCTAGCTGACTGGCACATTTACAAGGGAATATTTCCATCAGTATTTTTAATAATAATGTTTATTATTTTTATAAGCAATATTAAATGTCCTTCTTAAGTAAATTCAATAGCTGGAAGGAAGCTTACATTCACAAAAATGCCAGCATGTGTCTGTCAGATAGCAAATGACGTGCTCTAGTTGTATGAGATTTCTGTTTCCCCATAGCCAACTCTTCTACAAAGTGCCTTCAAATTTGAAAATTCATGATTTAAGTTGAATTTTTATAACATTTGACTGCTTTTTGTTGAGTAGTCTGCCCATGATTTTGTTTGTTTGTTTCATAAAAGTCTTTATTCCATGGCATAGCTCATGATTTCTTACAAAAGTACATAGAGATAGAGTATCTCTATCACATATCAAATCTGACCTGATAACATTGTTTGTCCCTAACACAAGATTTACCCAATAGAAAGATTGTCATTGTCATTTTTCCTAATAGTCATCTCCTTATTAAAAGATCTATAGGTAAGACCTATAGGCAACAAGCTTATTGCAGGTTTTAACTGAGAAACATATTACTTACGTACTTACTTTCTTTATTAATTAATTAATTTACATTCTAGAGAAATGCACTTATAAAAGACTTTCACCTCTCTTTTAGAAATAAAACACAGAAAAATTTTCAGAGAGATAATAATAGCCAGTTTGTAGAATGCCAACAATTTGCAATCCAACATTAACTAGTAGGTTGGTACTTTATTTATTGATTTATTGATTTATTTTTGGATTTTATTTTATTTACATTTCAAATGTTTTCCCCTTTAGAAACCCCCTATCCTATTCCCCCTCCCCCTGCCTCTATGAGGGTGCTCCCCTATCCACCCACTCCCGTCTTCACTCCCTAGCATTCCCCTACACTGGGTCATCAAACCCCCTTAGGCCCAAGGGCCTCTCCTCCCACTGATGTCCAACAAGGCTCTCCTCTGCCACATATGTGGCCAGCACATGGGTCCCTCCATGTGTATTCTTTGGTTGGTGGTTCAGTCTCCGGGAGCTCCGGGGGTGTCTGGCCAGTTGACACTGTTGCTCCCTCCATGAAGTTGCAAACCCCCTTCAGCTCCTTCAGTCCCTTCTCCAACTCCTCCATCTGGGACCCCATGCTCAGTCTAATGGTTGACTGCGAGCATCCGCCTCTGTATTTGTCAGACTCTGGAAGAGCCTCTCAGGAGACAGCTTATCATGCTTTCATCAGCAAATACTTCCCAGCATCCACAATAACGTCGAGTTTGATGCTGGCCATGATTTTTTAAGTTTTTATTACATTTTATTTATTTTGTCAAGGTCACGGGATGCACATGTGCTGTAGCATGCATGTGGAGATCAAGAGATAGCTTCAGGAGTCTGAGTGTGATTCCTAGCACATGATCGGAGGCAGGAAGGTCAGAGGTTTATGGTCATCCTTAGCTACATAGTAATATATAATTCCCTGTCTTTAAAAAAACTTAAAACACTTTGACTAATTATTAGGATGGAGCAGGAAGAAATTCTAGATAAGTTCCAAGTTTTTATCCTTGAAAATAGAATACATAGTGATAATTTACTACCTGTGTAAACAAATGGTAATCAAGAAACTTCTCAAGGAAGTAAAGTAATCTTAGTGAAGTTTTCTAAGTGATTCCTGTTAAATATCCAAGTAGATCACTTATTTTCCCAGGTAGTGGATGTTGAACCTCGAGCCACCTGTGTGCAGGGCAAGCTCTAGCTGCAACCCGAAACCACTTTTATCTTAAGGTAGGGTAGCATTAAGTTGTCAGCCAGCATTAAACTCACTAGCCCAGGAAAGCCTTGAAGACATAATCTTCCTGGTTTAGCCTCCCAGAGTGGCTGGAACAACAGGCCTACTCCACCAGGCACAGCTACACAGATAATAGCCTTGAGTTGTTGAAAATGGTGCACAAGAGATTAGGGTTGAGGTCTAGGACAGAAACATAAGCCTGAGAACCACCGTCACTCAAAAAGCTGTGACAGACTTTAACCTATGCCACTGAGATGTGGGGACAGTAACATATAAACCAAGCATTCTAGTGTGTGAGGGGTGGTCATAAAGGAAGACCCGCCCTATCTAGAGTTAGGGACTGGTTTAACAATGTGAAATCATAAATGATATGAAGCATAAAAGTAGAAAACCACTTAACAAAAAAAGATATAAGTAGCATTAACCAAAATACGTTCAGCACACTAATGTGGGTAGAAGCCAGGCTCTGAGTTATTACTGTAAAAGAAGATTGCTAAATGGTTCTTTGAAAAAGTTGGGTAGTCAAAGAAAGAAGGGAAATAAGGCAGAAACCGCAAAGGGAAGAAGACCTGAAAAGAGCCAGTATGTTCTCAATATCATTTTGGTTTTTTGGTTTGTTTGGTTTTTTTTTTTTTAATTAAGTGTCTGTGGGAGAGATGAGTAAATTGTTTCACTAAGTATCTGTTTTTGTTCATGATATGGGAAGTGATTGCAGTTAGACACTGTCCTAAACAATTGCACTTGTCCTTCACAGTGGTACTGTTTACCTTATGTGAGGATGCGGAAACTGACAAATTGCTCACATAAGTAACTAGGCCACAGAGAGCAAGTAACAGACAGATCCAAACTGAGGCACCTCAGTCCTGAGTCTGCCATTTTACCCATTCTGCCAGGTTTTCCTGCTTGTCCAAAAGCTGTTTCTGCTTCTATTTTTTTAACAGAATTTATTTAGCATAAACATTTTTTCAGACCATTGTCTTTACACTATTTTTATAGGGCCTGATTCAAATTGTTACATGTTTAAAGATTTATTTCCTGTCCATTATTCTTTTGCAGAACAAGCAGGGTTTGACTCTTGCCAGTTAATCAGCCCGTATAGGAACTCAGTAGACAAGTGATCCCTCCGTTGGTTAAATCTCTCTCTCCTTTTCTTTTCTTTTCTTTTTTTATTTTTATTTTTTTTTAGCTTTTTTATGTACTGTATGTATGTATATGTATGTGTGTGCACAAAAATCAAAGCAAACCTGCCAGAGTCATTTCCTTCCACCACAATGGTCCTAGAGATCAAACTCAAATCATCAGATTTGATGACAACTGTCTTTACCTACTGAGCCATCTCTCCCCAGCCCTACATATTTCTTAAGAATAAATAAACCAGAACCAGTGTGCCACTGAATATGCACACCCACAGTCTCACACACAAGCACATGCTGTGCACGAGTGTGTGCGCACGCACACACACCATCATCATCATCATTTAATAAAGTTTTAAAAACTGTTTTTCGAGGAGAGTAACTAAACTTCATGTTGGCACACTCACCCCCACCATTCCTGGACTTGGGAGGCTAGTGAAGGAGGGTTGCAAGTTCCACGTCAGGCCTGAACTACCTTAGACAACCCCTGTCTAAATAGATAAGCCATCGGGTATGTGCGTATTAGTAATGTTTTCAAGTTTTGTTTGAAACACAGATGTTTTGTCTCATGCTTTGTGTGAAGAACTGTATGCATGGCATGAGCCCTAAGGATGAGCCAGAAATTACCTTTTACTCTGAGGAGCAGAGGTACTTCCTCCAAGCTAGACTTTGTATTCCTTATGGCAGCATACAAGCTAGCACAGTTGTACTGTTAGTTGTACCAGACCCTGTATACAGTATGTACAGCCTTTCTTCTGCCAGTCCTGTAAATGACTTCGTTTCAAGTGACTCATGGTATTTTCCATGCATAAGTGCGCTTCAGTTGAAAGCTACTTAGAGTGCTCATGCCCCAGCCTTCCACTGGGCCTCGTCTCCCCTTTGGCTGTTTCTATTTATATTTGGATGAACAGGGTTGTTAACTTTAGTAAATCTTGGGCTTATTTGGTTTTCCTTTTTTTTTTTTTTTTTTTTTTTAAGGTTTTCCTTGCCTTTAAAAAAGAGATCTTTTTTCCATAACCTAAATATATAATTATAACTTGTGATGAGCTTACAAGAGAATGTTCCTAGAAGTGGTTCATTTGTTGCCACAAGCATAATTTACATTGAAAAGATGCACGCACTGAATGAGTCTAAAGTGGTTTGCAGGAAGGTTACATTTATTTATTAATTTTCTGTGTGTCTGTGTGTGCATGTGGGTTTGTGCGTGTACCATAGCATGTGCCTACAGGTGTGAGCACAACGTGGGAGTCAGTTTTCTACTTCTGCCATGTGGGTCCTGGGGACTGAATTCTGACCAGCCTTGGTGGCAAGCACCTTTATCCACTGAGCTTTCCCACAAGCTCAAGACAGTGGTTCTCATATCCCTTGAAAAAGTTTCTTTCCAAAATTCAACTTACTTGAATGCTATGTTGGAATGTTTTATCTGTATATTATTTTGTTTAAAAAAATTTTCAGATATACAGAGAGTTGGAAAAAATTAATAAGTGCTTATATACCCAGCACCTTGATTTTTTTCATATATCTTTTTATGTATCCACATCACATCATACTTGCCCTGTCTTTCTATGAGCGTTTCAACGTAAATTATGGATAGTATAGTTTACTGGAATATTTTTAAAAGGGTGGGTGGGGTGGTCTTCTGCCTTCTTGCTTCCCTGGGAGTGCTGCCTGGTACCCACACATTGCCACTGAAAAGGACTGATTAAGTCACCTTCTTCCTCAGGAAAAGTTGCAATAGTAACTTCTCAGTGGAATATTTTGGTGGTTTCTACCATGGAAAAGCTCTTTGAAACTAGCTGATATCCAAAATAGTCATTTATGAATGATCTGATAGAGAATATTATTCCCCTGCCCCCACAATCCCATCTTAAATTTATGATTGGACACATTAAAAATATGGCTTTTTTTTAACGTCAGTCTGACAGAAGTCCTAGGTACTAAGGTACAGAAACTGTTTCTTGGCTATTCTCGGTGCCTGCAGTTGTTTTACCATATGGCACTGCTCTAATTTTGTCTGTGTTCTTCTCTTGAGACTATTGTGAATAGATTACATTTTTTAGAAAAAGTTTAAAATAACTTTTTAAAATGTCAAAGCCTTCTCAGTAGGATAAGATGTCATGCAGCATTGTGTCCATGGGAGGCCTTGTCTTTGTTTAACTCTGTATCCAATGCTGACCTAGAACTCTCTATAGCCTAGGCTGACCTCAAACATCCTCCTGCCTCTGCCTCCCAAATGCTGAGATTACATGGATGTGCCATCATGCCCAGTGCCAGAAGTTATCTTAATAGAATTACTCTTTAAAATGGAAATACATTGAATACTATTTAGTCCATATTCCATATTATAAATTAGTTTTAATCAAATGCATGAAAGCCTTCTTTGACACAAAATCTAAAGTAATCTTAGATCCAAAGAGGTTTAAAAAGAAACTCAGCCTCTCAGTAACTATTCTCACTGGAAATGCAGTCTCTGGCCACACATGACTGCTTCCTCCCACAGGCATGCGTAGCCACACCAGTCTCACATGAGTCCCGAGGATCCGAACCCAGGTTCGTGCTTAAACAGCACGCACTCTTTCCCATAGATCCATCTCCGCAGCCCCAAACGTAATTCTTAAAGGCAAGAACAGAGACACATTAGGAAACAAACAGTGATAAACCTAGGTCATCCCCAGGCAGTGCTCCCATCCTGTACAGAAGGTGCAGTATCAAAGAAAAGGCCTGGACCTGGCAGTCAGAAGTAGGTCTTTATTCAAATTTTAACACCAGTTATGTGGACTTAGGACTCTAGTCCAAAAGAGAGGGACACATCTATAAAAGTATTACAAGAATTTTTTTCAAGAAAAGCCCATGATTTCTCTTCTGATCAGACGAGCTCACCCTGAAGCAGGCCTGAGCAAGAGTTGACCTCACTTCCTTTTTATTTCCCTAAGGCATGTATCCATGGGTCATGCCAACTAGGTTTTGATCCTTGTATTTTCTACTTCCTCTCTGGAGTTTTGGGATGGCCAGTTCACGCTTTCTCTCTCCCCCTTCCTACTGATCTCCTTCCCCTCCTTCCTCCCCACTCCTGTCCTCTAGGAAGGGAATTGGAAAACCCAAGAACCCCTCTGAGTTGTTAGCCACTGATGCAAGTGACATCACATAAAATGATGGTGAGAACTCCAAGAACCATAAGCCGACAAAACAAACTGTTCATCTGTTTACCTCTCTAGAATTTAAGCAAAACTTAACCAGGAGAGTGGTGAATAAAAATGATACTTAATTTCAACATTTGATTAATCTTTAAGATTACCCATTAGCC
Organism: Uromys caudimaculatus; assembly: GCA_028551405.1. NCBI lineage: Eukaryota > Metazoa > Chordata > Mammalia > Rodentia > Muridae > Uromys > Uromys caudimaculatus. Next base: position 15,201,528 of record CM052710.1, on the reverse strand, counting down.
AGGCAATGGTGGCACACACCTTTAATCCCAGCACTTGGGAGGCAGAGGCAGGCAGATTTCTGAGTTCAAGGCCAGCCTGGTCTACAGAGTGAGTTCCAGGACAGCCAGGGCTACACAGAGAAACCCTGTCTCGAAAAAAAAAAAGACTACCCGTTAACTACTATGATAATAGAACAGAGACTGGATGACAACACAGAAATAGAGTCTTTGCAAAACTGATTGAGAGAGCAAGACACAATGACAAGCTCTTGGAGTCCCAGCTATGTGGGAAGCTGAAGCAGACAGCATGCCTGGGCCCAAGAGTTTAAGACCAGTATGCACAATACATTCCTTTTCTCAAATTATGATTATAACTACTTCGGAAATGTCACACGAAAGAACTACAGTATCAAAACAACAGCTAACCTTCAAAGGAATAATTCAAAATCTCTGCTTACTTACCACATAATAATATTCAAAATGAAATTCTCCAAAAGATATAGAATATATAAAAACATTGAATTACTTTTATTTATCAGAAAAAGTAAACTGACAACAATTACCCTGAAGAATCTGAGACATTGAACTTAGCCAAAGACTTGAAATCAGCTGAACTAAGCATGCACTGTGAGCTAAAGAAAGCAATGAATTTAAACTAAAGAGGCCTGAGGAAGCAGCTCAGTTAGTACTCTCTGCCTGGATGCATAAAGCCATGGGTTTGATCTTTAGTACTGCATAAGCCAGAGATGAGGCTGAGGCAGGGGGATTGTAGCCTATACGTGAGACTCTGGAAGAGGGGAGGGAGGAAGTTACATTACAGAAAGCCCTAAGAGTCTGGTGAGGATTTTTAGATTTAACATGGCAGAAAGGGCCATTGGAAATCATAGAAGGAATAATGTAATCATTGGAATAATAATTGGTCTGGTAGGATGTTCAGTATGAGATGACCAAGGCAGTAAGTGAAGAGAGAAGGCAGGACCAAACCTGAAAAATTAAAAGGAAAAGCCCGAGGGAAGGTTTGGGAACACATAGAAGTCAACAGAGGTGACTGGGGTGAGAACTCTTTCAAAGGAAAACTACTCAAAACTTAGGAGACAGGCTGAGATTGCTAGGGCAAGTTTGATTCTTAAATAACAGGAACTTTCATTTTAATTACATTCTGGAGACATGTGTGGGCTCCGGTACAGTGACAAAACACTCTTCTCTTCTCCTAATATATGAAAATCCTTCCAGTAAGATTCCCTGGAGTGGGTCCCTTCATTATTCATTCACCCAAAAAGCATTTCTTGATGCTTTACTGTAGACCTCAGATTCTATATCTGCTGTTGGTATAGTGATGGCTCCTGCCTCCATAGAGTTTACACTATAGTTAAGGAAATGAGAATAAATAAGGAACCAACAAGCAAAATAAACTGTTGCATTAGATTACAATGTAAGGAAAGGAAATGAAACAATATTTCGATAATTCACTAATTGAAACAAATACGTCTGTTATCTCTGATAGCAACCTTTTGCATAAAGAAATGATAGAGGTGGAGGAACAAACTCTGTAAAGTTAACAAAGGAAGCCTCTCTGACAGAGTAATATTTAAGGTGAAATCTGAAGAACAAAGGTGAACAGCCAAAGAAGGAACTTTCTAACTAGTCAGAACAGCAGGTGGGAAGCAGAAGACCAGAATAGCTTGGGCCTAGAGATCACGTAATATTAGGCGGGGTCCAGGTCATCCAGAGCCTTGTGTGCCACTGGAGACTCTTATGTAAGGAGTTATATGGTCCTTTGTCATCAGACAGGTCCAGTGCCAACATTGTTCATTCTAGTCTCAGAGCTACAAATATCAAGTGAGAAAGGTGCCCTTTGCCACCTTTGCTTTGTTAATGCAGAGCTTGTGAACTCTATCCCTTTTCAGCCTCCTGACCTTTCCTAAGTGAGTAAATACTTATGGCAACCCATATAAGCATCTCTGTCCTTAATACAACATGGCATTAATTTTTAGCCAATTTGTCTTGGACAAATTCAGACCTAATCCTACACATATGCCTCATCCCAGTGGCCTGTGTAACTTTAGGAAATAAGTATAGGATTCTATTAGATTTTGATTCTCTGTAGAGTTCAAACTCAGTGCAGTACTTAAATAGGTATAAAAAATGCCACATAATCAATACAGAATGTGGTACAATTCTTTGATTTTTCTATAAGAGATTAATTCTACAGATGGTATTGTTTGCTTCAGTTAAAATTAAATTTGAGCATACACCAATGTATCTCAAGTTTTAATTCTTTCTCCCTACATGCTGAGACTTTGTTTCCAGTTCATATTTAGAAGATAAGACTTTAAAGTAAGAAAACTATTTCTACACAGTGATAAAAATCTCATTTAGCACCAAGATTTGGATTCTTCTCACTTCCATAAGCCCTTAGATTTGAAACTAGAAAAATCTCAAGATTTATTTTCCCTTTACAATTATAACTAAGCTTTTGGCAACTCCCTGCTTCATGCCTTCTTAGCATTTTCCAGGCCTCCTACAGTGAGAAGTCTTCAGGATCTCTTTGCCTTTCCTTAGTAATGTTATCTTGTGTTAGATCTACTCCAGTGAGCCATTGCCATGATGAGGTATAAACCATGCGCTTGACCTGACATTCAGACCGTCCTGACAGGAAAAGCTGATTTTATAGTTTAACCATTCTGTAACACATGTCGAATATCCCTTATCCAAAATGCTTAGGACCAGATCAAATTTTTTATTATTTCAGATTTCTATTTTTGATTAGGGATATGCAGCTTGTAGCTAAAAAGCATAAAAATTTAAAAATCATAGTAAATATATATTTTTCATATGTATGCATATTGATTACAGGAGAAAAACACCCAAAAGTATAAACTTGCTTGTTCAATTTACTGTTCATTTGATTGTTTGTGAGTTACATCACCCCATAATGAAGGAAATCAGTACTTCTGATAAAATATTCTCTTACTCTCTCTACCTGTAAGATTGCAGTTCAGGTTTAGGCTTTTTTAAGTGTCTGTGTTTGGAGTGTGTGTCCCTGTCCATGTGGGAGTAGGAGGTCGGTATCACCTGTCCTCAAGTACTCTCCACTTGCTTTGTTCTGTCTTAGGCAAGGTCTCTCACTGAATGTAGAGTTCATCTGTTTGTCTAAACCGGCTAACCATTCAGCTCCAGGGATGAAGTTGCCCTCTTTTCCTTAGCTCCAGGGTTATAAAAGTGTGCCATAGCACCCAACAACCACCTGGGTCCTAGGGATCCAAACTAAGGTCTTCATCTGTATAGCAGGCACCTTGCTAGCTTCATTGTCCAAGCCTTGGTTCTTTTTAATATAATTAAAATTAATATTGAAAAGTTAATTTTTAGAAAATTATATCAAAGATGCCATTGACCATGTTTTGTTGTGTATATTATCTTCCATTGGATATACTTTAAATATAATAATAATAATAATAATAATATATATTCTATTTTTATCATAAATATATACTTTCATAATTTCGCAAATTTTCTATTATCTACTATTTTAATATCTATATAATCTGACATCATACATGCTACCAAGAATGTGATCATGTGTGTGATCTGAATTATTTCTCTAAAATAAATTTCTTTTTTTTTAAATTTTTTGATACTTTATTTACATTTCAAATGTCTCCACTTTGGAAACCCCCTATCCCCTACCCCCTACCCCTGCCTCTATGAGGGTATTCCCCCATCTTTTTAAAAGATTTATTTATTTATTATGTATAAGTACACTGTAGCTGTCTTCGGACACTTTTTCTTCTCTCTCTGGCCCCGCTCTCTCTAGCTGTCTTCAGAGGGGGCATCAGATCTCATTACAGATGGTTGTGAGCCACGATGTGGTTGCTGGGATTTAAACTCAGAACCTTTGGAAGAGCAGTCAGTGCCCTTAACCGCTGAGCCATCTTTTCAGCTCTCAAAATAAATTTCTTAAACAGAATCTTAAGGTCAAAGTGGCAGTTAATAAAGTATTATTTATTTGCCTACGAGTTGGACAATAATTCTACCACTAAAACTGAGACCACTAAAGTACCCTCCTCAGCCTTTATCTAGTGTTTTTAGATAACACTGAAATTTAACCATCACTTTCAAATATATAATTTATAATCTGCTAAAACAAATTATTTGCCTCTGTTTATGAAGATTTATTATGGTTATATTAATAACAAAATAGACTCAAACTGGAGAGATGGCCCAGTCATTAAGAATGCTTCCTGCCCAGCACTCACATCAGGCAGCTCACAACTGCCCTTAACTGCAATTCCAGGGGATCTAAAACCCTCTGGCCTCCACGGGGACCTATACACATGTGGTTCACAAGCTCATGCGGCCACACATACATATACATACTTTAATACTAAAAAATCTATTCTAGTGAAATTTTTGAATGGAATATTCCTGGGTTGCAGTTGTAACTAAATAAATGGAATGAACAAAACTTCTTGAGATAATCTTCAAATTGTTCTGGAATTATTTTTGGAGTTTTATTTTTTAATCTAAAAAAATAATGGTAGACTTTATTATCACATATAACAATGAAATCAGCGTAGCATTAACACAGAAACAGACTTAAGTAGAGCAAACTCTGTAACTCTGAAATGGACCCAATATAAGTGACATAAAATAAACAGATTAGTGATAATTTAAACTGTCAGAAGAATAAGTTATTAACTTCAGAGAGAGGAAAAATTGATGTTTGTATTTTGTATTTCAAAATCAGAGCATAATTAAAAACATCACATAAAGCCAACCATTGGACTGAGTGTGGGGTCCCGAATGGAGGAGTTGGAGAAGGGACTGAAGGAGCTGAGGGGGTTTGCAGCCCCATGGAGGGAGCAAGAGCATCAACTGGCCATATCCCCCGGTGCTTCTGGAGACTGGACCACCAACCAAAGAATACACATGGAGGGACCCATGGTGCTGGCCACATATGTGGCAGAGGAGGACCTTGTTAGACATCAGTGGGAGGAGAGGCCCTTGGGCCTGAGGGTGTTTGATGCCCCAGTATAGGGGAATGCCAGGGAGGGAAGATGGGAGTGAGTGAGTGGGTTGGTGGGTGGATAGGGGAGCACCCTCATAGAGGCAGGGGGAGGGGGGATAGGATAGGGGGTTTCCAAAGGGGAGACCTGGAAAATAAATTTTTTAAAAATAAAAAGAATTTTAAAAAAAACATCGCATAAGTCTTTTGCCTTTTAAAAGACAAAGACCAGAACACATCATCTGTGGGAACAAGCCTGGCACTGTGGAAAGAAGCCCCACGTGTCTGTCCCGGGCGCTCAGCTCTGGGTGGAACAGGAGACACGAGGAAGTGGCTGCACACAGTCCAGTGGGCAGGTGGGGGCTGTGGGAAGCCTTTGCAGGCCCTGCCCATGGATGGGGGAGGGGCCATTCTCGGGGAACGCATGTCAGCTGTCTTCGTGGGTTCTCTAGCCTGGGGGCAGCACAGTCGCTGCAGGGTGCTGCAGACAGGCTAGCCGGAGCTGAGACCCGGTTTCGGCAGCCAGGCTAGCTGCTTAGGCTTGGGTGAATGGGTACCGTCTGGGAGCACTGAGAAGCCGCTGGATCCCTCGCTTCCCACAGCAGGTCCAGATGAAGAGACAGTCCATAATTCTAAGACGTTTATTTTCATTGTGTGGAGTGGCGTGGATAGAATTGTACTCCAGCCTTTCTGGGAGAGACGAGGCAGATATAGTAACTGGGAAGGGGCATGGCTAAGTCTCCAGGTGTCTCATTAACATGGGTATGGCTTGGGGCTGTGTGGCCACGCCTCTACCTGAGGAGGAGTGGTACTTGACTGTGACTGGAGCCAAAAGCCTCCCGGGAGCATTGGCATAACGTTTTCTGGTCCCTTGCGGATTGTTCCGCTGGGTCGCCCAGATTTTATGCCTGTGCTCAACCGGGTGCCAGATTGCCTGTCACAGATCACTGCCCCACAATCATCTGTATATATCCATACATCTATATGTAATAAGTAAATATGACAGGCATAATAGGATAAGTGCAGTAAATGTTATATTAAAAACAAAGTGTCAGACTAAGGGGCTTACTGTTCTTTGTTTTTTTTTTTTTTTTTTAAGAACTAAACAAGCCTATTTACTTTGCATTGCTTTTCTGTGGGACGAATTTTCAACTTTCATTCTACTTCAACCATATTGGTTATTAAATGTACTTAGCAGTTAATAAGGAGCTATCAGGTTGCTCGGTGGTAACTGAATCTCTTCTGAAGAAATCTACCTCTCTTTCCCCACATCCAGCATTACAAGATTTGTCTCCCCGGTCCAGAAGCATTCTTTAGGACCCTTTCACTACTCTTGGGTCTCTTCTGATTGCTGGTGTATGGGACATTCCTGTTGTTTAACAATTTTATAAGACTGCCCTGATTTTCTTACTGTTGTGAATGAATCATTTGTGTTTTATCACTTTGTGTGTGTGTGCTCTTCCCTCTGCGGTGTCTGATGGCTCTAGCATACCTGCATTATTTATTTGTGGAACCCACTTTCAGAATTCTGTTTTCCCTGAAAAGCCCAAATACTATCATTCCATAACTCTAACAGTCTTAAACTGTATTTCCCCTCTGTTTCTCTCAATGATGACTGTGTGAACTAAGTTCTGTTGTCTCTTGTTCCTTCCAGTTCGTTTTGCACCTTACAGACCTCCAGACATCTCCCTGAAGCCCCTACTCTTTGAAGTGCCCAGCATTACCACCGAGTCTGTGTTTGTTGGCCGAGACTGGGTATTCCATGAGATTGGTGCTCAGCTTCAGAGTTCCAATGCCAGCGTGAACCAAGGAGTAGTGATTGTGGGAAACATTGGGTTCGGCAAAACTGCCATCATCTCCAGACTGGTGGCCCTCAGCTGCCATGGTACACGGATGAGACAGATCGCCTCTGACAGTCCACATGCCTCCCCCAAACGTACGTACCCCTTCTTACAAACAAACAAGCAAACAAAGACTACCTGTTTTGTGACCCTAAAATATTTTCTGACATTTTTATATTAGGCCACATATGCTTTTATTCTTAATCTGTGAAGCCTGCACCTTGTGAGGACCATGGTGCAGAGAACGATCGTAACACTCATCCACACAGCCAGCAGTCACCAGAAGCATAACAGGATAAACCTTCATATGGGATAAATGTATAATGCTTGCCTGCTGGCTGTGTGGCTGGTCTGTCTTTTGGATAGTGACGCCAGCAATTCCTGTAGAATCATTTGTACCCATCACTGCCAGATGTTTCTCAGCCCGTGCCCACTTCTTGTTAAGTGACAACTTAGTCTGTGACCTTCCTTTCTTTTCAAGTAATGCCAGTGCCACACAGCTTGAACCTGAGCTTAGCTGTATCTTGGAAGGTTTTTGTCTGCTTCATTGTGGAAAGTTGCAAAGTTCTGTGTCGTCGGTCTCTTTTCACCACAAGCTCAATGGTCAGTCACCACTGCCATCTTGATAACTTGTTCGTAAAACACTCACATAGTACGGTGTGTCTCATAGTCTTTAAGTGCTTTACAAATATTAATTTATTCAACCATTTATCAACTCAGTGAGGTGGATCCTGTTGTCTTCATTTCACAGATAAGTGACCCAAGACTCCCAGGGTTTTTTATAGTCCATAAATAGGGAAACAAAGCAGCCTGGTTTCAGAAGCCATTCCTAGTCTGACTTTTCTTATGGTAAAACTTACTAGAGGAAAGAAAATAAATGGATGTGTGTAAAGAGCTCTTCCTGTATAAACCAGTCTGCCTTTCCTTGATGGTCTCGGGAGAACACAAAAGGGAGGTTTCGCTCTCCTAGTCCAAATTAGTAATACAGCCCGCCGCACATTTCACACGGCAAGCACTCGGAATGACCTGTGTGAGGCCACCATAGTGACAGGGTCTAGGGACCTAACAGGGACTCACTGAGTGCCATCCAAACATCTTCCTTTTGAAATTGCTTAGCAGGTTCTATATCAAATAAATGATTGTACACTTAAGAATACCTAATATATAAAAGGAGCTAGTGTCTAAAAAGAAAACTTACTGAGTACAGTTATGTGGTGAGCTCTTTTTTGAAGAATACATTGCCCGTGTTCCTAAATGAAGCGCTTCTAAGGTAAACATAGACGTAGTCTTGTGAGAGCCAAGAAACTTGGGATTGTGCCACAACATGTAAATTGACCATATGCCACTTTGTGACCTTAAATCTGCATTAATTCTTTGGATTTTGGTTTTATCGTCTGCAAAAGGCCATGTGACTAGCTGCTTGTTGAGGAGGGCTTTAGGGATGAGGATGTAGCTCAGTGACAGTACTTGCTCAGCACGCCTAAAAGGGAGTTCAGTCCTTTATAGAACACATGACAGTGGTAATGAAGAAGAGGAGTCTCAGAATAGCTTCTGTGCCGAGATATTGACTCAAAGAACATGTCTGCACGGTTTGCAGTGAGTTTCTACACCTATTCCAGTGTTTTCTTTCAAATGCTTAAATATCTATCACACCATACTCCTGCTTATCTGAATAGTCCAGGAGTTAAGCTGTTTGAGTGTGCCAGAAAGAAAACTGGCTGCTCACACTTCCTCTGACTCCTCAGTATATCAGTGTGGAAGATAGCAGTGGCAGGCTCATGCCTGACAGAAGATAACTCTCAAAGCCGAGGATAGCTGCTTTGTCTAAAAGCAAAGTATCTGAGGTCTGCACATAAGCCTGGGAGAGCAAAAATAAATAGAAAACAGTCTGTATGCTCTCAAAGCAGATTTTCCAAATGTAGTTAGTTATTATTCTCTAATACTGTTGCCTTTTCTCTCTTGGGAATCCCTAAAAACAATGAAACACGCCTCATTTGTAAGATAATCTCCATTATTGGTGCTTAGATCTGGCCCATTAGTTAACTTCCAAGACTAGAAAAGGGAATAGGAGAAGATAGAATAGGTGGCGCTATCTCTGTCAGAGCTGAGTAGAACCAGCATTGCCTTATGCAAAATTTTCATTGTAATCTGTTGGTGATCAAACTACCTTCTGCCTCTGTCATCCTCAACAAACCTGTTTCTTAAAGAAGAGTCAAGGATATTTTACTGGCAGGATGCAAGCTATGTTTTTCTTTTTTTTTAATAACAATATATATACATATACATACATACATATATATATATATATATATATATATATATATATATATATATATATAATATGTGTTTTGCGTACATGTATGTATGTGCACCACATCTGTGCTTGGTACCCACTAATTTCAGATGAGTACATCATATCCCCTTGAACTAGAGTTACGGATGGCTGTGAACTGCCATGTGGGTGCTAGGAATTGATCCTGGGTCATGGGTCCTCAGTCCTTTCTCTTAACCACCTACCCATCTCTCCAGCCTACAAGCTATTCTTCAGCATGAATCTGTTACTGTATGAGCTGACGCTACAAATACTGCCTGAAGCAGCAGAAGTTCTTTGGTTAGGGAATAAGAAGGTTGGAGGTTTGGCCTACTTTTCTACAGATTAATGTACATTAAACTTGAGTAGGTTTACTTGGAATCCCACTGGCTTTCTGAACCCTCAGGCAATGATACCATGATACAGTTGTAGTAACAATGAAAAACTGTAAAGTTACAGAGTTTTTAACTTATCTCTGTGTATCATCTGTTGTTTTTTCTTCTCCACACTGAGCAGTACTGCTGCAAAAGATGTGAGCAGTTTAGCCTGCAGTCCTTCACTGCATAGCTCTCCTTCCCCCACAGTCAGCTCCTCAGCCTGCCCCCTCCTTGTCATTTCCCTTAGAAGGTGGAGAACAACTGTGAAGGCAGACACTAACCTGTCATCCTGCTTTCCGCCTACTTTCACAGATATGACTCTCCCATCATTCTCTGCTTTCATCACCCCCCAAACACACACAAAGAACAAAAACACTTTGTGAAAATAGACCTGTTGTATAATTCAGATATTATTGCACCCGTTACAGGTGTACTGGTGTGGTAAGTAGGGAAGTTCTATCTGATACATGAGTGGATTTCCGTCACTGGAGGTCCCGATGTAGGTACCTGAATTTGACATTTGTCAGCAGCTGCCAAACCTCCAAACAGCTGCTAAATTAAGCGATTCCCTGCTCTGCTCTTTTCAGAAGTCTATTTTGCTAGTTTGTTAATACACTGACTTGTGCTTATCTCTTAACTTTTATTTCTACTGTTCTCTGAATGCCAAACAAAGGAAGCCATCCAGACAAAAAGGAGGGCCTCTCCAAAAGAGAGTAGCCAAAAGACAGAGTATTTACACAGTAATTATTCAGAAATCAAATTCCAAACAAAGGAGCATAGATCCATGGACAAGAGTAAACCAGCATATGTAATAGTCACTAAGCTTTAACCCAACTCAGAGTGGTACACACTTCTTCAGACTTGCCGCACTGCCTTGCACCCTCATCCTTGCAATTATTGCAGTGTGACCAAGAAATCTACTCCATCACAGGTGAATGATGGAGTAAATCTCAGTTTATTTTTACTAGTACAAAATTAAATAACTACTTTCTTCTATTCCTTCTTTTTGATAGCTGTTGTTCACCTAATCTCTTCAAATAGGTTTTTGCTTTTTTGTGTGTGTGCCCGTTTTTAAAATATTTTCTTACCTGTTTGGTTCTATCATTTCTAATAGATAATAAATTCATTTAACATTTTCTAAAACTTTATTACACCACTTGAAGTTTGGCCTCTGTGTATTTTTCGGTGGCAGCATAAACACGTCACCATGTTTGAAACAGCCCTTGTATATTACAGTTCTGTGACTCAGAGCTCAGGGTGAGGGGGGAAGTGTTAATCCAAAGATAGGGCTTACCACTAGCAGGAAACGGTGAAAAGTTTTAAAGTTTATTCTTCTCTCTTTTTTTTTTTTTTTTTTTAAATTTTATTTTACCCACTTAAAATGCTCAATTCCAAGCTGGGTGTGGTGTACATTTGTAATCCCAGCACTCAGGAGGCAGAGCAAGAAGATCAAGAAAGAATTGAGACCAATCTGAGCAACAAAGTAGGAATTAGCCTTAAATAAATGAGTAAATAAATAAACAAACTAACAAATATAATGTGAGCATCATATCTCATGCCTGTAATCCAAGGACACAGGGAGCCAAAGCAGGACAATTGTTGTGTGTGAGCCTGTCCTGTATATATAATGAAATCTGCCGACATGGTAATGCTCTATCTCAAAGTAAAATGCTCAGTCGCGCATTTTTAACACATTCAAAGGTTGTGTCACAGTTGCCATAACTTAATTTTAGTTCACTAAAAGAAACTTGTGGCTCTCAGTAGTAGATCCCTACTTTCCTTCATTCTCCCTCTTTTCTGCCCCAGAAAGCCCCTGCCTTACCTATCAGTATGGATTTCTCCATCTGAGCAGTTCATATAGAAACACAGTCTTGAGGTGTTGGGAGCTGATGTGGCATCATCTGTGTTGTAGCATGTGTGTGTGTGTGTGCACGTGTGTGTTGTGTGTGTGCGTGTGTGTGTGCGCGTGTGTGTGTGTGTGTGCGTGCGCATGTGTGTTCGTGTGTGTGTGTGTGTGTGCGCGCGTGTGTGTGTGTGTGCGCGTGCGCATGTGTGTGTGCGCGTGCGCGTGTGTGTGTGTGCGCGCGTGTGTGTGTGTGTGCGCGTGCGCATGTGTGTGTGTGTGTGTGTGCGCGTGCGCATGTGTGTGTGTGTGTGTGTGTGTGTGTGTGTGTGCGCGTGCGCATGTGTGTGTGTGTGTGTGTGTGTGTGTGTGTGTGTGCGTGTGCGTGTGCACCTCGTTTTCTTTCATCATCACGTAGCAGCCCATTGTATGGGGATAGCACATTTCTCTCATTCATTAAGTGATGGGCTTCTGATTTGCTTTTACTTTCTGTTATAAGTCATGCTTCTCTGGACATTGATATGCAAGTTTCTATCTAGACACATGATTTTTTACTTCACTTGGGTTATATAGTCAGAAATGGAATTGCTAGGTTATAAAACAAAATGAAATTTAATATTCCTTTAGTCTATAGAGCAGTGGTTCTCAACCTATGGATCACAAACCCTTTGGAGGTCAAACAGTCCTTTCACAGGGGTCACCTAAGACAATCAGAAAACTGATATTTACATTATAATTCATAATAACAGTAGCAAAATTACAGTTATAAAGTAAGAACAAAAATAATGTTATGGTTGGGGATCACCATAACAGGAGGAGCTGTATTTAAGGGTTGCAGCATTAGGAAGGGTGAGGCCCACTGATCTAGAGTTTTATGGTTTTCTGATTAAAGATCGCATCTTTTTAATTCAGATGTGGATGCCAACAGAGAGCTACCACTCAGCCAAGCACCTTCAGCTCATTCAGCTATTACCAGCGGAAGCTGCCCAGGAACTCCAGAAATGCGCAGGCGGCAAGAGGAAGCCATGCGAAGACTTGCCTCACAGGTACAATAGATTCTCAAGCTAGGGGCCTGCTAGTTCCATTTTAGCACCAAAGCAAAGATAGGGAGACTCTCAGCAAAGAGAACAAACATGTGTAAAGGTATTCATGAGAACTTGAAGAAAAGTTTCTCCTTTTATTTTTATTTTTTTTGGGGGGGGTGTTGTTGTTGTTCTATTTTTTAAAAAAAATACTCTGATGGGATTAGAACCTTCAAAACTTAGAAGCAAAGTCTTCTAGTGAGTAAATAAAGGCTTTAGATAGTTAGCCAAAGTCACGGTATAAATAAACAATCGTTTATTACTGACTCAGAGCTCCCCCTACTATACCATATTGTCCATAATATTTTTTAAATTTCCTATCATTTTCAAAATAATATATGCACATAGGAAAGCAAATAATGTTCAGAACTCACAGTTGACTTCTTTATCTAACCCATCCCTCCCAAGAAGTTATAATCTCCAGGCCCTTTTGATAAGAGTTCACCAATATTGTCTTCTAACCCTTTCAGTAACAGATTTTTAATATCAAATAGTTCTTTCCTTTTCTGCAGTTGCTCCCTTGTTTATAAAGCCTTTTTAAATTTTATTCCTCTAGTTTTCTGTCTCCCTCCTACCCACCTCGTGGGGTTGTGGGGAGTGCATGTGAGAGAGAGAGAGAGAGAGAGAGAGAGAGAGAGAGAGAGAGAGAGAGAGAGAGAGAGAGAGAGAGCGCTCGTGTGGACAAGTTTGAGTAGACAAAGGGCCTTTAGATGACCCGTCCTTTATTGGAAATACCCAGACGCTGCTGCCTGTATGTTTAAATTGTTCACATCCTTTATCAAAGAACTGTCCAGCCTTTTACTGGAAAATATAGATTCTGGATGCCAGCATTCCGGTGCTTGGCAGACTATGATGGGGTTTCAGGAGACTATGCTGAAGGCCCTTGTTTTCAAATCTGCACCCAACCTCTACTTTGCCCTGTGTTTAGTATTCCAAAGTTTAAATTCTCTCAGTGTTTCTAGTCAATATACATCTCTTTTCTGTGGATGCTGGGGAGGTAGTCACATGGGTAGGAAATTCTGGTCTAGGTCTCATTTCTTTCCTTCATCCTCCAGAGTACCTAGTACTTGTGATTCTTGTGCTTCTCTGAAGTTTTACAGATGGTCTGTAATATTATCAGTTTCAAATATCCTCATAAAAATCCAGTGGTGGCACACGCCTTTAATCCCAGCACTTGGGAGGCAGAGGCAGGTGGATTTCTGAGTTCAAGGCCAGCCTGGTCTACAGAGTGAGTTCCAGGACAGCCAGGGCTACACAGAGAAACCCTGTCTCGAAAAACCAAAAAATCCATTCTAAGCCAAACACGGTGGCTCTTAATCTCAGCTCTTAGGGGGCTGAGACAGGAGGGCTTCTCAGAGTTGGGGTGTCAGTCACTCTGTTAGTAAACATAAGTCCGTGCTCAAACCGGCCTCCAGAACAGACCCAGATCCCCTCATGTTTGTTGTCAACTCATTGTGACATCTCTGCTTTCTTCTAAATGTGCTGTCCAGCCTGTTCTCTACAATAATGATTTAAATAAATATAGAAATAGATACATGTTGACGAGATTCCAGCATTCCATCCAGTTACGCATTTAGAATGTGTACTTGGAGCCCATGCAGGATGACCCGAGACTGAGTCACACAGCGCAGATGGTC
>CM052710.1:15170093-15186953 GCA_028551405.1 Uromys caudimaculatus | reverse complement strand
TGGTCTCTGCCCTCCATAGCCTACTTTCTCACGATGGGGAGGACAGGACTCAGTCAGTACTAAGACATCAAACGGCGCTAAGAATAAAGATAGTCTGTCTCTGCTTTGTTGTATCTTAATCCCTCTTCCACCAAGGAAAGACATCCCAATATATTTATTTTCTATATTTGAAAAGTTTAAGTATAATAAGTAAAATATTAGTGACTATTTATCCTTTCTTAAGGAGTGATCACATTCTAAATTTCATGATTATGTCAGCTTTAAACAAAATATAAATGAGTTTGTTCATACCTTGAGATGGGATGTTTTTAAATTTTTATTAAACATTGTACAATAAATTTCCCCTTAAACTTGATGTTTATGTTTATATTCAAAAAGTTAAATATTGTTTAAGTTGGAAATTAGTGACTATATTTACTTCAAAAATATTTCTAAAATTTTAGCATTGTAACAGTGACTCACAAATAGATTTTCATGTGAAGATGCAGCATGTTTAATCTGTGCTAATCTTTGTATAAGGAATGGCTCCTGGTTGACACATGAAGATTACCCTAGCAGTCATGCCACATTGCAGTTTGGCTACAAAGCTTGTGTTATGGGAGCAAAGCAGGAGCCAGCAGTCTAACTTCTCACCATTACAAACCAGTGAGTGCACATCTGACTTCAGATGAGACTCTCAAATCAGTATTTTTTTTATTTTATATATTAAGAGCCCCCTAATTTGAGAATCCTTGATATCAACTTCTCTACATCAGTAATTACTACTGTTATTTCATAGTTTTCTTACTGCTTCTTGTGCTAATTAGTGGAGGACACTGAGGAGTTAGTCAGAACTTTGAAACAGTTCTGTTTACTGAAGAAAAACTTTTCACTTGGATTATAACAGATTTTGCTAAAGCAGATCTGCCAGTTGTATCTCCAGTTAGCATTGTGACTCTAAACGTAACCAGTGGAGAGGAACAGAGATTCATTGAGAGTCTTTCTTGTATGTATAAATTCACCTAGAAACAAAGTGGGTTTTCCAGGTAGAATTAATGTGTAGAATAGAATGTGTACATAATGTGTAGAATTAATAGGACAGTTAACAGAACAGCAGCACATTGGCTTCTGTTGACTGAAGTTGTAATAGGCGTAGGGACTCTGCATTATTTGGGATTTTGTTTTGTTTGCTTCATTGCATCTTAACCTTATATGGTAGTCAGTATTAGCATGAAAAAATGCTAATTCCCATGGACTGTTTTTCCAGAGCTATGCTGTTAATAGATAGCAGAGCTCGGATTCAGAGCCTGTGTGTGCATCTTAAGAGTAGTATCATTGTCTTTATTCTGTAAAAGATGGGACAGGTGCTCAGGACCCTGCACCTTTAACCACTGCTGCTCTTCTAATGACAAGAAGGCTCTTTGCTGAGCATTCTTTTGGAAATCCTATCAGTCTTTGAATGTGCCTTCACAAAAAGAAAATTATATGAAGTTTCACCTTTCAGTGATTTTGCTGAGCTACAATTTTTCAAAAACAAAAAAAAATTTCTATATGCCTACCATCTCTTACCATGTCAATGTTTAGTCTTTAAATTATGAAGATAATTCTGGATCCCCTGGAACTGGGGTCACAGGCAGTACTATGTGGGTCTAGGAACTGAACCCTGATCCTCTATCAGAGCAGCCAGTGCTCTTAACAACTGAGCCATCTCTCCTGCCCTGTAAGACTCCTAACAGTAGGACTGGCACATCAACGCAGCCACAAGACCTTCAACTTCACAAGACATGCCGGTGCAGTGGTGGCACAGAACATGCAGGGGTGGCCAACCGATGACTGGTCTGACTTGAGGCCCATACCTATCACTGTGTGGATGGCCAGGACCCAGCATAGAACCAAATTTGACTGGCCAAAAAATAAAGTCAGTGAAATGATTTCTAATGTTAGGAGCAGATACAGAGAACCACAGCTAAACACCAGGTGAAGCCAGGGGAACCCCCAAAGAAGATGGGAAGGAAGACTTCTAGAAGCCACAGGGGTCAAGGACACCACTAGAACACAGCCCACAGAATCAGCTAAGCAGGGCTCATAGGGGCTCAGAAAGACTGAAGCAATAAGCATGGACCCTTATGGGTCTGAACTATGTCCTCTGCATATCTGTCATGGTTGTATAGCTTGGTGGTTTTGTGGGACCCCTAACAGTGGGAGTGGAAGCTGTCTGACTCTTCCTGTGCTTGGGACCCTTTTCCTCCTACTGGGTTACCTAGTCCAACCTTGATGGAAGGGTTTATGCCTGGTCTTATTGTACTTTGTTATGCCATGGAGGAGGAGTGGATCTAGGGGAAAGGAGAGGTTTGGGGGAGGAGGTGGTTGGAAGGAGTGGAGGTAGAGGAGACTGTGGTCAGGATGTAACGTATGTAAACAGAGTTCTTTTAAAAAGCAACTAACGCAAACACTAAAAAAGAAGATAATGAATATGAAATAAGCTAATTAGGGAAACTAACTACTTTTAAGATATTTCATGGAGACACAAAAGCTTGGGTTTTTTTTTTCCCAAAAAAGAATTTTTATGTAAGAAAGAACTCAATGTTGTTCTTGCCATTCCTGTGCTACATAAGGAAAATGTCAAGTGATCTTGGTTCTTAGAAGTGGTATTGCAACTGTTAATGGTGTCAGCAATAGCAGCCATCATTTTGGCAATCTGGTAACATTAAGTTGAAACTGATATGGATATGTTAGATATATACAGAAAGGGCAGAGTAAGGAGAGAGAGGGAATTATATGCAAGGCAATGACATGAAGTTTAATTAGTATTAGTGTGAGTATTCTTAAAGAGAACATTGAGGACAAATAAGATCCAAGCCAAGCACCAAGTAACCTATAAATAATGTTTTCATGTCTCTAGGGACTTTGTCTTCTAAAATTAATAATGACCCAGATTTCTTCTGCATTTGGGATACCAGTATGAGAAAACAACCTTATTGTATATTTGTCAACTTCAGTGTTTGTTATTTGTTAGTTTTTAATCAGCCTTTTTCAATTGAATAGGTCATTGCTTAGCTGTTCAGCCACCATATCACCTACTTTTAACATAATGATTTAGCACATATATTTGTGTTAAATGAATGAAGAAATTCCAAACTATTCCCTATACTAAAACCCAAAAGCCCTTCTCTTTAGTGAAGTTCAAAGTACTTTACTAAAAGAAAAAAAGCTTCACATGAGCTAAAGATGGTGGTACACTCTATAATCCTAGCACTCAGGAGGCTAAGACAGGGGGATTAGGAGTTCCAGGCCAGTCACGACTATGTAGAAAGACTTTATCTTGTCAGGGAGGAGGACTCACATGAGAGCTAGAGATGTAGGTCAATGGTGCTTGTTTTCATGCACAGGGCCCTGGGTTCAATACCCAACACTTAAAAGGTTATTAAATATCTTTGTTTTTCTAACTTTACATGTGTGTATATACATATACATATATATATACACAAAAATGTATATATGAATGAGTGTGATTTTATATAGTCATGTATATAGTTTATACTTTCATTCTAAAATAATTCACTGCAGCAGACTGTATATGCAAAGGGACAGTTCTTTGTTCTAGTGGGATTCTAAATAACAAATGTAGAAGAAGGAAAATTGAAAATCATCAAGCATCATAGTCACTGTTGCTGCAGAAGACGCCCACTACAGAGAGCTAAGTTAGTGGGCAAATATTCAGAGAGAAACAGGACTTGGATTATTTCCAAATAATCTCTTCTAGGGTATTTTTTTAATCACAAAAAGAAAGATAGCAGCATTACAGCAGCAACTAAGTAAAGCAGGACAGCCTCAGCAATAACAAGACACGCCAGCACCAAGAACCCTGTAGCTCGGTCCACCAAGGACACAACACTTTTTATGGTATTCTTCCCAAGAAGACATCTCCCATCAACAGACAGACCCAAAATCAGAGACAGTCAGCAAAATAACTAGTCAGTATTTGAAAAAGCCAACGTTGTGAAAAATAACTACAGGTCTCTTACAGCTGAAAGGAGACTGAAGAGAAATAACTAAGTACTGTGTGGGCTCCTGGATGGGTCCTGAGCAGGAAGGGACCTAATAGACACACTAAATTTTGAGTAATATCTTTAGATAAGATTACTAAATGTTGTTTAGATTTTTAGGTAAAAGTATTTTATGTTATTAATTTACTAGCTTTTATAATTATGATTATATAAAAATACTAATAAAGGAGGCTGGGTGATGAATAAATGGAAGCTCTGTGTACTACTTCTGTAACATTTTTATAAGTCTAAAACGAGTTCTTGTTGCTTTAAAAAAATGAAGGGAAAAAAAAGGAGGCAGAGAAGGTAGGGCTCTGAACTGGAAAATTACTGAAGCAGCCCCAGCCTGGGAACTGTTTTTAGCCTCCAGTCCCAGAGTGAAGATTAGAATCAGAGGTAAGAGACAAGAATAAAGGAAGATAAAGTCATTATTTACAACGAGACTTCAGATTTCTAGAAATGCTAAAGTAGCTTGTGTGGTGGTAGCTCACATTTTACTTTATGTGATGGATGTTTTGCCTACATGTCTGTGTTGTGTAAAGAGACCAGAAGAGTACATCCTAGGAACCAGTGCTACAGACAGCTCTGAGTAGCTGTATGCATGCTGGGATTTGAACTCAGATTCTTGGGAGGAGCAGCCACTGCTCTTAACCACTAAACATCTCTCTTCCCCAGTGAGCCACACTTTAATCTCAACATTGAAGAGATTGATGAAGGAGGATCACCACCGTAAGGCCTGCCCCATCTGCATAGTGATGTCTAGGTTGGCTTGTTTGTTTTCCTAGCTGACTTGCTAGTTGAAGGACCATGCTAATAAATAAATCCAGAGTATTGAGTGGTGGGTGGGCTTAAGAGTATGAGAGCTGACCCAAAAGAAGAGCTAATGTCACTCTAGAATTTAAAAGATACAAATGTCTGTTGTTATGTAAGCTAGATTTTTCTGTCCAAATGGATTCCAGATATTCAAAACTGTCCTTTCTTAATATGAGATTAGCTTAATTCTTTCATAGACCTTCATTTGAAATAGAAAATGTTCTGTGGTACATGAGGGCCTGATACTTTTAATACAAGCTTGGAAGATTTACCACCACTCAATTCTTTGATAAGCGTTATGATACATTTTATTTTTTATTGGATTTAGCATTAGATCAAAGTGTTCTCTCTCTCTCTCTCTCTATATATATATATATATATATATATATATATATACACATATATATATATATCACACACACACACACACACACACACACACACACATACATATACACACACACTTTGGCAGTACTCAAGATGGAAACCAGGGTATCATGCACACTTGGTAAACATTCTGCCACTGAGATCATCTCTAACCCAATCAAAATACTTTTGATACTGTATTAGATTTATTATCTGTGTGCTCAAGTGTCTAGATCAGAAGATAACATATGGGAGTTGTGAGTCCCAGGCATTGAACTCAGGTCCTCAGGCTTGGCAGCATTCACCTTGATTGCTACAGCATTTTCCCAGTCCCCAATCAAAATACTATGCTGACCTCTATCCTTAAGTATATGTGGCCTTCCAGCCTCTCCTTTTGTTCTTCCCTTGAAGAAGGAACATAACATTTACTTACTGTCTTCCTTTAAGGAAATAATGTAATTCTAGTTGCTTCAAATATATTTCATTTAGAATTATTCAGTAAAAATTTTAGATAGTTAACATAAGTAAAACTTGGGATGGGAAAATTAATTATGTAAGAAAGATATAGCTAAAAATAAGATTAAGACAAGTGATCTTGAGAAATATGAGTCCACCCAAGGAAAGGGTTGTGCCAGTTGGTTTAATAAGGCAGATAGATGGATTCTGAGCCATTTCTAAGAAGCTATAACGATAGTGAGTATAAGAACTTCCTCAAAGCTGTAGAGTGTGGTATAAATATACCTTTTTACCAGTGAAATGAGAGTCTGGGGAAAAGTATATACATTTAGGTTTGCTCCCTGTTTTTATATATATGAAATGTTTATTGAAGTAGGCTTGGCCTTAGTGGAGGAAGTGTATCATTTTGGGTGTGGGCTTTAAGACACTCCTAGCTGCCTGGAAGCCAGTCTTCTGTTGGCCTTCATAAAAAGATGTAGAATTCCCGGCTCCTCCTACACTGTGCCTGCCTGGACACTGCCATGCTCCTGCCTTGATGATAATGGACTTAACCTCTGAACCTGTAAGCCAGCCCCAATTAAATGTTGTCCTTATAAGGGGAAAAAAAAAAGACAATTTGGGAGGCTGGAGATATGACTCAGTGCTTAGGAGCACTTGCTGTTTTTCCAAGGACCTAGGTTCAATTCCTAGCACCCACGTGCAGCTAACAGTCGTCTATAACTCCAGTTCCAGGTGATGTGATGATGCCCTTTTCTGGCCTCCACAAGCATCAGGCATTTTGATACAGGGTCTCACTGAAACTGTAGCTCATAATAAGCTATGCTAACTGGCAGAGGTCTGCCTGTCTACACTTTCCCAGCACTCAAGTTACTGGCACACAGCTGTTTATACATGGGTGCTGTCATTTTATCTCACTGAGACAGCTCAGTGCCTAACAGTTTTTGTGAAATTTATATATTTATGCATACCACATAGCTACTTTGAAATGTGCAGTTAATAACCTATTTTGAGTCACCTTGTAAATCTGAAGATATTGAGTGGATTTTCTATCTGAATTCTTCAAAGAAATCAAGACTTTATATTTGGAATGCCAAATACTAAAATTAAAAGAGAGGGAGCTTAGAATATATAACGTTAACACTGACTTTTGTTAAATGAAACCTCATTAATCCAAGTACGCATCTGAAGGCTTGCGTACAGTTCAGTGACGGAGTGCTTGGCAGTAAGTGCAAGTGCCTGGGCTCAATCCCCAGGGCTGGGGAATCTCCAAGTACACATACAGTTAACAAAATCAGTAAAAGAGCCCTTCTTCTAAATTTTATAATCTTTATCTGTAAAATAATACCCCACTGCATTACATAAAAAGCAAGTTACACAAGGCTTGCTGAGCTGTACATTGCCTCCACATCTGGAATCAATTGAAGCAAAATATAGTGAGACTACATGTTGATTCAAAGATCTGTGTCCATGAAGACAATAACCACTGACTGCACTGTTGACTGAGAAGACGAGGTTTCCCTTTCGGCTTCTAACAGTGTCTTTAGTAATCACCTAAAGAAAAGAGTGGAGCTTTTCTAAATACAGTCTCTGGTTGTTGGTCCTCCTATGGAGTTCAGACTTCTTTGTTTCACTCACAAGCAGTTCCTCTGTTTAGCTTTAAATATACAATAACATCTGCGGTATTATTTGATTTCCCTTATATTTAATAAGAAAGATTTTTAACTGTTTAAAAGAGTTGACATTTACAGAATGTATTAAAGAGATGACCACACTTACAGGTTAGGAGGTTTTTAATCAGATAGAACTCCTCTGTGGTAAACTTGTCTAAGGTGACTGAAGAACAGCATCCCCAGTATGTTCATGAGTGCTATTAGGATGTCCGAGTTATCTAGAGGCACAAAGTTATTGCTAAAATGAGCACACAGCATGGTGATGGTGGTGCTGAGTAAGACAAGTGTGGAAGTGGGGTAGCCATGAGGAGGAGGCCAGAATCAGCTGATGTCATTCCCCTGACTGTGGTCTGAGCACCTTGTCAGATTCTTTCCATAAACGAAGCTGAATCTTCCTACTGAGGCCAAGTTTTCTACAGTATGCTATCACTTTTTCTTGGCAGTAATGAGCCAGAAGAGTGATCTATATTAAAGTCACTCTGTGCTAGGCATGATTGTGTATACTCTGGAGGCAGAAACAGGAGGATCAGGAGTTCTAGACCAGCTACATAATACAACCCTATCAAAAAGAAGCTCTTTTTTTCTGCTTGCACTTGAGGCAAAAAGAACAACCATAATAGAAGATGTGGAGTAAATTCTGTGCAACAAACAAACAGCCAGACAGCCAGAACCTAAATGTTGTTAAGACTCTTAAACTCTTAGAATTTAAAACTCACATTTAGCAAAAATCTCACCTCTTTCCCTTTTTTTATTTTTTATTTTTATTTTTTATTGTATATTTTCTTTCTTTACATTTCAAATGTTACTCACTTTCCCGGTTCTTCCCCTCCCGGAAACCCCCTATCTCATCCCCCATCCCCCTGCTTCAATGAGGGTGTTCCTCCACCCACCCACTCCCACCTCTCCACCCTCGAATTCCCCTACACTGGGGCATCTATCAAGCCTCCGTAGAACCAAGGACCTCTCCTCCCATTGATGCCTGACAAGGGTATCCTCGGCTACATATGCAGCTGGAGCCATGGGTCCCTCCATGTGTACTCCTTGGTTGGTTACTTAGTCCCTGGGAGCTCTGAGGGAGTCTGGTTGGTTGATATTGTTGTTCTTCCTATGGGGTTGCAAACCTTTTCAGCTCCTTCAGTCCTTTCTCTAACTCCTTCATTGGGGACCACGTGCTCAGTCCAGCAGTTGGCTGCGAGCATCCACCTTTGTATTTGTAAGACTCTGGCAGAGCCTGTCAGGAGACAGCTATATCAGGCTCCTTTCAGCAAGCACTTCTTGGCATCCACAATAGTGTCTGGGTTTAGTGACTCTATACAGGATGGATCCCCAAGTGGAGCAGTCTCTGGATGGCCTTTCCTTCAGTCTCTACTCTATCTACACTGTGTCTCCATATTTGCCCCCGTGAGTATTTTGTTCCCCTTTCTAAGAAGGACTGAAGCATCCACACTTTGGTCTTCCTTCTTCTTGAGCTTCATGTGGTCTGTGAATTATATCTTGGGTATTCTGAGCTTTTGGGCTAATATCCACTTATCAGTGAATGCATACCATGTGTGTTTTTTTGTGATTGGATTACCTCATTCAGGATGCTATTTTCTAGTTCCATCCAATTGCCTAAGAATTTCATGAATTCATTGTTTTTAATAGCTGAGTAGTACTCCATTGTGTAAATGTACTACATTTTCTGTATCAATTCCTCTGTAGAAGGACATCTGGGTTCTTTCCAGCTTCTGGCTATTATAAATAAGGCTGCTATGAACATAGTGGAGCATGTGTCCTTGTTATATGTTGGAGAATCTTTTGGGTATATGCTCAGGAGTGGTATAGCTGGGTCCTCAGGTAATACTATGTCCAATTTTCTAAGGAACCACCAGACTGATTTCCAGAATGGTTGTACCAGCTTGCAATCCCACCAGCAATGGAGAAGTGTTTCTCTTTCTCCACATCCTCACCAGCATGTGCTGTCACCCGGGCTTTTGATCTTAGCCATTCTGACTGGTGTGAGGTGGAATCTCAGGGTTGTTTTGATTTGCATTTCCCTGATGACTAAGGATGTTGAACATTTCTTTAGGTGCTTCTTGGCCATTTGACACACAATAGTCACAAATGATATTACATACCTTGGTGTGACTCTTAACTAACCAAGCAAGTGAAAGATCTGTATGACAAGAACTTCAAGTCTCTGAAGAAAGAAATCGAAGAAGATCTCAGAGGATGGAAAGATCTCCCATGCTCATGGATTGGCAGGATCAATATAGTAAAAATGGCCATCTTGCCAAAAGCAATCTACAGATTCAAGGCAATCCCCATCAAAATACCAAATCAATTCTTCATAGAGTTAGAGCAATTTGCAAATTCATTTGGAATAACAAAAAACCCAGGATAGCAAAAACTATTCTCAACAATAAAAGAACTTCTGGGGGAATCAGCATCCCTGACTTCAAGCTATACTACAGAGCAATAGTGATAAAAACTGCATGGTATTGGTACAGAGATAGGCAGGAAGATCAGTGGAATAGAATTGAAGACCCAGAAATGAACCCACACACCTACTGTCACTTGATCTTTGACAAAGGAGCTAAAACCACTCAGTGGAAAGAAGACAGCATTTTTAACAAATGATGCTGGCTCACCTGGAGATCTACATGTAGAAGAATGCAAATCGACCCATTCTTATCTCCTTGTACAAAGCTCAAGTCCAAGTGGATTAAGGACCTCCACATAAAACCAGTTACACTGAAACTTATAGAGGAGAAAGTGGAGAAGAGCCTCAAACACATGGGCACAGGGGGAAAGTTCCTGAACAAAACACCAGTGGCTTATGCTCTAAGATCAAGAATAGACAAATGGGACCTCATAAAATTGCAAAGCTTCTGTAAGGCAAAGGACACTGTCAATAGGACAAAACAGCAACCAACAGATTGGGAAAAGATCTTTACCAATCCTACGTCCAATAGAGGGCTAATATGCAATATATACAAAGAACTCAAGAATTTAGACTCCAGAGAATCAAATAACCCTGTTTAAAAATGGGGTACAGAGCTAAACCTCTTTCCTTCTTACTTGTATCTAATTTTGAATATCCCATTTTTATTTATAAACTTTAATTTTAGGTTGTTAGAATGTATACATATATTATGTCTAATTTTTGACTGTGCATAAATTATACAGTTGCATTAGTGACTTTTATTTTTATTTGAAAAAAAATTGAGAAAATAAAGACAGTGTTAGGGTAGGGCCGTAAGTAACCAGAGCTGCTAAGAAGCCTGTTTTCACTCTCATCTTTCCGTAGGTGGTTGCCTATCACTATTGCCAAGCAGATAATGCCTACACCTGCCTGGTACCAGAATTTGTCCACAATGTTGCTGCCTTGCTCTGCCGCTCACCTCAACTGACAGCTTACCGGGAGCAGCTTCTTCGGGAGCCTCACCTGCAGAGCATGCTAAGCCTCAGGTCCTGTGTTCAAGACCCCATGGCCTCCTTCCGGAGGGGAGTCCTAGAACCCTTGGAGAACCTCCACAAAGGTATAAATAAGGTCCAAAGGAACCATGGTCTCTTGGGTTGCAATATAGAAATGATTATGTTTATTATATTGCCAAAACTAAATGTTCTATAGCTGATGTCTACAGATTAGTTTACAGAGACTTTTCTTGGGTAGACTGTGATAGTGCATGTATGTAGTCCGAGCACTTGGAAGAGGCTGGGGTAGGTGGACAAACAAACCTAGGCAGTATAACAGGACCCTATTTCAAAATAATAAATCCCTGTAGAAACTGATCCTTACTCCTTTTTTTATAAAAGTTTTTATTTTGATTTCTAAATGATTTCAGTTTTCTTATGATAAAGGTAGTAGAGCTTCTAGTCCTTTCTGTGGAATTAGAATTAATCAATAAAGTTGCAGCTCCATCTCACTGTTTCAGTGTTTCTACGACTAGAAACTCTACAGTTAGAAAATATCTGCAGGTATATTTATTATGCCACCCATGGCTGCATACCTCAGTACTGACACTAGCAGTCACTTAACTGTTCACTTGGAAGGTATGTCAAAAGGCACATGGACATTTTATGGTACATAAATTGTATCAGAAAAACTAGTGTTTTTTTAATGAAAATGAAATCAGTAGGATCTGTCTCCCTCTCGTGCTCATGCCTTTCCTTCCTTTTTCTTTACAGCCCTGGTATTCACTGAAACCTAACCACAGTTGTCGTCTAAAACCTCTCTCCATTATACATTTTTTTCACCTTTTAAAATTTTTATTTTTTGTGTGGGGAGGCATGTTGGTGTGGAAGATCGCATACATGGTACACCTATACTTGAATGTACATATCCACATGTGCAGAGGCCAGAGGAAGAGGCTGGTATCTTCCTCTATAGCTCTCTTCCTTAATCATCTTAACACAGAGTCTCTCAGTGACTGGCCATTGAGCTCCTGACTCTTCCTGTCTCTTCCCCTCCCCCGCCCCCAGCCCTGGGGTTACAGGCATGTGCAGCCATACTGAGCTCTTTACTTGTGTGCTTGGGATTCCAACTCTTGCATAGTACTCTTACCCACTGAGCCATCTCTCCACCCTCCTCTATATTATTATTATTATTATTATTATTATTATTATTATTATTATTATTAAATTTTACTTATTGTGTGGAAGTACTCATACCATAACTTGTATGTGGTGATCAGAAGATAGCTTGTGGGAATCAGTTCTGTTGTCCTATTGTGTGGGTCCCAGGAATCAAACTCTGGTCATAAGGTGTGGAAGCAGGTCCCTTTACCCATTAATCCACCTTACCTGTCTGTCTCCACTTGTAAAAATGTTTTTGTCAGCACTGGAAGCCAAGCAGAGTAATAACGATTAAATATCTCAGTTGTGCTACTCAACACAGTGTGTGTGTGTGTGTGTGTGTGTGTGTGTGTGTGTGTGTGTGTGTGTGTGTAAAATCTTAGGATTTAATGTGAACATTTAATGAGCATTTATAGTATGCCAGATAAACTTTGTACTGTACAAGTATTAGTTGTTTTTGCTCAAGTTGTTAGATGTTTCTCTTTGACTAAATTGTGTGCAATTGAATTTCAAAACTTGTGTTTATCTTTTCTCATTCATATCTACCTTTTCACCTTGAACAAGGTAGATATTTCAGGAAATACATTTTGAATAGAGGCATAAAAGGGGAAACTGCTCATATGCATGTTTTTGGTTTGGTTTGGTTTGGTTTGGTTTTTTTTTTTTTTTTTTTATACA
This sequence comes from Uromys caudimaculatus, assembly GCA_028551405.1. NCBI lineage: Eukaryota > Metazoa > Chordata > Mammalia > Rodentia > Muridae > Uromys > Uromys caudimaculatus. The sequence continues at coordinate 15,174,388 of CM052710.1, read as the reverse complement.
AGGTCTCTCTATGTAGCTCTGGCTGTCTGGGAGTTCACAATATAGACCAGGCTGGCCTCAGACTCACAGAGATCCACCTGCCTCTGGCTCCCTAGTACTGGATTAAAGACATGCGCCACCAAGCCCAGAGATGCATGGGTATTTTAAAAAGACAGTGATACAAAGAACTATGCCCTCTAGGTATTCAAAGAGAATATACAGATGCTTGCTGAGTCTGCACCAAATTCTCAACATGGTTTATTATTTTACTGTAAGATAGATCTACTCATTTATTTCTCTATCCCTTTAGATATCTCTAACTCAGAGTTAACAGAACTGAGTAAGTTCAATTGCTTCACCCTATTCTGGGGGTTTCTACTCACTCTTAAAGTTATAAGCAGCTGGAAAAACAATTTACAAACATTAAAAAGTGTTTAATCAACCTAAAAGAAAAAAACAAAATAATAGAAAAGATTAGGTAAATCATATTAAGGAATCAGTTGTAAAATATAAATGGAGTAAGTAAATGAAAATGCAGAAACTGTCAGACTGAATAAAGAACAAAATCTAATCCATATGCTGCTGTCTTCATAGAGTCACTCATATCACTGAAAATGAAAGACTAGAACAATAAATAGTGGGTAAAACATAAACCATAAGAAATCTAGAGTAGTTTGTTACTGTCAGAATAGACTTTTAAACAAGCAATATTAGTAAAGGCAATTAGTAGACATGAAAGACAATTCATCAGGAAATAAAGTAATCCAAATTATGTACCTAGAATCAGGGTTTCAAAATCATGAATCAGAAACTGATCGAAGGGCTCAATAAGCAAAGCCCAGTTAGATATGGGTATTTAAATGCTTCTTAGTAACTATTGAAACAAAAAGAGGAAAAATTAAAGATACAGATTTGAATAATATTATCAGCCAACTTGCTCTGGTTGGTACTTGTAGAACATTACCTAATAAATACAAAATATATATTTTCTTCAAGAAAACATAAAACTATATTCTGAACTATAGAACAAGTCTCAAAATTTCTAAAAGTTATCAGAATGATAGTGCATGTCAAAACTCCCAGCATTTGGATGCTGAGGTGAGAGGACTGTGAATCCAAGACTAGGTTAGACTACACAGTGAGGTCCTGCCTCTAAACCAACAAAAATCAAAGTGAAAATATCCGTGCAGGGAGCTAGCTTAGTCTGTAATATACAAGGACCCAAGTGTGATACTCAGTGCCTTTATTTAAAAAACGAAAAGGAAAGCACACACTTGTAATCCCACTGTTGGGGAGAAGGAAACAGGTGGGTCGCCAGGGCTCACTAGACAGTGTCCTGGCCAGTAAGAAAGCCTGTCTCTCAAAAAAGAAAAAAGACAAAAAGCCACAGCACCCAAGGAACAACGCTGAGTGGTCCACTGCATGTTGTAAATACTGCAGCAGTGTTGTGCAAAATAATGGAATTAAATTAGAAATTAGTAACAATACAATCTTAAATATGTATAGGTTAACCTACTTCTAAATAACGTATAGGTCAAAGAGCAGATCATACAGAGAATGTTTAATATGTCAAAATGAATAATATAAAATCACTTGTGTGAATTTCCTTCTTAAACTAGGAAAAATACAAGGAAAATAAACTTAATTAATATAAATAAGGAAGTGATCTCCAAACAGAAATGATTGAAGTAGAAAGTTGATGTGAAATTGGATAATCAAGCCTCAGCAAGACTTCAAAAAAAGTGGGAGAGAAACATGAATTAACAGTATCATAAATTAAGAGGTGGTACCACTACAGTTCATAAAAATATTTTTAAAAATAAGCCATTATAAATAACTTTATAACAATAAAATTCAGCAAATTGACTAAAGTAGACAGATTATTCTTAAAACATACACATAACTTACCAATATTTTTAAAAAAAAAAAAAACAGAAAAGAACATTTCATGATTTATCTTATCAGGCATAACACTGTTGGACATCAAAATGTCAGACATAAGGATCTTTTAAAAAAAGAAGAAATAAATTGCAGACCATTATTCTTCATGGCCGTCATAACAAAATCCTAGAAGAAGAAAAAAGCTAATAACAAAGTTAGTTTCTACTTGGTCAGAATTACAATGTTAGTTTAACATTTGGAAGTTAATCTGTATAATTTATCATATTAACAAAAGATCCTCCATGTAGTTACCCTAGTCTATCAGCACAGTGGATAAACAGATTGTAAACTTGTTCAGTGGGATTCTTCTTAGTAATAAAAAGAAACAAATACTACATTCAACAGTGTTAGTCTCAGAAACTTTATATTAAGCAGAAGAAACAAATGTATGTAGCCTGTGGTGATAGAAGTTAAAACACTGGCTGCCTGCCCACTGAGTACGAACAGGAAGGAAACCTAGAGGAGTTTTCTTGAGTGATAGAAATGTTTTTTCAATTTGATCAGGTTTAGTTGCATGATTGTATATATTTATCAGAACTTATCAGAATATAGAGCTGAAATGGCCTTTGTTTATCATATATACATATTATCCACAGGTAGCTAGAGTTTTTCTCCCAGGAAAGTTTTATGGAAAATACTTTTCAATTCATACGAGTGAGATTGCTAATACTCCCCTTCTCCTTTAAAAAAAAAATAGTATTTTTCAAAATTTTGTAAGATTCCAAAAGTATGAAGCTTCACAGTAGGCATTTGCTTCAGCCACCAATATGAAATGAGAGGTCAGGAGCACCACAGCTAAAGGGAGGTGATTTTGAGGAGCAGACAGTGCCTGTGGGTCTCTGTCAGTGACTTCTGAGTGCTGTACTCGTAGATCAGCACACGAGCTCTAGCTGCTTGCTCCTCCCTTTCAGTGTCTGCAAGCATTACTTATCCCAGGCACCAATGTGCAGTCTTAGAAGGGACTACTAGGGAAGACTCGAAAGATTTACTAAAGATGTATGTCAGCAGAGGCAATGAGGAACACCCAGGAAATGTTATTTACAGAGATGAAAACAAGATTAAAAGCTTGGGAAACTTTTCCAGTGACTTCTCAGCTAGAGCAATGCCTCGTAACTTAAGTCTTCAATTAGTCCATGACAAAATAAGAAAATGAGACTATCTAGAATTTGTGTGGTCATAGATACAGATTTTTAAAGTATATAAAAGTTAACATATTTATTTTTAATTAAATTTTTCTGGTATAAAATGAAGTTTATTTGGGGGCACGAAAGGTGGGGTTGAGAAGAGAATAGAGGCAGAAAGAGGGGACAGAGGAGGACAGAGAAAGAAAGGAGAGGGAAAGAGGAGAGAGAGGCCAGAGAGAGCTAAAACATTTTTCTATGAAATAATTCTGATAATAAATAGTAGTTGTAGGCTAGAGATATAGCTCAGTCATTAAAGACTAAACTCACAATCAAAAATAAATAGTAGCTGCATTTTAAATGTTCATACATGGCAGAATATGAAATAGCAATTTTTTGTCCTTACTTTTTTAATTTTTAAAATTCTTTTAATATTCTGTAAAAGCTTGAAAATGAATATAAAGAAGCTAGTTGCATTTAAAAAGCAACTATAATGAGGCTAGTTGCATTTAAAAAGCAGTCTGAAGATCATTAAAGTCTCTTTAGTGTTTAACTGGTGAACCTCATTAGCCAAAAGAAAAGAAATTATTTAGCAATATCTTTCTTTTTTTTTTTTGATACTTTATTTACATTTCCAATGTTTCCCCTTTTCTGGGTCTCCTCTTTGGAAACCCCCTATCCCCTCCCCATCCCCGCATCTATGAAGGAATTCCACCTCCCACACACCTGCCCACTCATTCCCATATTCCCACCTTGACATTCCCCTTTACTGGGGCCTCTAACACCCTCAGGCCCAAGGGCCTCTCCTCTCTACCTGATGGCCAATGAGGCCCTCCTCTGCCACATATGTGGTTGGAACCATGGGTTCATAGATGTGTATTCTTTGGTTGGTGTTCCAAACTCCAGGACGACCAGGGGCTGGGGGTTCAGGACCGTTGACGCTGTTGCTCCCTCCATGGGGCTGCAAACTCCCTCAGCTCCTTCAGTCCTTTCTCCAACTCCTCCATCTGGGACCTCACTCTCAGTCCAGTGGTTACTATAAAGTGAAACTTGGGCATTCTGAACTTTTGGGCTAATATCCGCTTATCAGTGAGTACATACCATGTTCATTCTTTTGTGACTGAGTTACCTCACTCAGGATGATATTTTCAAGTTCCATCCATTTGCCTGCAAATTTCATCAAGTCATTATTTTTAATAGCTGAGTAGTACTCCATTGTGTAGATGTACCACATTTTCTGTATCCATTCCTCTG
>CM052710.1:15152514-15162528 GCA_028551405.1 Uromys caudimaculatus | reverse complement strand
GGGTGTTAGATCCCTTGAAACTGGAGTTACAGACAGTTGTGAGCTGCCATGTAGGTGGTGGGAATTAAACCCAGGTCCTCTGGAAGAGCAGCCAGGGATCTTAACTGCTGAGCCTTCCATCTCTCTAGCCCTCTTTTTTAACCCCTTTCTTTTTAAACCTTAGACAAATTGCTTACCTGATGACCTAAACTTCCATATCATGATATCTATACTAATTATAAGAGCTTCATAAGCTTACTGTCTTTAATTCAAATACATAAAAATAAAAAGACAGGGCTTCTAGTTTCTGTGTCAAAATAGTCCCACCCAGAGCAAAATGTTCAAGCTGTTCTTAGGGGAGGCTAGTTATCATGAGAGAAAACAAGGACACAGAAAAAGTATGGAGAGCTATTCAGGCTGAACCTACTGTGGTACAGAAATGCTAAGCAGCAATTAGACAGCACCACAGGGCCGGTAGCTCCCTGTTATCTCTCAGCTTCGGTTTTTTCCTCTCAAAGTCACTAATGGGTTGGACTGAAAAGGCTAGTGCCACTTTTCTCAGCCGCCTCACTTAAAATGCACAAGTTGCCTCAAATGGGTTTTCTACCTTCTCACTATTAGCATAATAGCAGGGATTAGTTTATTAGATTAGTGGGTCAATCTATATCTCAGTGCCCAATGGAATAAAACAGGACAAATTAATTCTATGGCGACAGTGATGAACAGGGGGAAAGAGATGCAGAATGAGGTAGAAGGGCCAGGCTTGTGAGTGTTCCCAGGAGACACTCTCATAAAGACAGAAGACACCACAGCGTTTGATATCAGAAAGATGTTTTAAACTGGGCAAGGTAGTCCATGCTTGTAATGCTAGCACCTGAGATGCTGAGGCTGGAGGACTACAGCCTGTTCTACATAGTGTGATCCTGCAACAGAGTTTTGATGATAAAAATAATTTCCAGCAACATTTTGTCAACCCTCCCATCACACAATTAGCATCCTAGGCTGGACACTGTTTATAACCCATTTCTTTTTGTTACAGTTATGTTGATGAAATGTTAAATAACTCTACATTATGTTCATTCTTTGCTCAGATTCTGGGACAACAGGCAACCTGACTTTTAAAATTGAGATAATTCACCATCAGCCACAGCACTGATCTCTGGATCCAGCACTGCTCTTCCTTATGCCGCACTCCAGAAGTTTTGCGCTCAGGCTGGATACTACTTCCCTAGGTAGCCTATTTCCGATGAATGCCAACTAAGTTTTGACCTTACTAGAATAGTCTCTCTATGTCTAATCCCCTAATAAGGTCAACAAGTTCAGAGGGAACAACTACTCAAAGTCTAGAAAATGGACTAGAAGAAACATGCTGTGCTGTCCCTGGGAGTTCTCTCTACACATGCACACTGTCAGCTCTGGCTTACCTGGTGTGATTAGAGGCACTGAGTTGGTCTACTCTGGCCTACTGAGGACACTGGGTATTCTAGACAGAATTGGAGAGAATGTGGAAAACAGAAGGGAAAAATCTACAAGAAATGGAAGCTGAAGGTTATAAAAACAACTCCTGCCTAATGATAGTCCTTAATGAAAAGTAGTTGAAGCCAGTTTCTCTGAAAGCCTAGACTAGATGGGATCTGCCCTTTAATTCTCACTAAAATTCCACTTTTGTTAGCCAGGGAGTCTCAACTATGAGAGGAACACTTGAGTAAACAGGGCTGGTGCTGTCCCAGACTGAGGAGGAGCTTGAGTTCCAACTGAAATGAAATCTAAGGACGATGGTTTTGATAACTCCTGGTTCTCTTTACAAATTTAGTTGTTCTCTCTTAAATATGATGGCCATTCAGCAGCCATGTTATTAAATCATCAAAGAACAGAGTGCACAGTACCTGAAGTAAGAAGTGTCTGTACCAGTCTGTTGTTCCCTGAGTTAATAAGCAATATTGAGAAAGCAAGCCTATATAGCTATAATATACTGCATAAAAACTGTATTCTCTCCTTTGTGAGCCCCTGAGCACTTCACTCTTTGTAAGAAAGGTAGTTAATTCAGTGGTAGTCTGTTTGCCTTGGACTTACCTGCTTTTCAATCCTGACATATTCCAGGGTGGGAAAATAGATAGCAAGAGATTGTATGGGAACTGGCCTCAAAGTGTTTATTAAGTAACTCTAGGTTAAATACTGTTTCTTAACTACACAGCTTTTAACTCTATGTTTTAAGAGTCAGAAGAAATATGAACAAGTTTTACAGTAGTTTTATTATCTGCCATTTTAGTTTCCAAAGTCTTAGTTAGCCAAGGTCAACAGGAAATAAATAAAAAAAATACATGAAGAAACAATTTCTAAGTTAATTGTGTGACTTCTGAATACTGTGTTGAAATCTCATGCTACTTTACTTTGTCCTGTCTGGGACCTAAGCCACTCCTTTGTCTAGTGTATCCCTGTTGTATTTGTTATACACCCACTAATCACTTAGTAGTCCTCTTAGCACAGTGGTTGTTGTGGTGCCTGTGTTCAAGTAAACTTTATCTTCTTCATTTAAGAGACCCATATTTGGTTTGCTTAAAAAAAGCTGTGCCTCAAAATGCTAACAGCAGAAGGATGCTGTTTACCTAGTCACAGGACTAAGTTTTGACACTCCTGAAGTATCTGTTACTGCCAAGGCAGGGGGGGAGAGTCACACATTCTCAACCCTTTCTTTGAACTTGCAGTAGTCTTGGTTTTACACTGTAAGGGCCTGCCTGCTGCTTACCAGCAGCGGGAGGAAGGGATTACACCCGCTTTTATGCAGGTCTAAGGTTTGGGATCATTAAGTAAATGTCAGTTCCTAGAGGATCCAATATTCCTACTTTTTCCAGGCAAGCAGACTTCATTCTAAGTTTCCTGCTCTGGGAAAATATCATAAATTCTTTTCTGTCTGGCTTATTATCATCATCAAAATCTGAAACTAGCTTTCTAATGAATCAGCATGAAGAAATAGGCAGCGGCGGTGCACGCCTTTAATCCCAGCACTTAGGAGGCAGAGGCAGGCAGATTTCTGAGTTCCAGGCCAGCCTGGTCTACAGAAGGAGTTCCAGGACAGCTAGGGCTACACAGAGAAACCCTGTCTCGAAAAAACCAAAAAGAAAAAGAAAAAGAAAAAGAAATAGGCTGAGAGGCATGCCCACAAATACAGTCATCATAATGGTCTGGTGAACAGCAGGGCCACAGGGCCACTAAAAACCCAGCAGTGTCAGAGCTCCAGTCTTTGGTGTGTCACAGTCTGAGTAATAGGCAGTGCACTGCTAAACTTGCAGCCTTGCTTTGAGAAGCAGAGAAAAATGTCCTCTGTGGGAAGCATTCGAGTGAGAGCATTTCCCATTGCCTTCAATATCTATGCTCTATGCTATACATTTAAAACAGGCTCAGAATCACTTATCATGGATCTGTGTCTTACCTGGGATCACAGAGAAATTTGGTTTTCTCCCCCTCGTCTCTCCAGATAAGCCACTCTCGGAAGGAAGGGTGCGCAAACATCCGAGTCATGTCCCTGCGCTTGATTAGGAACATGGAGAGGCTCTCCATTCTCTGTCGAAAGTCTTCCCATCCTAGTGTGCCTTCAATGCTCCCAGCATTGATGGCCTGGAAAATATGCTCATCGGTAAGTGGGTGGAGAGAGGCCACCGCCACATTCAGGAGAGGCACCACCCGGTCAAAGGAAGACTGAGTTGGGAACTTCATATTGCACTGGAGTAAATAAACCTCAGAGAGCGAAACAGGAACGACTTTGTAGCTCGAACTCTTTAGCACTAGGTAGCCTTTCTCTATGAGGTCAAATGTGAGTTTCAGGTACAGATATGACCCTTGACTGAGGGTCTTGAGGTGAGAACTGAGTTTGCCAAATGTAGTATTGTCCATCTTGCCATTAAGTGAGATGTTATTCTGGATCTCTGAGCTGCTGTGAATCCGGTGCAGGATGTAAGCCTGCAGATCCTGGTCTATGGCTTCATTCTCTTCCAGTCGATCCAAAAAAATCCTATGGAAAGGCAGCAACTTGGTAATTTCCTAAAATAGATGGAGAGAGAGATAGAGAGAGATAGACAGAAAGACCTTCAGTTTCCCCTAACTCTCTTATAAACTATGAGACCCAGAATTCAGTCTAAATTTCTGAGTGGCCAAAGAAAAAAAATAATATTAAGCATGATATCCATAGACTAAAGGAAATTATGCACACAGTAAGAAAATGGCTTTTCCAAATACTGAGACTTTTTCTGGGTCTTTGTGAAGAGCACATGAGGGTCAAATGGAGGAAGTTCTTCCCCTACTCTTTACCCTCAGACTCTGGCTTCACTGAAACTTACCAATTCACCAAAATGGTTATTGCCAAGATTATCAATAATCTTAACCTTGGCAAATCCAATAATTAGCTTTAGTTTTCATCTTCTCAGGATCTTGGCAGTGTTTGATCATTGACTGCACCTTCCCACAGCGTTCTGGGGAATCACCTTCAGCAGCCTGTTCTTTAGACACATCCTCACTTTCTTATCACGCTGACTAGTTTTACCGACCCTCTTCAGCGAGCGCCTCTTTTGTTCCCCAGCCCATTTCAGGCTCAGGTCTCTATTAATTTTCCTTCTTCAGCCATTCCCACTCTTTAAAACAGTTCTAAATATCATCTATTTTGCTGGATTACTTAATTCCTCTGAGTTCTCACCTTGTATCTTGGTTTACCCAGCAATTTATACTTTGATGTTTCACAGATAAACTTAATGAGACTAAATTAAAAATATTAAATTTTATACTCAATCACAAGACATTCCATGTGTTAACAAATTAACTGTACTGCCATTGACCCTGACACTGAATCCTTAGAGGCATCTGGGATCTTTGTTTCTGAAGACGGCATCTGTTCATGCACTCACCAAACCCCAGGATTCGTTCTTGGTGTCTTGCTTATACTCACAGTCTGTCATCAAGTCTTTTTCCTTTTTGGATTTTCTATGTAGCTTGGATGGTCTAGAACTCTTAACTCTCTTGTTTCATGATATCACAGGTGTGAACCATCACTCCACCTGGCTGATAACTGCTTTTTATTTTCCTTCAAGATATTTTCCAAATATGGCTAGTTTAAGACACCATCAACTCTCACCTTCTTTCTGCTTATAATCTCCATCCTCTGTATTTTATGATGTACACAACCAGAAGATAGATCTTTTAAAAATAGTACCTCAGATTTCATCACTTTCTAACGCTCCCTAGACTGGCTTCTCCTCTCTACCCAAAACCACCATTTCTATCTCTTTATACTATTTTATTTTTCTTCATCGTACTTGACATGACATACCCATAACATTACAATATGTTTAATTATACTTTTTGTTTGTGTTCCTTATTAAAAAAGTGTTGTGAAAGCAGAGACATTGCGTGTTTTATTTACTATTGAGTCTTCAAGTATTAGGACAGGTATTAGGACAGTGTAGGACATACTGTAAATATCCAAGAAATGTCTATAGAAGCAATGGAAAATTACATAGGATTTTGTGAGGAAAATAATTCTTAGAAATTCTTCATTGAAGAGAGTGCAGTATCTGAGAAGTTACTGCAGGTCTTTATTCATCAAGACACTGAAATTTGGACTTATAAAATCTGGGGCATGCATAGTACTCTGTCTATTCTTTGGCACTGTTGAAAAATCAAGGTTTTTCTGTTCTACCTACCTAGACATTTAAAATTTCTTCTTCAATTATACATGACATCATATGAGAATAGATCTCAGGTCAATACTGCTTATGCATAAATATCAAAAATAGAGATCATAGCTAGGTGTGGTGGCACACATCTATAAATTCAATACTTAGGGGGTTGAGACAGGAGGATCATGAGTTTGAAGCTAGCCTAGGTTACCCAGTGAAATTTATTTTTCTTTTTTTCTTAAAAAACTGAAAACAACAACAATAATAATAATAATAATAATAATAATAATAATAATAATAAGAACAAGAAACAAAACCAAACACAAGATTTTGTTCCTGGAGAGCTTTCTTATTAATATTTTAACAACCAAGCTACTATCCACTAATGAATGTAGTTTTAGCTGAAAAGATCACTATGTGGATCTAGACTGTAACCCAAATAACCTGCAGAATGACAGCAAGCATCTGTAAGGTGATGGAATCAGAGATACTGCTTCTTGTCAAGAGGGCAGTAGAAATAATTTGCCAATATATAAGAATAATAGTAAAAGCTGAAAGAAGGGGGAAAACTTAATGTGACTCATCTATATTAGTTATTACAAGTGGGCTATATCAAAATAGTGGGATGATTATATATTCTAGGGGATCTTAATCAAGAAGGGTTTTTTTTTTTTTTTTTTTTTTTTTACTGTTCCAAACCACATATGAACACAAAAGAACAGGAGCTACAACCCTAACTTCTTACTTAGCTCAGTACTTTTTACAAACTCGATTCCACATTCCTGGGTCTTTCAGGCCATTACACTACTAGTAATGGGTAGGAAGGATAATTTAAAGGAAGCAAACCCTTATCTCTTAGTTGTAATAAATATAACCTGAAGTCCTAATATTGCCAATATTTTCAAGAGGAAGGCATATACAGTGACAACTTTACATCCACACTACCAAAAAATGTGCTCAAAGAAAAGTGAGGGAGGAAGTGAAAAGTCTGAGCCTCTACGGCAGGCTGCAAGGATGAGGCATTTCCCGCTTGGCACTACTACATCAGGACAAGGTCTAAAGAACAGACTTTTCTTTTTTGTCCCTTTACACTGATCTTCAACTCATGACCCTCTTTCTTCTGCTTCAGGTGTGCTGGAATTTCATATTTAGCCTCTTCATGTTATTTTGAGGAACATTTTATGAAGCCTTACCCAGAGCAATGGGAATAGGAACTTGACATATAGAGAGAATGTTTTTTCTAGATCATGTCTCTTAGGTTTAAGAAGAGCTAAGAGAATTAGGATCCAAAACTTTTTCAGTTTAAGTTCCTTGGAAGAGAGATAAGCTATGGTCCAGAAGCAAACAAACACATACCTGTAAACTTGTCCTAACTGTTACAATTAGTTTGAGCCAAGAAGGAAAATTTCCAATCATTTTACTTAGAAATGATACAATTGTATCCCCATAATCCGGTTTGTGAAATTCTGCTTCATTTAATCCATCAATTAAAATGATGAAATCTTCATCTGGGATTTTTCTCTCTGAGATAGAAAGAAACAAATTACTTCACAATTACCAAGTGGATAGGTGAATTCTCATCGGGTCTTTGATCACAGATCAGTCTGGAAAAAAATGTATTACAATGCTCAGAGTATATAACTTCTTATATAGACATTTAATCGTTCATTTGGTGAATTTCTTGGTTTTTCATTAGGTCACAGGTATATGAGCATGTGCATTACAGGTTCAGGAGTACCGTATTGTCACTGAGAGTGACAGCTGGGGTTATGACCTCTTGAATGTGGAACTACAGTGTTCTCACACATGTAAAAGCAAAATAGACTGGTTGTTTCTATCATAGTGTAAAGAAAATGACACCACATATTCTGTGAATTCCTTAAAGACCGGGGTGGTATACAGAACTATACGTGACTGTGCTCTGGGAAGAGAGGATGGGATGTGGATGAACCTGGCAGATCAGATTTCAAGATCCTGGTAGTATCCTAGATGATGCTACAGTCCATCACTGAGCTCCCAGGGGAGGAGTCATGACAGAGAACTGCTGGCATTTAGTTTCCTTCTAAACTGATTGAATTAACTTTAGGCTCAGGCTGAGGGTGCTTAGTGAGATTTCAGGCTTGCACTTTCACCAAGTGTGTATCAATTCTTGACTAATATTGAATACTTCTGGTTATCTAATGAAGAAACAAGTTTAATCTGAACAAAAAATAAAATTAGGTTCAAAATAAAAGGGCCAGATTACTGTAAAATACTAATTCTTTTAATTTTTAAAAGAAAAAACCAAACTATACTACTTTGTTTTACACATGAGCACACATTTTTTTTTTTTAAGTTTTGCATTAAGAAATTAATTTCAGTTTACCAGTATTATAATGCCAATTCTCAAATTATGAAGAGGTGTTTGTGCATCTTTTGCCAATACTTGGGATTGAAACTGGGGCTTTTTGCATGATGGGTAAATACTCTACACTGAGCTACATCCACAGGCCAGATAATCAATCAATCTCTCTCTCTCTCTCTCTCTCTCTCTCTCTCTCTCTCTCTCTCTCTCTCTCTCTCTCCTCTTCCTCCTCCTCTTCCTCCTCCTTCTTCTCTTCCTCCTTCTTCCTTTTTTTTCTTTTCTTCTTTTTTTTTTTTTTTGAGGCAGGGTTCTTCTGTGTAGTCCTGGCTGGCCTTAAACTCTGAGAGCCTCTAGCCTCTGCCCCCATCCTCCCACCCCAGAGTGCTGGGATTAAAGATATGCGCCACCACCACCCAGCTCCTGGCCAGATAATTTTAACTGTTACTTTCAAGTGTCTATATTTTAGAAAAAGAAATAAACTATGGATTCTAGTTCTAATCTATAATACTGTTTTTTTTTTTTAAATAAAATGTTATTATAAGTGACAGGGCACTAAGAAAACAAAATAGTCTTAGAGACTCCAAAAATTAAGGAAATTTTTAAGTCTAAAAATTAAGTCCAAAAATTAAGTAATAGAGGAATTACTTGGAATTAGGAATTTACCTAAATAACTTGGAATTGTTACATGTTTGATTTTTAGAACTCTGGCTCCCTGAAACTTAATTGTGTCTTAATTTCCACAAAGAAAATAGAAGCATCTGGTTGGCTGAGCACCTCCTAGTATGCTGCTTCAGGAGAGCTCACTGTTTCAAGAGCAGTTGTTGAGCAGGTGGTAGTCTGAAACAGGCTATGGTGGGAACATTTTCACATCCTTCCCCAGGGGACTGCTGAAAGCTTAGCACCACCTATCCCTGTCTTCACATATCTCCTAACTTTACCTGGTGATTCCTAAGCCAAGTTCTTCACAGGGATAAAAAGGCTGATGACGATGTACCTGTAGGAAAGTTTTTTTTTTTTTTTTTTTTTTTTTTTTTTTTTAAAAAAAACATGTCAAACACTTGCTCGGAAGAAAGTGCTTTTGCTCACTGAGGAGCCATTTCATTGGCCCTGGATATTGTAATGAATGAAACAACTACTTTGCTAATAAAACATAATTTCATTTGCAGAAATTTCCAACATAGTACACTACTCATTCCATGAGTAAAACATAAATATTTCTTGTCTCTAAACTGGGGACTAATATGAGCTGGGTGGTAGATTTGTCTACCATACAGAAGATCCTGGATTTGATTTCTAGCACTGTAAAAATGAAAACAATTGTCCCTTAATCAGAACAATGATATTCTTTTAAAACCCTGTGAGGTTTTCTTGCTTGAGATTTTCCTTCCATTCTTGGGAAGAGTTACTTAAAAATTACCTAGGGATGTGAGTTTATAAGATGTCAACAGATAAGTTTATTTAAGACATCATTATACTTTTTTTAAAAAAAGAATTTAAAACAAAAAGTACAAAGACTTTTCTAATATTATGGACATTGTAAAAATGAAAGATATTTCAACAAAGGAGCTAAAACCATCCAGTGGAAAAAAGACAGCATTTTCAACAAATGGTGCTGGTTCAACTGGCGGTCTACATGTAGAAGAATGCAAATTGATCCATTCCTATCTCCTTGTACAAAGCTCAAGCCCAAGTGGATCAAGGACCTCCACATAAAACCAGATACACTGAATCTAATAGAAGAGAAAGTGGGGAAAATTCTCCAACACCTGGGTACGGGGAAAAAGTTCCTGAACAGAACACCAGTGGCTTATGCTCTAAGATCAAGAATAGACAAATGGGACCTCATGAAATTGCAAAGCTTCTGTAAGGCAAAGGACACTGTCAATAGGACAAAACAGCAACCAACAGATTGGGAAAAGATCTTAACCAATCCTATGTCCTATAGAGGAATATATCCAATATATACAAAGAACTCAAGAAGTTAGACTCCAAAAAACCAAATAACCCCATCAAAAAATGGGGAAC
>CM052710.1:15135092-15152014 GCA_028551405.1 Uromys caudimaculatus | reverse complement strand
AAAAAAAAAAAAAAAAGCAGCTAAATATCAGATTGTTAAAAAAAAAAAAAAAAAAAAGATATAGGGGTCCTTAGCAAAAAGCACTGGCTCCTTCGTGTCCAAAACAATGCCTGGTGACATATGAATGTCTCTTACTGAAAATAGTGCTTTATTGTGCCATCCTGGGAATTACTGTTTTTTGATCACAGAGACCACAAACAGGAGGAACAGTCATTTGAGGCAACTTCCCTCTACCTTCCATTCATGGTGGGCTGTGAAAGAGAACCTGTTGGTGCTGCAGCAGTGTCATTCCTGTGTGCTGTCTTGTGATTCAAAAATGATTTTGTGTTTGCAGGAATAAGTGGCAGTTGTTAGACGTAGGGAGCCTTTTGTATTGATTGGTTAATAGTGGTAGAAAATGATCACTGTCTTAAAGCACAAGAGCTCCTCTTCTGATCCCATGACAGTCCTGAACAGTCTTTCTGTAAGGTCTGATTTCAGCTTGTTTCCAGAAACCTAACATGAAGATAGTGTTTTAGTTTCTGCTTATTTCACTGACATTGAAATCTCAAGACCATTCTTACTCCTGCTTTCTCTGTGTGTCCATTCCTCTCTAATCAGTCTCTCAACAATTTTACACTAAAGACACTGGTAACTACTAAAAATAAATGCTAAAATCTCAGGTTTTCCCAGTAGAAATTTATTTTCCATTCACAAAAATCCAAAGGCACTATGGTTGGGAGAGGTCTGTTCTATAGTTTTGGGGGGAACCTGATCTAATAAGAGACTCTGCCATTTTTTAACACACTGTTCTGGGGCATCTGCTTGATATCCTCTGCTTGCTGAGTGGAGAAGACAGATAAAGCACAGGAGCAGATTTCTCTGGACCAAATCTAAAGTATAACTCCATCATGTGACTCCCTCTCCTTACTCTTTGTTGAATGCAAAGCCACTTCCCAAGAACAAGCCTGGGCTGTGGGAGGAAAGCATAACCTTGTAGGTGATAGCCAGCTCTGCACAGCCTTACCTCATTAGGTCTCCCTAAGTAATTGCCCACATTTGTCTCTATAATATAAAGCAGTTCCCAATACTCCATACTGTTTCAACCCATTTTAAGATAGGTATGTCACCAGCTGGCTATAACTATAGCATTTTGTCACATCTGACCATCACACAGAATGTCAAAGCATCCAAGTCTTGTTTCTCTGAAACATTTAAAGTTTTGTCTGTTGAGTTTTCCATCATAAAAGCTAAGAAAATTAATACACCTACACACAACTGACCGATATTACAATGATGAGCAAACACCCATGCCTGAAATATTTAGATTCACTTGTTAGCATATTTCATTTCTACAAATAAAAACTTCAAAACTAGGTATCTCCCTGGAGTACTAAGTGAAAATCTATTAGAAAAACAAATACAGTACCATTGTAATAATGATTTAAACAGTTAAATAGGGATGAGGCAAACTGATTCTTATTTTAGAAAGGGTTTTCTCCAAACTCTCTGGCATAGGAAACCAAGTCATCAAATAACAGTAGCTCTTAAGTAGCTTGTAACTTAAGTTACAAGGGTGAGTTTGTTTTGTCTTCAGTAATGCCCATCAAGGGGCTCCTGGTGCCTGCAAGTGAGAACAGGAAATGACCTGCCTCTCCCACCATCCTGTTAAGCATGTGTATCCAGGAAAAAGAAGAAAAGATAGTGTGGGTGGGGTGAGAGGAACAGTCCTCAACTCTGCCTGTGATTACTTCTCTCCTAAACTATCTAAAATCAAATATAACAGGCATCATGGTGGATTATAGCTGTAATCCTAGCACTCAGGAGGCTGAGAGTGGAAAATCACTAGTTATAGATCACCACACACACCCTTGATCCATAGTCTTCAAACCACTTTTGAACCTATATTAAAGTTGATCTTGGTGCCATAATTTTCAATTAGAGAGAATGTATACTTTGTGTTTGGTCATAACTAAAATCACACTTAACAGAGTTCACTCTGCTTGATTTCTTAATTTACTGTTTCCCAAAATACTAATTAAAAATTGTTGGCATTGGGCTAGAGAGATGGCTTAGCAGTTGAGTGCTTACTACTCTTAAAGAAGGCCCAGGTTTGGTGGTCAGCATCCATATTAAGCAGCTCATAATGACCTGTAACTCTAGCCCGAGGAACTCTGACACCATATGGCTTCTGTGGGTCATACAGTACACATAAACTCATGTAGGCACACATGCATACACATAAATAAAGTTAAATACTTCTAAATTTGTCAACATAAATGATTAATGATTTTAATTATATTAATAATTCAGTGTTCTTGGAAGGCAGAAATGTGGATCTCTATGAGTTCAAAGTCTGCCTAGTCTACAAATCAAGTTCCAAGCCAGCAGGGACTACATAGAGAACCCCTGAACCCCTGCCTCAAAAAAAAAAAAAATGGAATGAAAAGATGCTATACAAATAGATATGTTGTCTTTTGTACTGGTGGGTTCGTTTTCATGTTCCACTAAATGAGAGAAGTAAGATTACTCCTATGCTTGTAAGTATAGTGTTTTATGATACTCTAGAAATTATTTAGAAAACTATAATATACAAGTCTAATGTGTTACTGATTAATTGCTTAGGAGTAGTTATATGAAAAACATGGTTTCTATTCCCAATAGAGATTAGTAGAAAGCCTGATTAAGAACAGACTTTGAATATTCTTTGAATAACATGCAGAGGATTTGTTCTATTTTCATTCTGTTTCTATGAGAAATACTCAACTTAAGGGAAGAAAGGGTTAATTTCAGCTTCCAGGCTGGTCCATCGTCAAGAGAACGCTGGGAAGGAACTTGAAAGCAGGCCTCTTGCTATTCCACACAGAATTATCTCTGACCAGGAACACAAGCCAAGGATGTACAGCTTGGAAGAGTGCTCCTTGCTGGGAGGCTTGAATGCTGGCTTATACTCAGCAAGCTTTCCTTATACAGTTCAAGCCACTTGCCTAAGGCCCTGCTGCATCAAGACAACTTCAAAAGATAACTTTTCATTTGACCGCGGTGAAGGTAGAGAGAGCCAGCAGGCAGCTAGAGAAGCAGTAATCAAGACAAACACCACCACAGACATACAAGCCAGTATGATCTAGCCAGTTTCTAAGTTGAAGCCCTGCTCTCAACTGACTCTAGAATAAGTCTAGTTACAATTGAAGCTAATCGGAGCAGAGTTTTAAAAGGGAATACTGAAGGAAGTATAAGTCGTTGAAGAATTTTTAGCAAGATTTTGATTCTATTGCTTTTGCAGTATATTGTTGGAATAGGCCAAGGAGTAGACACTGAAATACAGAGCGGAAGCCATGGTTCTCTTAACACTTACCTAGTGAGGAAGTTAAAGGAGGAAAAGTGGTACTTGGTTTTATGCCTGTCTAGCTGTGTTTGGGAAAAAAGTTTGTCTTAAAGTCTTTGTTTTAAAGGAAAAGCTCCAACTTCAAAAGATGACTTTTATTTGACAGTGATGGAGGTAGAGAGCCAGCAGGCAGCTAGAGAAGCAAAAATAAATCTTCCATATTTGAGATGTCTCTGTGGGAGTCATGTACATTGAGGTGAAAGTTGAAACCAGGAGACAAGAGCTTCCTAGGAGGAAAAGAAGGCAAAGACATTATATCACTGGAAGAAATGGGGAAAGTACCTGCATATTGTCACAGTTGCCAAGAGACAGTTGGGATTTTGTTGTTGTTATAGAGTTTGTTGTTGGGTTTTTGGTTTTTTTTGAGGTGTGTTGATATTTAGTTTTGATTTTTCCACACGGGACTTCTCTGTGTAGCCCAGGCTGTCCTGGAACTCTCTCTATAAACCAGGCAGATCTCAAACTTAGAGATCTGCCTGTCTCTGCCTCCCATCTTTTGGAACTAAAAGCATGAGCCACCACCACCCAGTCTGTTTTTACTTTAAAGGTAGTTTTAAAATTTTTGTTAATTTCAATGTGGAAGCCCAGTGTAGGCGTAGCTCCCACAGAGATAGCATTAATAAGACCACAAATAAGGCCTAATGCTGGAAGGGAAAAGAGTAAGAGAAATATAGGTTAAGAGAAAAATCACATTACTTCACAACTAAAAAGCTACCAATGATGTTAGAGAACTAGGAGCCAAGAAGAATAACATCTTAAATTTATAATCCTCCTGCCTCAGCCTCTTGAATGCTTGCTAGAATTACAGGTATAGGGCCAACAAAGTCTTTTTTTATATATATAAAAATCTGCCATGTTTCTATTCAAAAAGAGATGGATGACAATGTCACCCTCATTATACCTGTATTGTATGCTGTTCATATACTCGGTACTCAATCAATGGCAGCAGTAAGCACACTGGAGAAATTCAAGTACCTTAGTATAAATAAAAGAAATCACTAGGGCAAAGCCAATTCTGTAACTGAAAATCTCACTCACTGTTGACACAGGCTTTTTTGTTACCTTTATAATCCCAGTAGACATGGATTCTCATTCATGACACTTAAAGCATAAGAAGTAGATCAGAGGCCTGCATCCAGGAGCTGTCATCACAATTTTACAGTCATGGATGAGTCACTTAAAAAAATAATACTTACACCAGGAAAGCTCCAGTAACTACTGTTGCTAGCTGGATGGAATTTAGAGGTCTCTGCCTCTGTCACATCTATCTTCCCTAGCTCTACTACACCAGACTGATGACAAAATGGCGCTTTCAGTTTCTTTTCTGTGAGAGTTCAGTGGGCATTTTCAGATGATGGAAGGGTGAAAAAAACCCTGTGCTCAAACCTCAAGATGATAGTGATGATTCCGCACAGATTAAGCTTGTCTGGGCATTCTTCCAGCTAAATCATTTCTTTCCCATGTGATTAACCTTGCGTGGTTAAACAAGGTAACCTAGCATCCATGTAGTTTAGAAATTCTGTGAAGACAAATTTGGGATTTCTTTCAAAATCTTACTGAAATGAAGACTCTGGGATAGTTTATAAAGTGAAAGCTGACCCACCTCACAGTCTCCAGGTTCAAAAGGAGGGAGGAAGATGGCCTAGTGTACTCCCTCCTACCTTGTTTTATTTTTGTTTGCTTGACATGTTTTATTGTTTGTTGGTTTATTTTGTGAGACCAGCTTGCTGTATATCCCAGGCCAGGCTGTTGCATCACCAGCCCCCAACATGTGATCTTTGTCTACTGAGGTGCTAGTGTTAAGGTGTGTGTCATTATGCCCAGATACTGACCTTTTTTAATTAAAAAAAAGTCCAAGTTTTGTTGTTGTTGTTTTGTTTGTTTTCATTATACTTATTTAGGAGTACACAGGTATATCACAGTACTCATGAGAATGGGAGAACAGTTTGCAGAAATTGATTCTCTCCTTCTACCAAGTAGGGTCTATGGATGAAACTCAGCTCATCGGGCATGATGCAGACACTGTCACTGCTGAGACCCTAATGGACATCAGGGTTTTTGTCCTGAAAACACTGTGAACATTTTTACATGAAGTAGGATGCATTAGGTATTAATGGAGAATATAGGTGATCTAGATTTTCTTTCAATATTGTAAATAGAAATATACATATGGTTCACATATACCACACAAACATGTGTTGAGACTTAAAAGAATATCTTGCCTGGGGATATAGCTCAGTTGATAAAGGACTTGCCTAGTTTGTAGGAAAGTTTGAGATTGATCCCAGCATCACATAATCCAGGTACGGTAGTGCACACCTGTGTGCAGGACTCAGGAGGTAGAGGCAGGGTCAGAAGTTCAAGGGGAACTGGTGAGATGGCCACAGGGTAAAGGTTGCCGAGTCTGATGGACGGCCTGAGTTTGATCGCCAAGACCTGCATGGCAGGAGAGAAGTGACTCCTAGTTCTCTGGCCTTCACATGCATACACATATGCATGCACACACACACACATTTAAAAATTAAAAATGGGTTTTGAGGCCTAGGCTACATGAGACTTTATATAAAGAGATAGAAACAAAAAAAAAAAGGAAAAGAAAGAAGGAAATCACTGGACTAAGAATGTAGCTCAGTGGCAGTGTTTAGTCCTAGGTTTGCTTTTTAGCATCACAGATAATTTTGGGGGTGGGGGGATATTAACACTTAAATATTATCATTGAGATACTTTTGAGCTAGGACAGAACACAAGATTCCAATGTAAATGGATTAAACAGCAAAAAATAATTGATTTATTTAAAGTAACCCAAAATTAGCGCAGTTTAGATGCTACACAGTCAGGGCTCAGGCTCAGTTTTTCTGGTACTTTTTAGCCTAGCCCTGCTTTTGGCCTTGTCCTCAGGCTAGCTGATGACATGATTTGGCCGGAGGAGGCAGTTATGGACACCATGGGCAGATATGACAATATCGAAGGAGTTGGGAGGAGGCCTTTCTCTTTCATAAACAGATTAGAAGTTTGTTATCAGAGACATATGGGGGAGTGGATGCCATCAGGAAACTCAGTCTACTGGAAGAGAAAGCATGTAACAATGTAGTAAATTCTGTACACGAGATTATACATGTCTATTGGTAGCATCAAAAAGTATTCCACTGTATTGGCTGGCAGAGAAGACTTCTAGGAAGAGACCATCAGTCCATTTTGCAACACAGTGAGTTTAGGTACCAAGGGACACTCCAAATGGAGAAATCCAATAAACAGCTCTAAAATAGAGGCCTTAGGCAGAGAAATCTAAATAGAGAATACACACACACACACACACACACACACACACACACACACACACACACACACACATGCTATAGATAGTGGCTGCTGTGAGGACTGATGAACTAGTTCAGTGAGAATACAGAAGAAATGAGTACAAAGTCTGAGGAGCACTGATGAAGAGTTACTGACAAAGACAAACAATAAAAATGAAAATCTATGAACGTTGTCTGTACAAGGAGTGGGAATAAGTCAACTGGAAATGGCTTTTGTAATGTCCAAACATGTTACTTGCCTAGTAACAGATGTCCTTTCCCAAGATGCTAACTTAATGGTACCTAGTTTCGTTGGACATATGGCTGGATCTGAATAGTCAAGGCAAAACTGAGGCATTAAATTTTCTAAGATGACTCTCTTTCTTTGCAGGAGTGGCCACACATTACTTGCCTTCTGGTTCTCCCGCCAAGTGGGGAAACTAAATCGACAGCAGACTATTGAACTAGGACATCACATCCTCAAAGCACACATCTTTAAGGTAATCTACATATATGTATATAATAGCAATATATACATATATATTAGAAACATTATATTTATATCTATATTATATATTATAGTCCAAGAAATTTGTAGTCCACATGAAAGCATAGGAGGAAATTGTTCTCCATACTTTTAGCCCACAGTTCACTATTACTCACTATTACT
Organism: Uromys caudimaculatus; assembly: GCA_028551405.1. NCBI lineage: Eukaryota > Metazoa > Chordata > Mammalia > Rodentia > Muridae > Uromys > Uromys caudimaculatus. Next base: position 15,144,684 of record CM052710.1, on the reverse strand, counting down.
GTTACAGTTTATTACAGTGTTTGACAGTTCCAGACCTGTGGGTTCACAGTGTAGCTCAGTAGCACTTAGCATGCAGAAGGCCCTAGGCTCAATGGCCAACACTTCAAAAGTAAGTCTCGGGCAGAAATAGTGGCACACATGTAACCAGCAAGAGAGGCTAAGGCTGAGTACTTCCAAGACTTTAAAGTCAGCTGGGGTCACATAGCAAGACTACCTCACAAGAAGAAAATTCTGATAGTCCTGACCCCTGTGGTCCCTCAAGGTTCTTCCCTGACTCAGAATTGAAAAATCCAAGTATCTTAAACAGTTCTCCAAGAGCATCACAAATTCTTCCCAGTATGTGAGCACACAGCCAGAGAAATTTATTCATCACATGAACAGAAGTGAAACCCACTGTGACAAGTCCTTTATTTGAATCAACTGTTGTGTTTTAACAATTCACTGTATGAAAAATGACCTTACTCAGTTTCCTTACTTTCTATGAATAGCATACAACTAATATAGCAAACAAGCATCCAGGTTCAAGAAGGTAATAAATGTCTACCACATCTGTAAACACTAAGATAATTGTCATTGGGTTAGGTGGGAAATAACTATCAGTCTTCTAACATACAGTCTGCGTGGAGTAAGATGCAAAGACGAAATTGATGCTTGCATTGGTACACCGTAAAATAAACGCCTCAGTAACGGAGAAAGAATATGAAGCTTTATTTAACCAAGTGTGACTTCATCACATAAGAACCTACATTTAAACTACATACTTCTCTCATGAGCAAAGTCTTATCTTATGTTGATGCAGATAGTATGGTTGTCTGAGATCAGAGTGGCTTTGTATGTGATTCGGGCTGTAAACACTCTGGTGTGCAGCATAGAGTGATGACATGTCTACAAGCTAAAGAATGAGTAGACTGGTGGTCCTGGTGCTGCAGCTGACAGGACCCTTTCAGTGCAGAGGTTGTTGAGACTGAAGTCCTAGGTCAAAGGCAAAGGAAGACATGACCATATCCACTTCCACTCAGAACTCCTCCGCAGTCCAACTGATACTTATTCCAGTTCTAAATTTCCCTTACTTGTTTGAGAAAAGGTGTATTTATGTCAAAAAAAAAAACCAGTGATTTTGGACATTGGGCTGGCTACAGAACCTTCTAAATTCTCTTGTTTTGACACCCTTTTGAGGTATAACTTTATGTACCACGTGAAATTCACCAGTGTTAGGAGTGAGTGAGTGTGTGTGTGTGTGTGTGTGTGTGTGTGTGTGTGTGTTTATTTGTTTTAGTGTCCTTGGAATTGTACCATTATCATGACCATTAGTATATTTATTCACACTAAAAAATAAGCTTCATTCCCCTTAAGTCATGTCTCACCCTACATTCTGTCCCATAAATTTGACTTTTCAAAATATTTCATAGAAATGGAAATACATAATGTATTCTATTGTGCCTGGCTTCTTTCACTTAATATAATGTTTTCATGGTTTATTAATATTATAGAATAGATCAGTACCTTATTTATTTTATTATAAAATAATATTTCATTGTATGGATACACAACATTTTATTTATACATTCATTGAAATAACTGAGATGCTCCACTTTTAAAATGAATATGAATGAATATTGTGAATACTATTACTAAGAAAGTTAGCTACTTTAACATAGCATTTAATACTACAACTTAGTAACATTAGTACATTTATAATATTAACGTACAGATTTGTATAGACAGTCTATAGCTAGCTAGCTATGTATCTTACTGTCTCTAACTCTGTAGGCCTGGCTGGCTGGTCTGGAACTTACTCTACAGCCACACTATACAAGAATTCATAATTTTCCTGATCCTGAGTGTTGGAATCTCACACACACACACACACACACACACACACACACCCCTAGAGATAGAATTGTGCCGAGCACAATGGTGTAAGACACAAATTTGGTTTGGGCCAGGCTAGGTAACATGGTTACCAAAAAAATATAAACAAGAATTGATAGGATTTGTAGGTCACATAGTAACTAGGCTTAGCATTTTGAAAAATTGTCAATCCGTTTTCAAAAGTGCCCACACCATCTTACAGCTCCACCAGTGTGAGAATTCTAGTTTTCTTACACCAGTCTGGAAGTAGTGCTCAGTGATATATACATCATCCCCAGCATCAAAAAAAAAAAAAAGTCATTGTCTTCTGTTTGATCTAAAAGTGAATGCAAAATAGTACTTCATTGTTTGGTGTGATGTAAGGTTTGGTTTGGTTTTTGAGTCTCATGTGGGTTGGACTGACTTGGATTTCACTTTATAGTTGAGGCTGTCCTTGAACTTCTGATCTTCCTGCCTTCACCTCCCACAAGCTGGAACTGCAGACCTGAGCCATTATACCTTCATTGTGGTTTTGATTTGCATTTCCTAATGACTTATCACCTAGAATTCTCTTATACCCTTGCAGTTGTCATTTAGGTTTGTTTGTTGTGGAGTTTTTCCTCCCTTTTGAGACAGTTTTCTGTAACCCAGACATGCCTCAAAATTTCTTTGTAGTGAAGGATGACCTTGAATTCCTTATCTTCCATCCTCTGCCCCCAAAATTGTGGGGTTTTAAGCAAACAACAACTGTACTCAACTTTAGATTTTTTTTTTTTTAACTACAAGAAAGAAAGATGTTTGGAAATTGTGTCCAGAGATATTCCAATCCAGCTTGTAACTCAAGCTATTTTCATCAGCTTGAGTCTAGTCACTTGGAGGATTCTGAGTATCTTTGCAGTTTCTCCCTGAATTCTTCCCTTTAAAATGTTCGTGGAAACATGGAAAGGGGGAAACATTTGAAATGTAAATAAAGTATCAAAAAATAAAAATTAAAAAAAATATACTAAAAAAAAAATGTTCCTTTGGTTAGTTAATCATACAGCATTTCTTATTAGAACAGAAGTATTGGCTAGAAAGAAAACTTGTAACTAGAAGAAAGATCCTTGGACCAACAAGTGACGTGAGTTCAGATATAACCGAGGAGGAGCCCGGTGGTGCACACCTACAACCCCTGCATTTGGAGTCTCCATGAAAAGACCATGCGCTCAAGGACAGACTGAACTCACTCTAAAGAAACAGAGTGAAGGCTACTACTTACTGTCACTCTTCTCATCTGTAAAGTAGTAACAGTAACTCTCAAAGTTGTTATAAAGATTACAGGCAAAATATATGTTAAAAAGGTACATGATAAAAATCCAGAGTACTAGGTATATATTTAATATAAGGTTTATGATCAAAGTTACCAGTATTTTTCCTAAAATAAGACAGTAAGCATAAATTTCATATGGAAATATTACCCCATTACTTCTTACTGTAGGAGTTCACAAACTTTTTTTAAAAATAGCTACATATGGCTTTGAAGTCTACTGTCTATCACTACAACTCTGTCACTGTAGCTGGAAAGCAGTTAGACATTACAGAAATGAGTGGATATAGATAGCTATATTCCAATAAAACCTGATTTGTGGGCCTTGGTTTTCTAACCCCTGTTCTACCTGGAAGAGCACTTCCTGTTTGTTTACCAGGCTCCCTTTGTTCCTCTCGGCCCCAGCTGTGTGTGATGGTCAGGTGATCATGGTGGTAATGTAAGACAGCTGCGTATCTATACGTGGGTTGCTAAACTTTACAAATGACTAAACTTCCAAGAAATACACTAGCCCCAAAGATAGTTAGATTTGAATCATACATAGAAAGCCTTAAGAAGAGATTGCTCTTGCTTTTTCATGCTTTCTTGAAATATTCAAAAAGACTAAATAATTGAGGTTTTTGGCTACATCCTGGCTGGTAATAAAATCAGATTGACCTGTCAACTTTGTTAAGTTTTGGCTAAAACTTTCCTCATATCTCAGAAGAACAAAGGCTCAACTCCACCAACCAGGATAAATCAAAAGTCTACAGTAGAAGTAGAGCTGGTATTCCAGGTCTAGACTCTGCTTCTGTGTTTTACACTTCCTCTTATGTGTTCACTCCAACTGCACTGGGACTCCAGAGCTGCTCTGTGATCCTTCCACCAGCATCTGGTCTTACCTGTTTCCTTTCCCATTCACCTCTTTCTTTGTCTTTTGTTTTTGTTTTGTTGGTTGTTTTTGTTTGAGACAGGGTCTCACTCTGTAGCCCTCTCTGTCCTGGAAATCACTAGGTAGACCAGATGACCTTCAGCCTTGGAGTGATCTTCCTGCTTCTTCTTCTGAAGTGCTGGGACATCACCTGTCCACCTCCACACCCAGCCTTTCCATTTCTTTTCCTTCTAGCTCTTATCAAGGTTAAATGATTCACCAGCCTGACTTGTAAGTCACTAAAATAATTTAAACCATCAAGTATGAAGTTTTAACTACTCTTTACTTCAGATTTCAGTTGGAAAAGAAGCAAATAATGCCCAGTTGAAATAATAAGAATAAATAAAGCCATAGGAGTATATGGTGTTGTCTAGGATGAAACAGAGGGCCAACTATAGAATGGTTTGAAATTAGAGTAAAGGAAAGAGACAGAAATCAACTGCTTTGTCTATTTTAGTTGCTACTTTTCCAACTGAGAATTCAGAAGTAAAATCCTGAATCAGGTACTTTGAACTTTTTAGTAATCTTGATTATAATAAACAGAACATGAACCTTAGGGTTTAAAAAAAAAAAAAAAAAAGATGTTTTTTAATTGCAGCTCCAGTAACTTTGTGACTTTGAGCAGTTTACTTAATCATCTTTGGGTTGATTCCTCTGATGTAAATAGTATTGAGTTCTATCTCACAGGGGCTGTTGTGAAAAGAAGATTAAACTGAAGGATGTAATACATGAAACTGTCCTGACTACAGACCTTGACACATATTAGATCCTGAGTAAATGTTAGATTCCCATTCTTTTTCCCTCACCTACAATTTATCAGATGGGGGGGCTTTACTGCTGATAGTCTCAGTTGATATTAATACTTTCTGGTGGTTTTTCTAAGTTGTTCATGTACTGTATCATTCTTCAAAGGTCTTAGTGAAACTCATAACATACTCTAAATCAAGAGACTGAGGCCCAGATGGAGACTGGAGCTATGTTTCCTGGTTTTCTAGGCTCTGCAGTGAAAATGGCCCTTACAACCTAACTCTAAGCCTGACTGAGTAGCTTTTGGAATTCTTTCAAAAGGAATTCTATAAATATTTGGTCTCATGTCAAAATAAGCAATCATAACTTACTGATAGACTTGCTTCAGGATTTTTATGTGTGTTTGCGTATTAAGAACTCAGGACCTCTGGAAATAAGAAACTTGCAAATTGACATTCCTGTTATTAGCACAAATTAGAAGTTCTAAAACAGTTAGTGATTAGAAACTCCTCTGCCCTTCATCCTTTCAGTGTTACCAGTTCCTGGGGACCAGATGACGAGTCTAGTGGAAAGATTCAGAACAGAGCTCCACAAGGCCATAAACAGTATGGGTGATTTCAAAATTAAGTAGCCATTTTTAAATAATAGAAGAGATTGAAAGAGGCAGTAATTCTCTTGTAGTGTTTGGGCTTTAAACTAGATTCTGTTTCACCCTTCCCAAGGTTGTGTTTCTGAGATCCCACTGGTCTACTTTGCCAGGATTTGAGGGTCTGTGGTTGACCCTCTCTTTTCCATCATCTGTAACCAGGATAGGATGATACAAGAGGCTGGGTAGACGTGATCAGCATCCTTGCCCCTCATTTTGTCCAGCTGTATGTTCGTGTTGAGAATATTTAAACACAGGCAGCCACTTTGACAAAGTCATGGCATTACAGGCACTTTTTTTTTAATCCATGTTAGGGCTATGACCAATAGAGTGCTTGCCTAGCATGCACAAAGCCCTGGGTTCAGTGCAACACATAAGAAACCAAATATGGGGATTATGTGCCTGTTGAATGTTAAAGACAGGAGGACTAGAAGTTAAAGGTTATTTCTGCTACATAGTGTGTTTTAGCCAACATGGAAAACGAATATGAGACCCTGTCTCAGAGAAAAAAAATCCACTTGTAAGACACTACAGACGGGCTGGAGAGATGGCTCAGCGGTTAAGAGCACTGACTGCTCTTCCAGAGGTCCTGAGTTCAAATCCCAGTAACCACATGGTGGCTCACAGTCATCTGTAATGGGATCAGATGCCCTCTCCTGGTGTGTCTGAAGACAGCTCAATGTACTCATATATACATAAAATAAATTAAAAAAAAAAAAAAGACACTACAGACACCTGGCAGTGGTAGCACACACCTTGAATCCCAGCACTTGGAGGATGCAGAGGCAGGTGAGTTCCAGGATAGCCAGGGCTACACAGAAACTGTCTTGAAAAACAAACAAACAGGGAAAGAAAAAAAAAGATATTGCAGAAAAAGGGATGGAACAATTACAAGAGCCAGAGTACCAGGGTACCTGCCGCTAGATAGTGTCTTCTAAACATGGTAGGGGTTCTGTGCCCATGAAATCTCACCAATATGTCACCCAAACAAGACACACATAGTGACAACACCAGTAAATATGCCAGTACAAACAAAGAAAGTTTCACCAGGCTCCACCTTCAGATATGAGGTGAGCAGTGACTGCTGAGTTAGCCTTCTTCAGGGATTAACCTCCTCATAGGTTATCCAATACAAGTAACACACCTACCAGGAGCAACAGTAAATGGTCTCAGAAGAGCATGAGAGAGAAAGAGAGAGAGAGAGAGAGAGAGAGAGAGAGAGAGAGAGAGAGAGAGAGAGAGAGAGAGTTAATTAATGAGGAAGTCATGAACTTAGAGTGATGGGCTCGGGAGGAATTGGAGTGGAAAGGGGTTGGAAATGATGTAAATACAGTACTCATGTATAAAATTAAAAATATCTAAAATTTTAAATTTAAAAAATTATATGTGTTGTGTTTGTTAGCCTGATGTTTTTGTGAGACTCCTAGCAGTAGGAATGGGGCACTCTTTTTCTCCTACTGGGTTGCCTCGCCCAGCCTTGATATAAAAGTCTGTGCCTAGTCATATTGTATCTTGTCACACCATGTTCAGTGGATATCCCTGGGAGTCCTGGGTTTTTTTGGTTTTTTGGGGTTTTGTTGTTGTTGTTTTGGTTTTTTTGAGTGGATCTGGGGAAAAGGAGAGGTTCGGCTTTGCAGGAGCACTAGGAGGAGTGGAAGGAATAGAAACCATGGTCAGGAAGTATAGAAAGCAAACAAATGTTAAAAAAAAGGAAGACCGATTCTAAAAATAGATAACCTGGTTGGTTGGTTGCTTGCTTGCTTGCTTGCTTGGTTTTGAATCGTTTTATTCAGACAGTTTTTACTGTGTAGCCCAAACTAGCCTTAAATCTTCCTATCTAATCTTCCAGAGTGCTGGGATCACAAGCATGTAGCCACCATAGCTTTACAAATCCAAATTAAAATCTGCAGTTTATCTCAGCTGGGCAGTTCTCTAGCTATTGCCCTGCCCACACCCTCATGCAGTGCACTCACAAACTGTTCTTTAAAATATATATTCCATTTTATGCCATCACACCATCCCTACAGAAAGAAAAAAAACACCTGTGCCAGAAAAGCCTTTTGACAATGTTCAGAAATCCAGCTTCCCATGCCGTGCGTTGTCTGTCTCTGCACCTTCTCTCCAGAAGAGTTCTCTCTGTGTGAACCGGCATGACCACTGAGACTTGATATTGTTAGATGAACTTATATCTTTAAACACAAAATATTCCTTTGTAAATGTTCCTTCTATAGTATGTCAAATGAATAGAACACCTTATATTTCAAGGAACAAATCAAACAGAAGTATTATACATTACAAAAAAAAAAATCTTCCCCAAAACCTCTTCCCCAGACCACCTAACTCCCCCTTTTCTTTTCTTTTTTTTTTTTTTTTAGACAGGAATTCTCTGTGTAGCCTTGGCTATTCTAGAATTCAGTCTCTGTATGGACCAGGCTACCCTCAAACTCAGATCTGCCTGCCTCTGCCTTCTGAATACTGAGATTATAGGCATGCAACTTCCCAAATTTTATTATTACTATTTTCTTGCCCATGAGATTTTCTGTTTTAATTCAGTTAACCCATATTTTAGCAGAAAAGCAAGATGCTTGGAAGAGTATCTCACTACCAGGCAATTTAAAGACTGAATTATTCATTTCTCATTCATAGTACAGTCTAGAGCAGATCACTGTGCAGCTTCCTTCTGAGTAGTAGTTCTGAAATCACCTTAGGATTCAGAATTCTCCATTGGAACTTGTCTTAGTTAGGGTTTCATTGCTGTGAAGAGACACCATGACCAAGGCAACTCTTATAAAGGCAACATTTAATTGGGACTGGCTTGCAGGTGGTTTCAGAGGTTCAGACCATTATCATCATGGCAGGAAGCATGGAATCATCCAAACAGACTCAGTGCTGGGGGAGCCGAGAGTTCTACATCTTGATCCAAAGGCAGCCAGGAGGAGAGAAACTGTCATCCGCAGGCAGGCAGAGGGAGGGTCTCTCTTCTGCTTGAGCACTAGGAGCCCTCAAAGCCTACCTACACAGTGACACACTCCTTCCAACAAGGCCACACCTCCTAAGAGGTACCACTTCCCACGGGCCAAACACATTGAAATCACCATAGATCCTCTGTGTCTTAGTCGGGGTTTCTATTCCCACACAAACATCATGACCACGAAGCCAGTCAGGGAGGAAAGGGTTTATTCAGCTTACACTTCCATGCTGCTGTTCATCACCAAAGGAAGTCAGGACTGGAACTCAAGCAGGTCAGGGAGCAGGAGCTGATGCAGAGGCCAAGGAGGGATGTTCTTTACTGGTTTGCTTGCTTCTCCTGGCTTGCTCAGCTGGCTTTCTTATAGAAACCAGGACTACCAGCCCACAGATGGTACCACCCACAAGGGGCCCTCACCCCTTGATCACTAATTGAGAAAACGCCTTACCGCTGGATCTCATGGAGGCATTTCCTCAACTGAAGCTCCTTTCTCTGTGATAACTCCAGCTTGTGTCAAATTGACACAAAACCAGCCAGTACACTCTGCATCCGCTGTTTTGAGGAACAGTAAAAAGTCTGCAAGAAAACCGTGAAGTTGGAAGCCAAGCCTTAACAAGGCATTTTACTAAGGCCTAGTTTTATTAGCCAGAGTTGAGTCGTATGAGCCATCTAGGTGCAAAGGAGACTGATAACTATAGTTTTCCCAAATGTCCAAGAAGAAAATTAAATGAAGATGAAAAATCAAATTATCTCTGCCACACTATTATTTTAGTGACTTAAGTTACTTAGTCTAGAAAGCTAGTGGAGAAAAAAAAATTGGGAAAATAAATTATATTCAGATATAGAGCCAAAAAAGATGGTAAATGATCTATCTACTAATGGAAACAATTTCAGTTACTATATTTCTATAAAACTAGTCTTTGTCCCTATCAGAATTGCTGTGTATGAACATTGTTAAAATAAGACTCTGCAGAAATTCAAAAAATCATCAGATCCTACTACAAAAGCCTATACTCAACAAAACTGCAAAATTTGGATGAAATGGACAATTTTCTAGAAAGATATCAAATACTAAAGCTAAGTCAGGATCAGATAAACCATCTAAACATTCCCATAATGCCTAAAGAAATAGAGGCAGTCATTAAAAGTCTCCCAACCAAAAAA